>NBZA01005680.1:0-316817 GCA_003054995.1 Aleochara bilineata | reverse complement strand
CGCCCCCACAAGACACGCCCCGTGCAGGATTTTTGGACACGCCCCGTGCAGGATTTGCGCTAGAACCGCCACAAACACTCTACTCAACGAGTTTCAATGGTTCGTTGAAGGCATTGTCAGTTTCGGGACGGTTTGCGGAATGAAAGGCTGGCCGGGTGTGTACACCAGAGTGGCATCATACGTAGAATGGATACAGGAAGCTGCTGTTTAATTTTATAAAGTTGGAATTGTAAAATTCTTAAAAAAATACAAAAAACTTGGCTTGAGTCATAGCAGATGAAGATTTGCGGCTTGGTGAAGTTCCTCAATATAACAATGTGATTTCCCGTGATTCCACACACGCACGTACATATGTCGTTTCATTAGCATAAAGCATATTATTAAACATTATTGTAGTCGGACATGAGCTACTTAAGTATGCAGTTCTACATCATAACTCCACACACGAATCGAACGCGAAGCCGATAAGACATGTTCCTCCAGTTATTCTTGGTGTTCTTGGCACTTGGTGCGCATCATCAAAGTGCAGCAAAGTTGGGTGTGCAGCGCATTGAGTGTGTGCCACTAAACGAATGTCCAATTTACTTGAATCTGCTCAAGCAGCGCCCACTAACCAACGACCGTATAGAGCTCATTCGTCGTGAGAACTGCGGGTTTGAGAAGTTCATGGAGAAAGTGTGGTGTCCTTTCATCGATGTCAAATCCGGAAATAGTGATAAAGATAACAAAGACAACTCAACCTTGGTGTCCTTGAGAGATAATAATCCAGGAGAGAATATCACGAATCCAAATACCAATTCAAGTTCAAACACCAATTCGACTTCGAATTCTAATTCAAGTGCGGAAATTAACAAGCAGATAAACAAATTTCCGCCGGAAGGAGAATGCGGTCGATTCGTCGAGAATAAGCTGCTGGGAGGCGAAGCCACTGAGATTGACGAGTTTCCATGGACCGCAATGCTGATCTACAAAATTCGGAACCACAATGGTAACGTTTTCAAAGCCGGTTGTGGAGGCGCCTTAATCAACAAAAGATATGTTATCACCGCTGCGCATTGTATCACAAGAATAACACCACCGTAAGACCAAAAAAACCTGTAAAAACTTGACATTTTTCTAGTATTTGAGAGTGTTTGTGGTTTTTTAGGGAATTTGTTGTCTTGGGCGAGTATGATACAAGAAACCAAACGGATTGCAATTATTTCTTCGATGGTAGTACTGATTGCGCGCCTCCACCGCTTGTCCTTCGCATTGAAAACATCACACTGCATCCGCAATGGCTGCATCCTACTCGTAGATCATTCTATCACGACCTTGCACTGCTACGATTAGATCGTGAGGTCGAATTCAATGATTTCGTGTCACCCATTTGCCTCATGCCCGAGGCAACCTTGAAGAAAAACACCATGCTTTTGGCTACTGGTTGGGGCAATACTGAGGATGGTAATTCATTAAAAACTGTAAATTAACACTTGATAATTAATTTATGTTGATAGGAAATCCGTCACCTGTTAAATTAAAGGTCGCAGTGCCTTTGGTTGAAAGACAAGAGTGCAATAAGAGATTGAAGGTACCCAGGCCTATTGGCGATGGGCAGATATGTGCCGGTGGAGAGAAAGACCGGGATACTTGTAAGGGAGACTCGGGGGGCCCTTTGATGTACTTCAGTCCTGTATCCCAAACTTGGCAACTGGCAGGTCTGGTTTCCTTCGGGTCCAGACATTGTGGTCTTCACCAAGCCCCCGGAGTATATACTTGGGTACCTCATTATAACAACTGGATCCAGGATACAGTATTCTAAACTTGTAAAATTATTAATTTATTTATTCGCTATTATTATTTCTTAATTATGATTTGTTTGATTGTTTATTGTTAACATGGAGATATCAGTCTTCTGTCGCTGAAAATTGAATAAATCTACTTGTCAAATAATATTTGCTATTTATTTACGAGTATTTAATTGACCAACTCATAACCACAATTTTCGGTTCAAAATTGCACACTTGCACTAGTTACCAACATTCCAACAATCACGTAAGTTTGGTCTTTAGCAGAAACACATCCGGAAATTAAAATAGAAAACAGAGAAGACGAGGAGGAAATCAAAGCAAAAAACAGAGACTCAGTCAATCAATTGCTTATAAGGTTTTCTAAAGATCATTACACTGTAAACTATAAAAGTACCTTCAGAATATCTTGAAGAATGTATGTTTTAAGCTATGCACCAGCAGGCAAATGATTTGCTAAACAAGAAAAACTAACAAAATAACAAACCAAATCAAAACGCAACGGTCTGACATTTGAGTTTACGTGCTTGTCAAAATTTTCATCGTGTATTCGTCCTTCTGTCTACCGAGTCCAGGATTCATACACCAACTTTAATTAACAACTCAATTCTTGAATTAAAAAGAACCAAATGTCTGAGAAGAATGGCAGTTCAAGTTCATCCACTTCCACATCGTCCTCCACGGAGGAAAAGCAAAGCCGCGAGCCGGCACCCGCCACTGCCCGTTTGAACCGCATACTGGCTCGCCGCCAAGGGACAGGGGACGTTTCCAAGCGCAAGAAGAAGAAGCGCAGCGTCACCGTGAATCTTGTGAACTGCCGGTATGAAGTCATCCGCAAGATCACCGCTCAATTCGGGTACAAAGACAGTCTAGATGCTGATAACTGGAACCTCTACTGGACGGACTGGTCCATCTCCGTAGAGCGCTGCAAAGACATGAAACGTTACCAAAAGATCAACCACTTTCCTGGAATGCTTGAGATTTGCAGGAAGGATCTTCTTGCTAGAAACCTCAACCGCATGCAGCGCCTTTTCCCCAAAGACTATAACTATTTCCCCAAGACCTGGTGCCTTCCTGCTGACCTTGGAGATGCTTTGACTTACAGCAGAAGTCGCAAGAACAAGACTTACATCATCAAGCCTGATGCTGGCAGTCAAGGGAAGGGAATTGTCCTGACCAAATGTCTAAAAGACGTGAGTCCCAGTGAGCGTAGCATCTGTCAAGTGTACGTCTCAAAGCCCTTCTTGATCGATGGCTATAAATTCGACCTTCGTGTGTATTCCCTTATCACGTCCTGTGATCCGTTGCGTATCTACGTATATAAAGAAGGACTGGTGCGTTTCGCCACCTCCAGGTACAAAGAACCCACCAATGTGAATGTCTCGAATGTGTTCATGCACTTGACCAACTATGCGGTCAACAAGCACAGTCGCACCTACAACCAGGACACTGAAGCTGGCAGTAAGCGCAAGCTGAGCTGGCTGAACGCGTTCCTGAAGAACCTGGGCTATGACGTTGACAAATTATGGAAGTCCATTGATGATGTGATTATTAAAACTGTAATCAGTGCTTACCCAATCCTCAAGCACAGTTACATTGCGTGTTTCCCCAACCATGATGTGATTCCTGCCTGCTGCGAGCTCCTGGGTGTTGATATTCTGCTCGACCGCAAGTTAAACGCTCAATTGTTGGAGGTGAATCACTCTCCGAGCTTCCACACTGACACAGAGTTGGATTCAGAGGTCAAGGAAGCGCTACTCACAGACATGTTTGCCATGATGAACCTTGAGCGCTGCGACAAGAAGAAAATCATCCGAGAAGACCGCAAAAAGATCCGAGAACGCCTCCAGGGCATCAGTTCCCGAGATGGATTGCACACGTCCTCGGGTAATGCGTCACCGAACTTTGCTGAGTACTACAAGCACGAGATGCTTAATCGCGGGGATTTTCGATTGGTATTTCCGACTATTGATCATTCTTATGACAAGTATTACCATCAAGGTGTGAGCAGCATCTATGCCACCACACAAGCAACTAAGGCACGCATCACTGCCCAGAATCTTATGAGAGTTGAGATGCTAAACAAGGCCAAGATAGAGGCCGAGAAGCGAATGGTGAATCTTCGGGCACCGACTGTTCGCACCGGGAGAGTGCCTTCTCCACAAATGCCTGCTGGCGGTGGAAATCTCCAAATGTCTTCTCCACAAATACTCGCCCCCGACAATAAGATGATCCGCATTCGGCCTTTCTCAACCGGTGAGGGTCTGAACTCCTTCGAGCCACAGATGATAGTTGAGTCTGAGGAGAAAGAACGTCTCCAGCGCCTTTCTCAGAGGGACTTTCTCGTGCGCAACAACGGCCTCTTAGAGCACATTTACTTCTCCATGAAGGTCAATGGCACCCTCCGCAGCCAAGACGAGAAGAAGTATGCCATCTTTGACAAAATGCGTACTGCTGGTGATAGTCAGATAATGAAGGGTCCTGCAATCTCCGACCTTCTGGAAGGTATCAGAATCACGGGCATGACCATGGGCAGAAACCCCAATCCTTTGCCTGGAGACCATCTACCTGGGAATAAGAAAGAAAAAGGCGACGGCCCATAAATAAACGACTCTGAATTCTCTGATTTCTTCATCTTAATTCATCTTATTTGAATATTTTATTCTAATTTGCAATCAACGTAAATAAATCTAATTTAAATACTTTTATCAATTGCGCATTTGATTAATTAATTAATTACAGCGAGACAAGAAAAGATCACAGACAGCAATTATCGGATTTAACGAGCCATAAACGCATTAAATGCCCATGTTTGTGAGAGCATTAATCAAACATGATTACTGGTTAGTGTACGCTGTGCTATGAGCAAAAACTATCAATAGCTCGGTAGTGTGTTTACCCGAAAAGCAGAAACGCTGAGTGGATGGAGAAGCAGCAGCTGCTTATCTCAAGGCGAACCAGACCACAGTTGCTCGTCAACACCGGACTTAAGCCGGTTTTTGCGCATAGTTTACTTATTCACATTCACACATAACCAGTGAAATGTTCGGTATAAGTGTTATTGTTTTCTGTGTATTTCTAGTCATTCAAGAATTGGGTAAATACAAGGAAAACACAAGAGAAGTTACCATTTTTAAGTGCATGTCACCTTTTAGGAGATTGTGCTGTCCCGGTGTACGGACCATGTGTAACTCCAGATGGCAAAGAAGGTTTCTGCACTAACTTCCAACACTGTCCATACCTCCAGTCAAAGTTGAGTCAGCAATTATCCCCTGAAGATGTGAGCTTCATTCAACGTTCAGAACTGCAGTGTGTAGACACGGAGAATGAACATAAAGAGACTGTGTGCTGCCAACGATCGAATAAGACTGTGGGCAGTTGTGTCTATCCTAACAGAAATAAAATAAGACGAAGAGATGCATCTTACGCGGGCGCATTGCGAGCCGTGGAAAATGATGACATTGAAGACCCACTTCCCAAGAAGTGCGGGATTCAGGCTGAAGCGAATAAGATTATTCATGGTGTGCTTGCTTACTTGGACGAGTTCCCTTGGATGGCTTTACTCAAATACAAAACACGTAAGCAATTCATGCGAAAATATCAGATTTCATATGATTTTTGTGTGTTTTTGCAGCTCAAGGTGAAGGCTATGGATGTGGTGGCGCCCTAATTAGCAAGCGATATGTCTTAACAGCTGGCCACTGTACAGTTGGTCGTTTTGGACCCCCGTAAGTGTAATTATTTCAGTTTTTAACGACTATTTCATTAAACAATTGTATATAGAGTTGAAGTAACACTGGGAGAATACGATGTGGACACTGCCATGGATTGTTCAAACTTATATGGGTTTGAAGAATGCTCAGAACCGCCTCAAACCATAGAGATTGAAGAGATAACCAGGTATCCTGAGTACCTTAAGATGCAAGGAAGTAGATTACACGACATTGCGTTGATTCGATTGAAAAAACCCGCGGTATACAATGGCAAGTCATTTCAATACTAAAATCCTGATCAGCGTTGTAATCTCAATCTTTTTGTAGACTTTTTGCAACCAATTTGTCTACCAAATATGACATTCTATGAGAACCACGTCAAACCTGATGTAATGATGGATGTGGCTGGCTGGGGTCGAACCAAACACCGACCAGCAAGTAATATCAAGCGAAAAGCCCGCGTACCTATCGTGGACCGAGATACTTGCTCCAAGAACCGTACGGCTAAGATCACGGAGACGCAGATATGCGCTGGTGGCGGGCGTCAGGACACGTGCTCTGGCGACTCGGGAGGACCTCTGATGTGCCTTACGGCTGAAGGAAACGACCTCAAATGGTACGTGGCTGGCGTTGTTTCCTTCGGGACGAAATCCTGTGGGACTCCAGGTATACCTGCTGTGTATACAAACGTCGTGTCTTACCGAGACTGGATTATTAAGAATATGAAACCTTGAGAAGCGACTGAGAAGTAACTTATAATCTTGCACAATATTGTGCAATAATACTCCTATAATATACATATATTCACGTGTCAAAGATGTTATGTTTGAGATTCCTTTGTGTGTGCAAAGGAAGCATTTATGCGGTTTTTACGCGCGGCAAGACGGCTTCCTGCGAGGCTACGATGCGTGTTGTTTTATGTACGGCTAGTAAAAAATATGCACAATAAAATCGCAAAGGGCACGCACATAAATTCGCCGCTGACATTTCTATAAAGCGATAGGCAGCCGCGCTAACGCAGGGCAAACAAACGTGCTTCTTGCGATGTTTCAAAGATCTGAATGTCTAATAAAAATACGCTACGCGCTATCGAAACCGCCAGCGATGTGCAATATTCAGCTTAATCTGCGTGTGCGTTTACAGCCGTTTAGGCGCGCCCAACAATGCCGCGAATAAAACGCCAGATCGTCGATTATATTACGCATGTGTGTTACTACTTTTGAGAAACTGCGTAATCAAACCGTCACTCGTAAAATGTCTAAAAGCGCATAAATTATTATTCAAGATTTATGTTTTCTTTAAATGTTTCATATTTCCATGTTATACAAATAGAAAACGTTGAAAGTTCCTGAAAAACTCACCAGGAATTCAGTAAATTGCTCAAATACGTATGCAAATTAGTAGATAATTAGTTAATTGATTTGTTATCTTAATTATAAAATGAATTATTATTACAATACTTTAAGAAATAAAATATTAAATTGTGAAATACGTGCAGCGGTGAGCAGGGTGTTCAGGGATGGGTGTTTATGATCATTAAGGGTGAAAACAATAAAATTTTATCGCCGGCAATTAAGAGTGACTGCTCGCCTCGGTTCGCTTCACTTCACGCGGCTCTGCCTTGGGTTTTTTCATCCGACAAGCGCGAAACCCGAAAATAATAAGCTCCAATTAGTCGGACACGCTTCCGAGGGAGTACGAGTTGAACCAGAAACCAGAACCACAACCGCAAGGCAGAAAGAATGCCCAAAGAAGGGTGGGCTGGGCCTAACTTTGAAATACACACTAATCGTATTTGCAAGCCGCGAATATTTCAAGCAAGAGATTAATTCGTATATAAAACGGCAAACTTTAACAATAATTCCGGATTTTCTTAATATTACTGGCAATTATGTCCGTTCTACTCGACTGCGTTCGCGTTCGCTTCCGTTTCCGCTTGAGCCTGAGCTTGAGACTGAGCTTGAGCTTGGAATTTATCTACGCAGATTGCATATGCATACGAGTGGAAAATGTTCGGCGGCCTCCTGGTTGCAAGGGTCGTTTGGCGAGAAACAAGAAACAAGGGAGTGAAGGAAAAAAGCAGATAAGCAGATAGATATAATTAAATGCGTTTGTTTTATATTTGCATGTTATTATGCAAATTCCTGCTGTTTGCTCAGATAAAACGCATTATTATTTTGTTAGTTTCTTTCTCTGTAGAAAATTCCAAGTAGATAATGGTCATAAAGTCAATAATTATTTGCCCCTAAACTTCCTTTGCTTCTACCTCCTCCTAAGATGTTCATGTAAGTAATAAAAATGTCTAATAAATACGGGAAATACAGGAAATTAATTGTTTAGTCTTAAGACACAAGAAAGAACACTGTGATCATATACGTAGGTTATGAAAAATGACTTTCCTCCCTTGTAATATGCGTTACAGGTTTACTTCTACAAAAGCTAAGTGTCTTCTTGAAAGTATCACACTTACATCCTTCGTATATTGTTCTTATTCTTGGCTTTCTTATGTTATAAGACAAAGAATTGTCTAATATAAGTGGGCTGGAACAGATTGAAAGCATTGTAATAAGAAATCATAACTGCGAACCCTTCAGTCTTCACAGTCATTTCCAGCCTGCCCTAGTCTATTGTTTTGTATCACTGGTTGCCTGTCTTTCACTGTCTGTCTTTCCTTCTGCCATTTTGCTACCATAATCTCTCCCACATGATTTCGACTATGTACTGATGATTCTACTGGGACAGAGTACATCCATCAGGAAATCTGATTGCTATTGTCGTCAAACGTCGGATGGCATTGGGATTATAACCGCGAAAGAACAGAAGAAGAATAAGAAAAATCTGAAGAAATTCTGGGGGATCTGCTCTGAAGTAGGGACAAGACAAGACAAAAGTTCAGATCACTTTCAATAAAGGAAAGAAAGAAAGTAATGTAAGGGTTTATGCTTTTGTCTTATTTGTCATGAATCCAGGAAAGATGCAGGAAGGAAACTTCTTGTATTAATACCTACACCATATTTGTTTGAGAGTCTCTTCATTCGTGCTGGTTCTGGTCAAAGTTATCGCAAAGTTGCGAAGTAAAGTGAAGTGAAGTGCCCGGCGTCAATCAGTGCGAACAATAATGATGATTGTGTCCGAAAGTCCTCGGGGATGCGCTTAAACCCAATCCAGCGAAGAGCGTGGAAGAGCGAATCGGCGATAATCGAACATTTTCCGCATTTTCTCTTAATGACCGCCGAAGGTGGCCACTCATTCACTCATTGACGGACGCTTGATTCACAAGCAGACTATCGCGAAATAATGACGTTAGCAACGCTCAATTAGTCCGCGTGACGACGGCGATAATCACAAGCCACCTCCACTCTCAGCGCACGGTGTACGCAGAATGTAATAGCTTCAATTATGATTTAACATGTACCTACGAACCTCTGAAAAAGATCAGAAGTTGAATGAAAACGCAAAACGCTGTACAAAATATGGGATTGTGGTGTGTTATCAGACATAATAAAACACTATTTGGAAAGTATTCTACTGGGAGAAATCCGTGCAGGGGAGAGTCGGCGATGCATCGCGCTGATAACGCTTTTATTGCAAATTGGACCAGCGCCGGACAATAGCTTTTAATTGTAATGACAATGCGTTCGTTCCACCAGCAGCAATGAAGAGCTCTGATAGCCAATCTCGACATGCAAAACGATAAAAATGTAATTTACCTAATGATATATGTGTTTATCCAGCAAATTATTACGATTGGAAGCACATATTTCTTCTCTAGCCTCGAGTAAATTACAACTCAACCCTTTCTTTCATTGAATTGCTTTTCGCAACCAAGAAAGAAAGCAAAGTGCTAAGTGAATCACGAGGTAACTGAAGAAACTTGCATTGAAAATGTGCAAACACGTCCTCGTCGAGACCGAGATCGAAGTCGTGCGCAGGCAATGCAATGCAAATGAATTTAATTAATCATTACGTTGAGCTAATTGGAATTTTATTATTTTACGCGGCTATGACAACTCTGGATGTCTGGTCTGGTCTGGTTTGGCAGACACAAAACGACATACAAAAATGTGCGAATACGAATGGAAATAGAAATTCGAATGGCAATGCGAAAAACGCAAAGAGAAAAAATATTTATTTGCGCGTGGAGCAGTGTCTGTGAAATCGAACAAAATTGTTTGCATTCGAGCGCTGCCTGCGCACATGTTTTGTTCCTGAATCAGGCGAGGGACGATGGCGGATGGACGACTGGTTGTCTACCTACCAGAGTACGTGATTAAAAGGACAATAGTGAGCGGAGACAATGCCTGATTGACCAGGACTCACTCCACACTCACCGAAAATATTTATCAGCGTTGCATTTCTTTCGGGGTGTCTTGTATTTGCCAAGATGCTTCAAGCTTAATTCGGTTTCTTTGTGCGGTTGCCAAAGTCCAGGGAAGAATTGAATTAAACACATTTCAGTCGCAACACAAACTACTTGCAATCTAGACACACTTTACACAATTTCCACAAGAGATGAGGAACGAAAGCAGAAAGGGTTTTAAGTTCCAGGAAACTATGCTTCAATTACAAATTCGTCGTGCATTCGTCGGTGAGCACATAAAAGTACGTCGTTGGTGCGCTGAGTAATGTGCTAAGAAAACAAAAACATCGAAAAGGAGGTTCTTAGCTCTTATTTTCCTCCTTTTAGCCAGTTTCTCCTTAAAAATAATCAATCCTGCAATAACATTTGCATGTAGTGTTGTTATGGTAAATAATCGGCAATTAGATTTGATAAATAAGCAATAACCGCTTACAAATATTGCAGATTTGCAACCGCCCTTCGCCCTTGGCATGCCAAACACGCACATCCCAGATAAAAATGCGACAATATGCCTCCGCGATTTAAGAACGCGACCCTACGCCATAAAACGCGTTATTACGTGTTGACCATGCACATATTTCGAGGGTCTTGGCCCGGATTTAGTTACCATTGGCAACATTTTTCCTCGATGCGCCCCCAGGACGAGCCTCGTCCGCTGTCTGCTTGGGGGTGGCATGCTCTAGTGCTTGAATAAACCCACGGCATTACGCAATTCAGAGGCTCAAAATGGGTTAAAACTTTATTCAAAGTATATATGAACTTCCTTAGTCACAAAATGACTCACGCCATTACGTATTTCGTATCATGGTTTGCTTCAAGGCTAACAAATACGAATATGACGATTGCAGAACTCTGCCCAAGGTAGGCACATGCAGAATAATGAATTTCCCGACTGTGAACTGCGAAGGGCGTTTGGAGCGCTCCATCATCGTGACTAAATACTTCCGGACAGCTGGACTGCATTCGTACCACTCGGACATGTATATTGCGTTGCCTATCTCAGTGCTTTTCACGTACACCTCGTTGCCGTACCAGTTGTACACCACCAGTTGAGTCATCATTGCCACTAAATACGTCACCAAAGAGAGGAAAAACCCGCTGAATATGGGAACTGTCATCATTTGCAGCCCTGTGCATGAAATCACCACGACACTGTTGATAAACTGCGCCAAGGCGGTGATGTTCAGGGTTTCTTCAATGGTCTCTAGGGCTTTGAGGATATCATGGTGTAAATGGATCTTGTCCTTGACCCAGCGGATAGTTTTTGCCTCGTTGTCACTTTTCTTCAAGCTGGAGAGCTGCAGTTTGAAGATATCTATGCGTTTGGCTGCGGTGCGCATCAGTGCGATGCTCATTGCATCCGCAGTGGCATTTGTCAAGGCTCCGTAGAAGATGGAAACGATTTGGGCCACGTAAGCGAAGAACCAGTGGTGTTCCTCGATGAGAAACGTACCAGATATTGGCAGGGTCACACCTATCATCTCAGGTTCGAATATTGGTGTGCTTGCATATGTGGCAACGCAGAAGAGGCAAGCCTCGCGAATGAAATTTCCTATAAAGTCTTGCGTCCGATGAAACTCCAGCATTTCTTTAGCTGATACCATACTTTGCTTGTGGAACATTGGTTTTGCCATAATTATTTCTAAGACTGATAGTTTGTTCCACTTGTGTCGAATTCCCCAGAACTTTATAATGCCACTGACGTGCGTGGAAAAGTAATAGAATGTCCCGAAGAATTCTACAGGTTCTTCGATGTAAAAAGGCATCTTGACGTAGAATTCAAGGATCATGGCCATTCCTTCGGCGAAAAGTAAGATGTACATGATGCAGATGTTGATAGTCCAGAGGATAATCGCCCATTTGTTTTTCAAGTGCGAGGTTGTTACGATTTTTTCGTAGAATGCTTTCTCACGCATGTAAGAAGATCTTATGTCGGGATTATTTTTCTAAAAGAGTTATTTAATTAGGAAAATGGGGTAATTTACTGAAAGTGGAAAAAAACTCAACTGAAAATTGTTGTATCAAAGTCATTTTTAAGACGTTCTGGGGTAGATTCAAGACGTGATTTGTTTATATAGTTGTTAAGACGCAAATTAACGATTTAATTATGTATATAAGTGTCTAGTTTTGATGAAATAATAGCTACAAATTACCCAAAGCAAGGAAATTGTAACATTTTAAAAATTAATTGATAATAGCAGAGCTACAATTGGAAATTTTCACAAGAGATGTGCCTTCCTACCGCTTGGTATTTTCACACACATAAATTATGCCCTGCATAGATATTTCAATTCCTCCATAGACATATTTCTTTTATTCTTAAGGAAATAACTTTATGAAAAAGTTTAAGAAGAAATACATCTTGAAACCACCACCAAGAAGTGATTATGACCTTCATTTGGTGGACTCAACCGAGCGAAAAAACGCCACGAGAAGAGAATCTTTCGATTCGCAGCGCAGTGATAGATGTTCTCAGCGCCCCTTAAATGTATCCTGCAACCCTCCACACGCACTTACTCCGTGCATGACTGCGTTTACTATCAGTGCAGATGTCTGTAACCATTTTTTCCATCTTAGCCGCGCGTGTGTAGTGCGTAAACTATCATTCTTTTACTGTGCCGCCCTCTTCAGCTTGTGTCAACGTGTTGCTTCCGCTTTTACATCTGCACATTCACACTCCTTGCGCTTTTGGGTTCGCTTTGTTTAAAATTCGTACTTAACTTTAGTACAAAAGTAATAAAACATTAATGCATTCAGAAATTGAATCCACGCCTTGAAATGAAATGAAATGAACTGCCTTCATATAATATCACAGTGAAAGACCTTAACTCACAGCTTTTATTGGATATCAAGATAGAAATACAATAAAGTGTTGCTTTAACCCCTTTTATTCTAATAAGCCGTCAATTTTCCTAAGGGTTCTAAGGGTGAAACCCTTCAGGGCTTTTCTTAAAATCAAACTACAAGTAGTACAAAGAACTGTCACACATTTTACCCCAAAAACACTTGGTTACTTTCTTTCCTCTTCTCATAAGCAAACACATCCTTTGTAAGGCTGACACGTGTGCCGCTGGATTTTATTAGCGCGTAGACTGTTATTACAAAGGGTTATTCGCAATCTTAATACAAATGGTAATTTCCCACTCAATGAGCGTACGCGTACCCGGAAGTGAAGCCTCTGAGATTACGCAGCGACTCGCACAATGGCAGCGCACATGTTGTAGATGTCGTTGTGTTATTAAAGTGACGTTTCTGCTTCATCAGCTCCTTTATTAGTTATTAGATTGTTTGTCGTGTCGTGTTTCGCCGCCCCTAACCAAGTTTCGCCACTCTGGCCTCGATATTATAATAACTATAACCCATCAACATCAACATTACCTTCCACTAAGGGTGGAGGGCCTAGGGTAGAAGACTTGTTCATGTTATGTAACAAGTTCAATCATACTTGTATTTAAAGGCCAATTTCAAGCAGATAACTTGTAATTTAAATGGCGCCACCTACATACACATCACTTTTTGAGGTTATGCTTGAATAAGATCGTTTACTGTGAATAATATTTCCGTGAATGCGCAAAGAAAAAAGTAACTTTAGTCATTCTTTTACTGAAACTTTCTGTGTCTTGCTGACGTGTTTCTTCACTTTACATACGAAATCCTTGCATTGCCATGTAGACAGGTCGTTTTGGGCGCGCTCTGCACCATTTACAACGCCATCATCATCATTACAACGACTTTTCTTCCCTGGCATCTCGTTTTCTTCTTCACTTTGTATTTTTTACTCCATGCTAAGATCTCTATTGACTTGGCTGAGGAGTTCTATGGGTAAAAATGTTCTGGCTTTGGTTTTGGTGGAATGCGCAGAAGGAATGTTTGCACAATGCGCGCTCGGTCGGCGTTCTTCTAATTGAATCGAATTAATTTCCATCAGTGCGAATGAACGAGCACGAGCAAAGGCAGAAGAGGCAGGCAAGCGATTTGATTAAATTAGAGGAGATTTAATTACTTTATGCCCGCTTGCTGGTGGCAGTGGCGGCATTGCAGTCTGAATGTGACTCGCTGAGGCGGCCCAAACCGCCACGAAGCTTTACTCTGCTCTGCTTTGCTTTGCAGAAGCACGCATATTAATGAAGACGTAGTAAGCCTTATCCGATCCGTTTCTCCATATGCGTAAGTGGTCGTGATAAATACGCCACGCATCAATATCTCCTCCGCTCTCTTCAGTCATAAGTGTATTGAGTCTTCCACAGCATTCAGCAGCCAGCATTCCAATCGTCTTTGTACATGGATAGTCATGTATGTAATAAGAGTGGATGATATTGCTATGAATAATATGAGATTTCTCAGTCAAAATTGTGAAACTAATAATATTCTAGAAAATATTACAATGTACCTAAATCTTATTCTTATAAAAGATAATATTCTATTGAATAATAATAACCCTACTAAAGGACCCTCAATATGAGAATAGGTAGATTACGTTATGTTACATTATGTTACATTATGCTACCCAAAATACACTAGTGAGGGATTTTTCTTCCTTTGGACACAATTATTTTTGATTTCCGTTCATGATCAAAGACATGACAGGCAATATGAGAGCGCAAGCACAGTGGAAGGACACAAAGCCCTCTAATTCGAGGTAAGGTCACCCAATGCCCTAATACACCCTAATACCTCGACTAATTGACGGTGCGCCGTCATCATCGTCATCATCATCAAGGTTCTAGTGCTGAATCTGACGTTGGCTGAGGGGAAAACGCTTGGAAATGACCAGCGTCCACCAGGAAAATTACAGATTACGCAACATATGCCCAGCAAATCCTCGAGCAACATACAAAACGCGAAGCCCTATTATTTATAAGTTACTTTATCCCAGTGTGTTTTGCATTCAGGCCAAGAGGGCTTGCAAAAAATAAGCGAGCACTCGAAGAGGGTGCTTGGCGATAAGCATTGCGGATTGCGATGTCAACATGCAATATATCGCATCGCAACGTCGATAGCCGTTGAATGAATGAATGATGTATTAGCTTGTGCTGTGCTGTGCTGTGCTACAAACAGCGACTTGCATGCCCATAAGTCTCCATTAGGCTATTACGTTAATGCACAATGACCACCGGCCAGCAAAGCTTTTTGATAAGCAAAAAGGATTAAGTTCTTGTCTGCTCTCTCCACGTTTTAATTCCTAATACCCACCTACAAACTGCTATAAATAAATAATTCCTCCACGAGATTTGCTTTTCAATAATTAATCAACAACAAAGCAGAAAATATAGGTATGTAAGGTTTGGTTTGTTTATTTATTTTTCAAATTGTGTAGCCAAGCACGTGGAAAACACAATCACTTGAAAAGTACTTTTCCATCTAAGCTCCAGCGAATTTCGACGACGTAAGTAATAAGAACCCCTGTTGGAAGCCCCACGACTTCGAGTTGCTGCTCCTTGTACGTATGTACCTATATATGAATCTAAGCGGAACGCAATAAGTCTGCATGCAATGCAAATTGACGAAGCACAAATGCGTGGAATCGCGTACAATAACATAATACATGTACGGTCGCGTTGCCTTCAGCCTAACAAAAGCGAAGGCAACATGTGGAAGCAAAGTTTTTGCTCTTCATCCGCATCCTAGTCCTACTCCTCGACGAGTTTGCGTTTTCTCATTGAAAATCCATGGTTCAAGTGGTTCATGCTACATTTCTCTAAGAAGTATCGTATTCAAATTCCAAAACCATTCCGATGCACATACATAGGTATATACCTATGTAATGTATGCAACCAGTTTAACTGCAATACATTAGCCTACATTCTCACATCAGGTGAGAGTCGAACAAAGAGTGGACACGTGGTCAAGAAAAATAGGTTCACACGCTTGGGAAATCCCTAGAACTTGACCCTTTTTTCCTCGGAGGCCCCTTGTAAGGGTTTAATAGCCGAAAACCCACAAATGGATCATTAAGTTTGCATAAAGATTTTTTCGAGCGCGTCTAGAAAGTTCCAGAATGCGTAGCGTAACCTAAGAGGAGCCTCATTTAAATTGAGGCGTCATCCGATGGACCACATTCTCCCCCAAAGTTTAAGCCTCGTCAATACAGGCATACTTATTATGTCACACTCGTGCGTGCTTGTACTGCCCGAATATCGAACAGAACATCGTCTCCCCTCGCAAATAAATTTCGAACGCCGTATATATGTACATACATATATGTCCATGTATAATGTTTAGTTGGCTAAATGCTGTTAGTCCTGGATCGCGCGCCACTACCGGAAACGCAAAACCCACGCGGTGCCCCAGTCGCTATGCAACCAGCCCGCCGCCGGTGTCCATCTTGCACCCTCGGAGGCCGGATGCAACCTTCCCCTAGTTAGTCGATGTCAAGACAAGCGTAACACACTAGCACGAAAACAATTGCAAATCAATTATAGCAAGGTGTAATTTCATTAATTAATTTTCGCTTGAATAACATTTCAATCAATTTCACTAATAAATCAATAATTAAAAGCACTTTTTGGGGATTTTCTAGCATTAGTGGCATGCAACAAGCGCACAATTCTTTCTTGAGAAGAAGTAGCTCAGTGGTTAGTGACAGCTAAAGCCTTCTAAATCAAGGAAACGACTCCGGGTCGTGCGGAGTGAGTAGTCACAAGTAGTTCAAGCGTGGGTGGGCGACCCAACAAGGGGATGTGTTTGGAAGTGTGTCGATGACGAGTTCCAGTGCGACATCCAGCTCTCCTCGGGTGTTACCACCACAACTAATTGCTATTCCTGCGTTTGACACCGAAATATTACAACTTAATTGATATTCATTCACTCTAACCTTAAAATAACAACTTTTCTTACTTCTTACTGAAGATTTAAATGTTTAAGTAAACTTTGATAACTTTGATAAACTTTTTCCATTCGCTATTGTAAAGTTTGTTGTCGCAGCACAGCGCACGTCTCGTTAGTTGAATTTGATATTGAATTAACATAATCTCCTGACAGGTTTTCACCTCGAGCACCCTTCGCATCGAAGCAACCTTTGTTCGTTTTTTCTCTTTGCCTTTCAATGCGGTTCAACTTGTCTCATTAGAAATGCGCCCCGAAAGCAAACTCGCATTGGTTACATACTTTTTCTTCTCATCACCTCACTTTCCTTACTTACTGACGTACTTTATTCTTTATTCTTGCTGCTGATCAAGACGAATGAATGGTAATACAGAGGAAAGCATCAATTTACATGGATGATCCGAGTCGTTGCGTGGCGTTGCGTTGCGGGTGATTCGCGTCGTTTGCATTTTTCTTCCTTTCGTTAGGCGGATTCGTATTGTCCGGAGGGTGACGTTTGACATACGTATGAATGCGACATGAATGACGTGAGGGGCTAAAATGCGAAATAATTAGTTATGCCCTCTGGTGTTCATTTATGATGCAAGAAATACGACGAAAAGTGATACTTTTGCTAGAAATAATTCACACATTGTATGAAAATATTGGATAATAGTCACATGTGTTCCTGCAGTAGTGCTAACATAACCAACAAACAACTGAACTGAGGGTGGCATAGATGTCGCCAGGGCTGTGGAGCGTTGGAGTTGTGCGTGTGCATTTTATGTATTCACGCTTCTTTGGTTTTATTGAGATGATGAGAACGAAGGGCATCATCATGCAGCGTGCTTGGCAGGCAGGCAGGCGTTGAAATATCGCTGAAATATCGACGCTATAAACTCGCCGAACGCATAAAACAAAGTGTGGCTGCGCTGGCGCTGCGTGTACATTACAAAATGAATAACAACGAATTCACCTAAGCGTGAATACAGGAACCAAGCAAGAAGAGAAGAGAAAACTGAACAGATATTATACTATGTATGCACTTTCGTATAAAACGACGTCGCTCGGAATCGAAAACACTACCGGAATGAACGCCATAAAACTGAAATCCTTCGCGAGCAGACAAATGAAAGCTAAATATGCACGAGTATGAAGATATAAAATATGCATAAACGCACCCGAATGTTACTTTTTACTACTTTTTAACTACTTTTCCTTTTAAAACGAACATTTTTTAATAGTGTTTGCTGCGTTTCAATCAAAACATGTTTTTCCTTTTGCCAAAAGAAAGATTTCTTATGAGTTTTTTTCTGCTTTGTGGTGAATGTTAGCTTACGTAGCAATGAGCGGTGTTTTGACAGGAAAATTAAAATCTCTCTCAGCGCCCATTACTATTGTCAAACAGAAGAAACCGAGGCGGACGTATTGGCTTTAGACGCAGCAGCGACATGCGTTGAGCATACAGCCAAGGGGCATCATCATGCCATGCCACCCGGCATTGTACACAATTCAGGGATGAATAAATGAAAAGTTCAACACGTATTACGGCCTGAGCACAAAAAATATCATTAAGCAAGCGGCTTCCGCACAGAATCCAAGACAGATCTCTATTTGTCTTTCATAAAACTCCAACTACCAGCTGAGAGCCAAGATTTTAGGTTAGGTCCTTTGCGTCTTTTGTATTGTGTTGAGGTATTGTAAGACTTTTCGAGATTTTGAAATATTTTCCCACATTAATAGTTAAAACAGAATTTTATTTCTTCTTAAATAATCCACTTTCAAAAGAATGGAGCCTGTTATCATCTTGTTTTTCTTTCGTCATGCTCGTAAAAACTTTGCCGAATGTCATTTTTTCATTCGCTTTGGTCGCTTTGGATTTCTAAGCGCTATTTGATTTGAGGTTATGTCATATCATATACTATAGAAGCGCAGAGCTGAGAATAGAACAGAATAGAATAGAATGGAATATTATATTATGCATTATGATAATAATAAGCAGGGTAATAAAATAATAATTGCTGTGCATTCGCTGCTCTTGGTTGACTTGGCATGGAGTATGGACGGTCGTAAATATGGAACGATGAGCGGTCCTAAAACAGGACATAAAAGTCACCAGTGAAGAACAGCACCAATGCATAACCTCAAAAAAATGAGGCAAAAAGAACTCAACTTTTACTATAAGGGATGAAAAGGAAATGTCCCTCAATTGATAACAGCACAAATTGGTTGAGGTTACATAGGATAACAATGACCTTCGGCGAAACCTAAAAAACTCAAACTTTTTACCTTTAACAAGAACAACAACAAGGAATAAAAACGGTTTACTAATTATCTGTTGTATATAAATTGTTGTTAATTAAATTTAACAAGCAAAAACTTTACATACTTTGCTCTAATATAATAAAAAGTTTCAGGGAATAATTAGCTCGATGAGTACCTACACGCATGAAGTACTTAGACTGAAACGAAACACTGAACCGAAGTCGCCAGCTTTCACTGCGTATCTCGTTTCGCGGATATCTTCTTACAATGACGAGACACAACGCGACGCGACGTAGCGGACAAAGATATTGCATATAATTGTCCAACATAATACGGGCTTTATACTCACGCATCCCTTTCGGACACAACAAGATTCATCAGGCTATCAGGCTCTCTGGTCTTTATTGTCCAGCACATCCGTCATTGCTTGGCAAGGGGTGAATTAATATAGAAGTGCGTCCACTCACAAGACTTAATACTAATAAGGATTAAAGACGTGAATATAAAATGAACTGAAATAGGAGTGGATATTAAATGCAAATAACCCACACTGTAATATAAAATATAGAATAATAATATAATAGAGTATATTATAGACCAGTGTTTCCCAACCTGTGGTCCGCGGACCCCCGGGGGTCCGCGAGTATATGCATGGGGGTCCGCGGTGTCATCGCTGGACCATACATATATGCCTAATTCGATTTTTTTCCGCTTTTTGTTATATTAAGGGGGTCCGTGAAAACTGTGCTTCATTTTTTGGGGGTCCGCGGCAACTGTGCTTGATTTCTTGGGGGTCCGCGGCTGAAAAAGGTTGGGAAACACTGTTATAGACCAATAGAACTCGATTAGAATGTTTTAACACTTTGCTTTAAGTAAAAACATAGAAAAAAGTAAATAAAGCTTGTTGAAAAGATGTTTTAAGCTAAATATTATGCATTTACTGCCAAAAATAGAGATGCAACGTCTTACACAGTGACATACAGTGTCATTACCACCCTATTTCTTCCAAAGAACAAAGATAATATCAAATATTCTCAAGAAAAACAGCATAAAACGAGCAAAAACTTTAATAACCAAATTGTTCTGATAGCTTTTCGTCATTTCCTGCTTCCTCCAGCATCCTGTTTTCTTCATCAGTAGCAGTGGCATAGGTGATTTCCTCATTGCAAGCCCTTTTGCCCTACATTACGACCCTTATTTTTATCTCGCTGTGCTTTTATATCCATGTCACCCTCGTGGTCCTAGTCCACTCCGGTTTCCTCTCTGCTTGCATCTGACAATCTGAATCTAATAGCTTCGTTAATTTATCGTCTGTCTTAAACGCTGTCCTCAATTTCCTGCTGCACGGCTAAAACAAACAAGCCAGGGTGCACTTACGTTAGTCTAACCATAAGGAAAAGGAAACCAATGATTTCTTATTGGTTTAACGCAGAAGAGATTTATAGTCTTCGGTGTCTGTGTGTATTTCAATTCCATGCCAAGAAATTAATACAGAATTTTAATTAAACCTGCGGTTGTTGTGCAGGCGAATGATAGACGAAAGGACATTAAACGTGAAGTAATAAAGCACGTACGTGGACCAAGCAACCGAGCATTTCTGGTCATTTCTCAAACGTGTAGAAAATGAAAATGAAACGGCGACAAAGCACCAAAGCATCCGTGTCTTCATGTTTGCCTTGATGCTTTACGATACATGCATGGCTTGTATCCTATCTGTCACCGATGTGTATCTGCATGTAGGCAACCCACCGTACACCAGCCGAACCCCGATGAAATTTTAGATTGCTATATTCCTTTGAGACATGCACAGTGACGTGTGCTCCTAAGCTTCTCTTATTAATAAAGCCGTATAAGTGCTGCCCACCAATGTCAATCTCTATCTTGCTAATAATAACCTAAAATAAACGCGTTACAGATTTCTGTAGCGTTTTAATGAATGAGTCTGAAAAAGTTTTATGCTTTTCCAGTCAGATACACACCGCAACCAACCACAAGCACCATTTCAATAAAGCAAAGTAGACTGAGTGCAGAAGGTCCATAGAAGAAGAGTTTTTGTCTGTTTACACGTTTTATTATTCCAAGGGTGGGCAGACGAGTGAGAGCTCTCGAACGCATGCATGCCTTATGTGTATATACACAGCGGTCACTTATGAAATTGGCTGCCGGTTGATATCAAACAGATGGATGATCCGCCGAGGAGATAATACACTTCCCTCAAAAGCAGGCAGGCAGAGCCAAAACCAGAAAGAAGCAGAAGAGATGTTTCGCTACATATTACCAACGCATTTATCATATCAGTAAAGTAACTAACCAACAAAATTGTCTTTTGATTTTCTTGCTTTTGCTTTTTAGTTTTATTTTCGTCCTGATCAAGGAAACCAACCGCACATTCATCTCAGACCTTTCATCTCCAAACCAGAAATGAAAGGTTAATGAAATCCAAACCGAAAAAGCAAACGAAAACGAAAACGAAAGTGAACAAGCGCCAGCACATGGCATTGATAAGAAGGGTTGATGTTGCCATAAATTGGACGAAATTAAATTCGAAACAGAAGATGGACGGACAAAGAATGACCCTTTGCGTACATCTCAACCCTAAAAATAAATACCACGGGCAGGAGGCACTTCATCATCGTCAAGTGCACGTATAAGTAAGTTTAAAACTTTTGCAGGATGCAAATTAGATCCGACGACAGCGCCGTCCACATGACACGCCAATATAAATATGAAAGTAATGAAAAGCAGAAAGTAGGGGACAGTAGGCAACCCAGAAGACAAAGCAATCTGTCAGGCTGATTGAAATAGGTTAGGACTGCTAGGTTAGGACCTAACGAAATGAAATACAGGTACATTACTTGCAACTTTCAGCAAATTGCTGAATTAAAATTGACTCGACTCGATGGATGCAATTAAAGTTTAATTTATTCCCCGCAGCTCTTTTATTTAGCGCTAAGTGAAACGGGAATGAATTAAAGCCAAAGCCAGAGCTGGGCTGACATGATGTGATTATCCATTAGCAGCGGAAAGAAGTCGCAAACAAAATTAAAAATGCAATTAACGAAACGCACAATGAATGCGTGCTGCGCCGCTGTTGATTTGTTTGCCGTCCTGGTATCGTCTTTCGAGTTCCGATTACACCCCTAATCCGATTTTTTTCTCTCCTCACTGAGGGCGCATCGCTAATGTAAGACCGAACCGAAGCGAACCAAGGACCAAGTCTAAGACTGAAGACTCAGGATGAATCCAAGTGAGTGTAAGTAAATGAGAGGGGCATGACGGCAGGCATTTTTCATTAATCACCATTGTACGGCGTTCAATTTATTTCCATCGACTGATTCGCCAAGAACCAGGGAAATCACTGATTATTGCCAACGTTTTCTGGCTTTTCTAGAAATCCTGTGGGACTGTCGGGAAGAAAAAGTTGTTATTCATTAATTTTAATTATCCTGGGGAGCCATAGTTTTTCTTAATTACAATTTAAACTAAAACTAACCTACAAAAAATGAACCCTTTTGGTGGTGAGGATGAGTAGGTAATAGTCATAAGTGTAGAGTTAGAATTATTTACGCAGAGACCGGCCGTGGTGGATAGAGGTTTGGGTCCACTCTGGGGACGCGTAAAACTTTCGGCATCCGGTGGAACGGGTAGTTTATGTGGTCATTTCTCGAACCGCAAGAACGACATTTATTGCTGCGTTTTCTTAATATTTACAGCACAATACCAATAAGCCAGTCGCAGCTCCCAAGCTCGCAAGTTGTGACTGAAGACCCCATAAAGGGTTCTCTCTGAGAATTTAATTACAATAAAATATCTCTACTATTACTATCTCTTTGTTAGCTTGGTTTATGGCTTGTTCTCTTGCCAAATATGCAAAACATTAACTGAAAAGGTGGAAGACTTGACCAACTTTGCAGAATATTCTTGAAGATGCCAATTATCTTGGTTCCTTCTCTGGTTTTCAAGCAGGAGTTGGCTTGAGATTAATTTGCGTTGAAGTTGAAATTGTAAAGACGGTCAAGTTAATGATGTGGGCGGGATTGGTCTCCCCTGATGGTTGCTGATGTCTTGTAGTTACACCGGACTGACCAAGACCCAGTTCAAGTCCAAGACAGGCAGCTTCTTGCGTGTTGTTGATTTGATGTGGAAACACTGGGGAGGCCTGAATTGGATTCAGCATGCGTGGCGTCTCTCCAGCAACAAGCGCAAGCCTCCGACGATAAGTAAAAGGGATGAACAGTAAGACGAAACCTTAAAAGGGATTTGGGCTCGTCTCCTTTTGGGAATCAACAATTACCAATTACGTCATTACGTTCGAAACTTGACCAAAAGCTATGTTTTATAGACGCAGACAGCTTGTTAGCCCACAACAGAAGCGAATTAGAACGCTATTAGGGACACACGTGTATAGTTGGTTGCAGATGGTGATATTAAAAACGTCAAACGAAACAATAGTGAAATTTGCCATCGACCCTGTGCAAAAAGAGAAACAGTTGTACAGTCAGTCCTCCAGGCAATTGCTCTGCATGGTATTCAGCAATCTGCGCTGCGTTTGTTTCTCTTTTTGCTCTAAGTATTATATTTGCACGTACTTGGGAATAGGAATGAATTCCACTCTCAAACCGACGCATTCTCTGTTAATTTCGCCCATTGTTACTTTTCCGGTGCTTTTAATTAAAAAGCCCGAAACGATTCAGCCGAGCTGTGCTTATTGCTAATCAGAGAACATAACGAAAAACAAAACACACAACAGAAATTAAAACCGGAAAACACTGCCAATAAAATCAATTTATTTGGAAGATTATTACTCAGGGAGAACTTTAACCCTTGCATTGCTTATGTCTTAAGCCTAGTCTTAAGAAGCATACCTACAAGGAGTCAGTCAATACTCGTTGAGAGCATTAGCAATATTAGCGAGAGACTTTACAGCAAGATATTAACGTATTATGTAATACTTGTTACAGTTTGGCTGGCAGACCACGAGTATGCAACCCTTGTCTCGGCTTCTTCCCTGTTGTATGTCCCCTAGACTTGAACACTGAACATAAGACAAGTTACCTAAGTACCATCCTAATATGGTGCACTTGATGTGTGTTGCTTTTATTTCTCAAGAGGCTTGGAACTTTAGGCTTACCTAATATACAAAGTGTTTCACCTTGGGATCTTTAGAGTCTGCATCAATCAAAGTCTAAAGTGTTCATGAATCCGGACGACATCGACATTTAGTGATAGTTTCATCAGAATGTAAATAATTTTACATTTGCCCTGAGAAGCCAGCCATACATTAGTGTACGGTGAGTGCGTGGAATAGTAAAGGGTGGTTGCGAGTTCACTAGTGTGTAATCTAATTAGAATTCAGTGTTCCAGAGGCGCCCTGTTGGGAATCAGCAGCCAAACAGAGGTACAACATGCTTGCATATTATGCACGACTCGTTTTGTTTGTGCACTCACGACATTACTCTATATTGCTTATAACGTAGGCAACACAATACACACGTATTCACTTATTTTGCCTAGTATAGCATAGCGCCAGTAAACTAACTATTGTAACAACTTATATTGTGATTTCTAACGTTGGAATGTATTTGTGTGAAAGGTTATGCTGTTTTTGTTGACAAAATACAACGAGACAAAGGTAAGTGAATAAAATAAGAACACACTGACATGCTGTCTGGCTTTTGATCAGCGATTATTGTTTGATATTACGTGCTTGTACTTTAATATTTTCTGAGTGTCTCCTGGCTGGTCTGCTTCCTTTCAAGCGCTGCGCTGCGCTGCGCTGCGCTGCGCTGCGCTGTACCAGACTGTAAAGTAAAAGAAAGTTATAAGAGGCCATTCATGTCTGCAGAGTTTTTTAGTGTTTTGCTTTAAACCATAAGCGATTTGGTGATTGGATAGCAAAATATATTTTGCTGAGGTTGCGGAGGTTTCAAGGTATTTCCTAACCTAAGTTTGTTTACTTTGTACTTGGTCTTGGTCACAATCAACTAGAAACAAACAACAAACAAGCCAAATAAGAATTTTGTCTAGCTTTCTTGAGTCATCTTAGGGATTCTTTAGTTGAACATTCTCGTAAGACGAAGACACTTTAGAATGTCTTGAGTTGCTCTCAGGCTCTGTCTGCGAATAAATATGTAGCAGAACGGCATATGATAATGCAAAACACCAGCATGCACAACATTAGCAAAGATGTTTTGTATTGTACTCTCCTGCTTTCTCCAAGAAAGCATTTCGTCTTGGAATGGCTTCAGTCGCAGTTCCTTGCAAGGAACTGCATGCTCATGCACTGAGTGCTTCTTTGTGATTACCTGAGATGCACTCAGATTGCACTTGCATATGCTTTTGCTTTTATCCACTAACATTTTATATTTCCAGTCAAACTGACAAAAGTAAAATACACTTTCTGGCTTTGCTTTGCTTTGCTTTGCTTTAATATTTGATACTTATTTTATTGAAATCCCAGTAGGTAATTACTTAAAGAAAGTTGACTAAACACTTGAAAAATTAAAATAAGTACAGCAAGCCAAAGAATTTCCTTTAGACTTCTTTCTGCTCCTTGAAGTTTTCCCATGTCAATATTTGTATGGAGTTCTAAAAAGCCAAGAATGAATTCTTCAAGTGGTCTTCAAACTTCCGCCGAGAAAAATGGTTAATTGCTTCATAATAATTTTCAATTTCCTCCTGCGACTCGGCTCTGACTTAATGAACTTTGTTGACGCCGGGCTCTTATGCATCCTGGCGCCTGTCTTCGTTCTCATCTTAGGAGAAATCAGCAGCACATGAAGCACGCCATCCACTTATAATTCGGCAGCAATTAACAGACACTTAAGCATCTTAAAATCTTAAAATAAACCTGCAAGCGCCAGCGCACGCGCGTTCGATATAAATATAAATTAGAATTAGACGCGCCAAGGGCCGAAGGGCCCCTGCCAGTGGAAATTGAAATAATTAGGGCATGATGATAGATAGGGCGTCCTGCAGTTATTCTCCTGCTGTGCCTCGTTATGGAACTCCCAGGCGTGCATCTTGAAGTAGCAACCGAACGAACGCTCAATCCAGATTTTGCTTTTAATTATTTTGCTTGTTAATTTAATAATAACAACTGTTATGCACTTCTGTCAAGTGTTTCAAGCCTTAATTTCCCGATTTCTCGTGAAATATTTGATTTTATTGAACAGGTTAGGACATAACGTACCTACCAAGGCATTGTTGGCGGTTGAAAGGAAGAAATTAATTAAGTAGTTAATTAGCTAAGTAGTCGTTGGTGTCGGTTGTGTTCAGCATTTAGTAAAACTGGTGATGAGTTAGTTGGCGGCTGTGGCAACCTCAGAATGGAATGTGCGAAAGGGGAAGAGCGTGGAATCTACGGAATGAATTCAATCCGTTCGCGTTCGTTCCTTCAGGAACATCGTATAATGCGTCGTAAATTTGCGCGGAATCTGCCTGGGTTTTACTGTTCACACATTGCCAAGAAATTAATTCACACATACAGCACGTTTCTAGAAAACTATTACATACTTAACCTAAAACCAACCAAAGTCAATAAATTCATGTATGCAACCAATATTACACCCACATGATGTCTTATAACTTGTAAAAATACTTTATATAGTAACGTATCACAAGGTTTATTTCTATCCCAAAAGGCAATTCAAATTGCAATTGCATGCAAAGTGCCATAAAACACGATGTAATCAAGATATCTACGCTTTACAGTGTACTTAAACCCAACTTTAAACTTAAACTCAAACTCAAGACCGCAGTTGCAGTAAACTTTTGTGCTTTACGAAGAATACAATCAATTGCATTGCAAACACTCTAACTCCAGACGTTTTCAGATTTCCATCTCCAAACAAAATTAAATTTTTAATTGCATTTTGGAATGAATCACCCAGTAGTGGGAATTAATTAGCAATTGGACAATTAGTGGCAATGAAGTAACTAAATCACGCTCGTGGGTTATTTATAACTAATAAGCTAAATTGCCTGGCGTAGTGTAAAATTTACGTGTGCGGTGAGCAAAACGTCCACATGATGATAAAGGTATCCCTAAGACGTTGCTTGTGTCCTTAAAGTCGACGTAAAGTTTTAGTCTTACCTCGGGCTTCAGCGTCTTAGAACTAAAACTAACATCAAGGCCTCCTTTCCTTGATTAGTACGCGGTCCATTGTAACAGATTACTGTATCTTGTACTCGCCCTGGGGGGCTTAAGATCAAGCAGCTTGTCGTCACGTTTGATAAATATTTAAGCGAATGCAGATGCAAATGCCATAAGAGACAAATGACTTGTGTCATGAGCATAAGCACACGTGCGAAGGTTGGTAACACTTGCTATGCTCATTTCGATTCAATGCATTTCTATAGTAAAACTGAAGAGAAAAGACATCAGTTTGCCATTGCAGCTTTACATGTGGGGTTTTCTCGATGGTTTTAGTATATCTGTGATGATACTTTTAGAAGAAATATGCAAGCAGCAGAAGCGAAGCGAAACTGAAGAAGTGAAAAAGTGAAGAAGCAGAGAAGTGTAAGAAGTGTAATGTCACACTCATTGACACCCGCCCTAGCTGTTGATGGCGCCCATAAAGGGATCTCCATATGGGGCGCTGGGTTTTGCAAACTCATGAAGACTTCTTGGCAAGTTGCAAAAAGCACTTGATTGAGTCATCCATACTTTGATCCTTCTCCTGTCAGCACTTTATTCTTTGATTTCTTTTCTTTTCTCTTCTCTTCTCTTGTATGGCAATGAAACATAAACACATAAAAGCAGTAAAACTACAATAGATGGCGCACTCACTCGTGTGTCAAATGACAAATTAATTTCGCTGCATTGCCAAATTTCCAATTTATACCCTATACCCTCCTGGCTCGTATCCCAGCAGAACGAGTTATTCCTGCCATGCGTTGAGATTACTTTAATACTTTGATAGTCCAATAACTTATTGAAAACGAAATTGTTCCCTGGCAAGGCAGTAATACGACTGCAGCGGTGGCGATGTACGCAGACGGCTGTTATGTTGCTGAGGAAGCAATCATGAGCCGAGTAAGACAAAGCAGCCGGAGAGAGACGCCCGAGAAGTACTGCAATGAGACTGCAGTGGAGAAAAGTCTGCCGCCGCCTCAGTAATTTATCTGCAATGGATGCTGGCTGAGCACTAAGCAGGCGAGCAAGCAATTCTCACGCTCGGTTTGGCGCCCTTTATGGGCAATACGTTTGCGTTGAGCTCGCGCTCAAGAGAGACTGCAATTTAATTACGAAATACGTGCATGCTTATTGAATCCACGCGGGTTGTTGCGAGAACATTCCGCATGGCTCTGGAACATCCTGTGTAGGGTTTTTTGATATTGCGCTTACATATGAGCGAGAGTCATAATTACAGAAATTTATAAAGATTTACTCGTACTCGGTCATACGCAGACTCCTCCTGCTGTTCCTTCAGGAACTCCTCAAGCAAGAGCATGTCCTGCCGTCCATTAACTCGGCGCAGTCAAGCAGGGAGAAGACAAGACAAGCGGAGGGAAACTTAATTCCGCATTTAATAAGCGAGCAAATTAATAATAACATGCCTAACATGTAAGATTTATACTTAATCAAATCAATTTTTATTAAGATTAATGACACAATAACATGAGATATTGTACTATTATAAAATAAGATTTATAAAAGTGAGGTTAAGTTTTTGACAGACAGGGATATTGTTCCGTGAGGGATCAAATCATTCTTGAGGAATGACACATATCACCCAGGAAGCATGCCAAGAATGAAAGAAAAGCGGAAAGTGATCGGAACGGCAGAAATCGCTTTGTCGGCGAACTAAGGCGGCAATAAGCGGACGAAATGACGCTTGAGTCTGCCAGCCGGAAATTATTCTATTAGACAACGCGCGCGCTGATTTCATTTCGGTGTTTTTGTTGTCGACTTCTTCGTCATTGTCAGGCGTGTCTTGGCAGACAGGGTACGTAAGGTTAACCACATCCATTAGAAAACAATGCCGCTCCAACGAGTCGGGAAAAACACTTAACGACGAGCGGGAAACTTTCTGCCAAATAGCGAAAAGTTGCTGCTTCCAGCACGCATCACAATTAAAATCAAGCAAAACCACTCGCCCTCTTACGATTTTCAAACTCGAGGAAGGAAGGAAGCAACTTCGTAATCAAAATCTTTTAGTTCTAGCACCAAACCCCGAATATTAATTATTTATTAATGGAGAAATAAGTTTGTACTGAAAGCAATAAGCCGTGCTTGTAAAAAGAGTATTAAGACGCATAATTGGTTGCCTACACTCGCAAACTTTAAAAAATGTCTGCCTGGCGAGAACATAATAAAAGAGAATTTATAACCTATTGGCCGATTACAGCCAAGCAGCCAATTTCTTATCTAATTCTGTGCGGCATGGCACGACACAACGTCTTGGCTCATCTTTTCCCTTCTTTTTCTTGCTTTTCCTCCGACTAGGGTGCACTTGGGGATGCTTAGGAGGCACTTAAAAAACATATTTGGTCTTAGAAGGAAGTGCTGCGACATGCCATTAAAGCATTCATGTTCCATCGACAATATAAAGTTGATTAAGATGCATAAATATCGATGAGTATGTCATTCTACAACGTAGCACCCTCATTCCTTCTAGAATGTGGTAGCAAATTCGCAGAGCAAGAAGCAGAAGAAGTATGTAAGCGAGTTAATCTATAACCCAATAAAGCACCAGGGATACAAGCCACTAAACATGATCTATTGCTAATACGATGCCCCATTTGGATTGGATTTGCTTTGCTTTTGTTCCTTGGCAGAGGAAGATGTTATCAAAGTTGCCTATATTACATTAACAGAGTGTTTGAAATTCTTCCTTCCCAGGGACATTTGTACACTTATTGGAAACATATTGGCATTGCAGTTGAAATTTATTGAAGCGACGAGCAGAAATATGCCATGTCGTGGTCCAGTCACCATTCGCCGTTTTATTGCCGCACATTTTACCATTTATTAAAATAGTCGGCGGCGAATGCGGGAAATATGGTAAAATGTGTGAATTACAACGTCATAAACGTGCCTTGCTGCTCCGCCTCCAGTTGTTAGTCCGGCTCTGGATGGCAATAGGATGTTGTTGATTTTGTCAACATCACAGTCACCAAATCGGGCGACGGTGAAAGTTAAGCAGTCGCAAAAAGTTTTTATGGCGTCGTAAAGTTGATAAATTCACATTATTGTTTCTATTATTCCACGGTGGGGTGGTTTGAGCTTGTCATTTTTATAATGAGCGGTTATTAATTGAATTTCCCGCGGAATCTTCATTGCGGGTTGATTTTGCAAGCTGGCAAATTGGCCGGCGCACCCCACATGACTGCTGAAATTAATTAGGCAATTAGAAGGATCCTCGACTATGCCGCATCCAGCTTCCCTGGATGCGTCCACGTGGAATTATGGCTCTTTCATGCACTCTCTCCAGAGTAAATCTTTAAGAGAGACATCTGCAGACAAATTGCCATTAAATAATCTAACTTAAAAATCTTTAATCCTAACCTAGAAAGTACTTTCTAACTAATGAAAAGTAATGAAAAACCAGGAAAAAAGTCAATTAAATGAGTAAACAAGACTTTTAAGAAGAGCCAAGGAAGTAAAGTTAATTTTCATCTGGTTGTCAGCCTAACTAACTAATGTTTTATTTCTTCATAAGAAGCATAGCGCCCCAGCATGCTTAAATCCGAACCAGTATGAGAATAAACAAATAGATCTCTCGTTACATCATTTATTACCGCTAATGGAAGTGCACGTGCAGTGCTCCCGAGGGTGTCTTACAGTTTCGAGCCATACATTGCTGCACAAGTAAGAAGAAGAAAAAGAAGTAAAAACGCGGAGAGCACACAAGATGTGTGATTACGAACGCAAGAAAAAGAGATGCAAGTCAACGCGTCGGCAACTTGTCAGCGTATTAACCGCTTTGCCAATGAAAGTATGCGAGAAAAAAGTGAAAAGTGAGCATCAACTGATTCCCGCTAAGCGGATTATTCTATTTTGGCAGTGGCTCTGGATTAGGCGAACAAAGAATAAGAATGAGAAAAACGTCTTGACTCTGGCTTCTGAAGTGAATGTACATAAGTATGAATAAGTAATTATTGATGAGCATATTATGCCTTTCTTTTTGCTTTTATTGTCAGTATTCTTTGTCTTTAATGACAAGTATATATTTCCCTGACATGATAACAAAACCTAACCACATACACGAAATAACCTCAATTAATTTCGCCCGCTTTGGCTTTGGTCTGGTTTTGAATGCAATTGTGAGCTGTGAGGGGCAAATGTGAATAATTCTTGAACAAAGACTTGTTTGAGGAGCACACGTGCAAGCCATCACGTGCACAACTTGACGAAATGGCCAATTGTTGACTGCTATTGTTGTATTCTTTCTTTTACACCACGTGTTTCTTTAAATTCATCTTCATATCTTGTAATTCAAACAAACTGCGTGTTTTAAATTAATTTAGACCTACTTCAGTGATAATTCATATAAAAACAAAATAAAATATAAAATATCAAGTTTACAACAATGAAATATTATTAATATAATGTTAATTTCCTTTTAATTCACTGGAATTTTGAACTTGAACTTGAGTAACATTTTAAACGTTAACCTTGACTCATAACCTTTTAGTTTTTGCATCGAACAAATACAAATACAAGCTTCGTTACTAGCTATTAATGTTAATCACATTAATTACTGTTAAGTCTGATTACGAGTCTGAGTAGTGAGTGTATTTACCAATGAGTTGTTTAGCTGCAGGCTATAAATGATTTTAATTAGATTCAGATCCAGAAATAGACACGAACGCTGAATCGCGCGGGATTTCTGAAAGTTAAAGTTCAATTAACGCGCGCGATTATTAATCGCTGAAAAGCTGTACTTCCCCAAGTTCAAGTTCAAAAAAGAAGCCTGAAAAGTGCAGTTTATTTGCGGATTTGTGATTTACATGCTTAAGTAACCATAAATGAAAATCATATAAATATTGAACGACGACTTGCCAAAGCCATCAGACATCAACTGATAGCCAAAGCATACACAGCAGTGTCTCAAAGTCTTAAAAACAACGCCAAGCACGATGAATTTCAAGTATTTGTTTGTCTTTGCACTGTTGGTTCTCGTGGCACTCACAGGACAAGCAGAAGCTGGCAGCAAACGCTGGAGAAAATTTGTAAGTACATACAATACACCTTAAAACGTCTCGAGTTTTTACTTAAATTTGTTATTGATTTCTTAGGAGAAGAAGTTCAAACATGCCTTCCAAGAAGCTAAAGAAGCTCTACCTGTGGTTCAAGGATACGCTGGAATTATTGGCGGTGTTGTTGCAATAGGCAGACGTTGAAGCTAATTAGCTGATTAATTAACACAAAAATACAACGTGTAATTAGTATTTATTAATAGTATTGTACTCAAAGTGATATTTTTTTAAATAAAACAATATTTGCAAAATTAACAACAAAGGATGTACAATAGCATAAACTTGAAATGAATTTGCTTAAGCAAAAGTCATAAGTAATCCAGGATTGTAAACTTTTGAGGTTAGATTGCGATGGCATAGGAGCAAGACACCTGAGACATAATATACTTGAATGACAAAACTTCTGCTAGAAATAAGATGCTCAAGCGCAAGCGCAAGTGCAAAGCAAGCACAAGAACAAGTTCGAAGCATAAACTTTTCTGAATTATTCGAAAATTATATTTCAGCTTGTTTTTGCTCGCGCCCCGCACTGCATTGCATTGCATTTCATTTCATTGCATTGCAAACTTTCCACCCACAACTATTCCATTATGAATGAAACGTGCGCCTGGTTGCCTAAAGTTTGCCGATTCATTCGCCTCGAGTGTATTTGCATATAATATGATAGCAGATGCAATGATTCGTTCCAGGTACTCGCATTCGTCGCAATAAAAGTGGACTTTTATAAAGTTTTAATCAAAACTTACACTTCATTATAAGAATTCCCGCATTTTCATTCATGAATCACACTGAAAATTCCACAACAGTCGCACACGCGTACGCATGTGCGTTTAACATTATCAATATCTAATTACATATAACTGATTAATTAACTATGGCTTGGTTAACCGCGCTTCCGCTTCTTTCTTCCGCTTTCTCTATAATAACACAAACTTGACCTTAAGATATTCAGTTCCACTCTAACTTCCATGCAAATTACATTCGCAAACTGAGAAAACTTTAAAAAGTTTTTAGAAATGGCATTGAAAGAAATTATTTTCTTCTGCTTGTTGTCGCTGGTTGCTTCACGGTCGTTCGATGGCATTCGCAGTGACGTGATCGAAACCAAGTTTGGACCAGAACCGGATGATGCCAAGAATGTTTATAGTACTTCGGACACTTCCTTGGAAGATAATCCCAAGAAACCTGGATGGATGGTGAGAACTTATCGCAGGTTTTTTAAATCGCGCGCCCCTAAAAAGTCTCAACCAGTAAGAACTTTTCAAAACTTTCAAAGACTGTGATTAACAATTTAACACGTGGTTTGGTAGTATTTAATTAGTCCATAATTAATTATAAATAATCACATTTGATTACTAAATATAAATCTTGTGTAATTACATTCTTTTTAATTATTTTAGAGAAAACAATTAATGAGATTTGGTGATATAACTGCAAGAGTAAGCAACAGTCTAGGCGGCAGTGCAATGAAGGTTGCAGGAATCGTAGAACGTCTTTGCAAAATGCTGAAAACAGTGATACCAATCGTTGCTGCCGTGTGCAATGTCGGACAATTCCAGTTCTGCATGAGTGCAGACGCTCCTACTCAGTTATCCGAAGCAATGAGTCAACCCATGAATACAATGGACCTTAGCGTCCCTGATAAATAAGTATTCCTTAGGTAAAACAGTTTCCTGTAATTTTGTAAATGCCAATGAATAAATAAGTGCACAATGTGTTCATTCACACCAGAAGTTAGGTTAACTAACTAGAACAGTGCGTTCTTGGGCCTCTCGGCGCGTTAATCCTTTTAAAAGACACCCCTTTGAACCCTGCTCATGTAGAAAACACGACTCGGCTTCTCGCTTCTTTCAGAGATCAGCTCAAGCGAATGGAACCAACGTTCACGCTGGCGCTGCCTCTTGACTTCATTGTGTGCCAGCCAGCGTCTAATTCTTTGCCTAATTCTTTAACGAGCCCTTTAAATCTCCGGCTAAAACCCTGCAATCAGTTTTATTGACTGCCAACGAACGCAAAGCAACGCAACGCGCGGCATCTTAGCCCTCACGGTGAGTTGATTTGATTGTCTTTAAATAAGTTCAACTCTATCTGCAATACTTAACAATGAGTTCATTTACTTTCTTCACTTGAAAACTCACTTGATTTTCAGTTGAAAGCTTGAATGTAATGAACGTTTCAATCAAGGTGTAATCAATTAATCAATTAATTAATTAATAAAAGTATAAAAGCCGAAAAACCAAACAAATTGATAGAAACATCCACCTAGGGAACGTCTAACTTGATAGACTATGTACAGACGAGTGAGTTTGACTGCAATTCGAGCGAAATGCTGGCGAATTTGCAAGACAAACAAATCGCGAAGGCGAAAGCAAATGCAAAAGCGGAAGCGGAAGCGTGTTTGCGCCCACGTTAGACGTTTATGGCGAGCGCAAACAGATGGAACGCTATACATTAATAAGTGAATTAAATGACTTAAGTGCTAGCTAGCTAGTTCTTGTTTGCATACACGATACATAGATGAAACGACATCTTAGCAAACGTCAATTCAGCAATAGACATTTCAGCAGAATATTCTACAATACTTTTATCTATTGAATAAAAATTCATCTGAATCGTTTCTTCCGCACGTTAGATCAACTTGATTGGATTTCTGAGACGTGCCTAAGATTGTCGTAACTCAATCTTTCAATAAGTGAGATGCGGAATAAGAATAGAAGGACCTACAGTGATAAGACATTGATTAAAAATGTGACTTTTTAGCAATAAAAGCCACAAAATAAATAGAAACGTGCAGCATCCTTGGAGGTCCTTTGAGTTCTTATTAAGTTTACACAGCGAAGGAAACCCCAAGCAATATCACGCGCGCCGGACGCCGCTTTCTGCTGACAAGTGAGTCTGTGTTTGCCGTGGGCAACATTAAACATTGCCTACCGGCCGAGTGGAAGTAATCACCGCCCGCTTCAGCAATACAAACGCAAGTTTAATAAACTTAAAACTAAGATTCGGACATCATCATTCCGTGGAGTGTTCGTTCGGGTCGCTGAAGGATGCCCGTCCCTGCTTGAAATCTGCTGACACGCATTGATTTGAATGTAACTCAAGACAAAATCGCAAGGGCCAGCGCAAGCGCAAGCAAACATCCGCAAATGGTCATCGCCGTGAAGACAAATGGGTTGCATATGCAGAGAGATACTGTTCTGTTTGCTCCGCTCTAATCAAAGGAGTTTGTGTTTTGTTTGTTTGCGTCGAGGGTTGACTTACGACTAACTATTATATTATATTCTACCGCACCCTCAACAGAACGGCGTCTTTTTCAATTTAAACGACATCTTAGATTCGAATCAGTCGAATCACACGATTGTAAGATGTTTATGAAAGGCGACTTGATGAGAAACTATTAGTAAAGGAGCTCAATGCAGATTCCTGCTTTGTAGTAGAGAATCTCTCATCATGGGCACTCTATCTTTGCATAGAAGATACAACTATAGGCAACCATACATACACCGTGTGCGCTTCGGTATGTAAACAAACAACACAGTTGTTTGCATCCAGCACAAATCCTCATTTGGTGCGCATTCAACGCACAAGTTTAGTCACATTTAGCCATTCAACAACAGTCAACAATGTCAACTTGTAATCAGCGTGAATTAAGTTACAACGCGTGTTGGAGCATTACCACCCCTTAAGCAGTGAGTGAATGAGTGAAAGTTTCTAATTGCTTGGAAATCTTGGAATGTTTTTCACCTCGAGGCAAAGCAAAGCAAGGCAAGGAGTAACCCAAGAAGATGTTCTTTCGTTTCAAAGAAAATAAAACAGGTATGTGATTTCGCTTTAAGCTTCAGCCTCCAAGTAAGTGGCAATTGAAAGGCTTAAGACGATGATAACTGATGCTGACAAATACGAGTACGTACGTACTAAAAGGAGTCGCTGGTTCACTGTTCGTTTGTAGGAGCTAACAAGCATCGTTTTCGTTTACGTTTACGTTTACATTAGCATTTACACACGCATCTATGACATTGACATCATCAAGGGCGCGCGGTGGAAATGTGCGTTTCGTGTTTAACTTTCATCGGATGATATTTTACATACGTAATCCGCGACTGTGCGAACGTGCGACTAATGAACGAACGTTTGCTCTCGACTGGGAGCTTGTTTGGGAGCCTAAAAAGCCCAAAACGCCCTCGCTTAGTGCGGAAATCATCAAAACGCTTCGTATGGAAATGCAAATTGTGAATTAAATGTGCGCCTTGAATATTTCAAACCTCTATAGGTATATATGTACATGACATGAGATGGCAGCACAAGCGCTATTTTAAATGTCAGAATTCAGCGCCACTTATCTTATTAGTGAACATTTGCATAAATATAAATAGATTCGTATAGGAATTCGCACCTCTTTGATATGCTGATATGCAGATTGAGTTTCGTCTTTGTAGATGCATAAGGGTAGTAACATCAACATCAAACAAAACTACATTTACATCACCTAAAGTACGACTAAGTATTCTTTCTCTTTCTTGTAAATGTATTCCAATTAAGATGAAACTTTCGAGAGCACTTTTCAACAGCTCTTGCAACACTGGCGGCGCCAGTTGTAGGTATGTATATTCATGGAAACACATTGTGTCTTGTAGCAAACATGCATATTGGATGATTTGTGCGGCCAGGAAACAGCTTTGTGCGCGACGCGAAACAAAAGGGGTGAATTTAATAAAGATATCGCTTTCAAATTATTCATTATTCATCGCATCCCGCGAATGCGAATACGAAACACGAAATGAATTCGTTCGTCGTTTGTTTGGCGGTTTCTTGACGTGCTTTCTAATATCCTGCAAGAACGGAAGTGCACTATGCGTGGCGGGAGTGATTTCTAAGACTGGGGCGAGGTATGCATGGATTGTAATTAAATCCGATCTCAATGCAACGGATGCAAATGAGTCTAGCAAGACAAAGACGAGCACGTCTAAGAAGAACACGAAGAAATTGAGATGTGGCGTGACGTCTGCACGTCTCAAACTCAGATTAAATGCATATTCATTAGATTAGAAATGCTTAAACGCGAATTACAGATTTCTGTTGTTTTATCTGCGTGAATTATTAAAACCGACACGACACAGATGTTTTCATCCCGGAATGATTGATTGAAAGTACATAACCTTAAACCTCCACTTGTATAACCTCTACCGCTTGCCTGTGATCTAATTTATTTCCAATTTGGGCGCAATTGCTATTTTTCCAGCGCGCTCAACAGCTTCAAACAACTGGTTACAGTGCAATATTGTGTCGCGCCCCCTTGTGGCCCACTTTGGGGATTTTTATTTATCTCGCACACACGCGGCTTAACTTTCCTATTGATAAAAATATTTCGCACGAGTCCGTCCACTCTGTTCTGTCTGCTCAAATGACTTTCATCCCTCGCCTTTTCTGTGTCGGGCTTCACTTTTTAATTAAAACCTTGGCTCGTCAATTCAATATCTATTAACGCGCAGGCAAGGGGTGCGTGCAATTTTCATCATACAATACTTTCCGACAACCAGCTGGCCCACACATTTCGACTTCAGCTTACTTTACGACCCAATTCACTGCATAAATATTCCCAAAAGCCCAATACAAGCTGCGGCATCAATGCAAGCCACAGTTTTTCTCGGGGATGCGATGCGATGCCCACTCCCGTGGGTGTCTTATTCAAATAGCAATACAAATTAACTGAATGTGTACATAAAGTCCATCAAACAGCTGATCAAATACATACTAACGTGAGATATTATCTTATCTTGCTAGTACTATACTATACTATATAGAATATAATAAGGAATTATGCACGTCTTGTTAAACTTAAACTTAAGTGACATGTTCTGTCATGTTTAAAATACACTTGCAAACTTCTCGGACCTGTAACTTTAAGACATTGTCTTCTGGTGATGACGTTCAACCCTTTTCAGTCAATTCACAAGCAAAAAGCACGAGCAAAACAGTGTTTGCTTCTATTTTGTTTTGTTTTCAAGGGAATAAAAGTGATAAACATGTTATTTTTCGGCGGATTTATCTCCAGATTTAAGTAAGTAAGTGAATTGAAATGTATTGTAGAGTGAAAAGCACCCTGTTTCTGCTCAACGAGGCAAACACTTCTTCTTCCTGTGTTCGAACGCATATAATATGCAAATGAGTGCCTTCCTCTGCTTGCGTTCGTTTCCTTTCTTATTGAATTCGATTGTTACGCCATTGAAAGCACACGTGTATGTGAGTACAAAGAAGTGTAATGAATAAAGCTTCACGTTCAGGGCATGTTATACCTACTTTCTTGAGCCTAAGATGTACATACTGGAATCTTGGGCGGCTTGTGCGCAAGACTTTATATGCAAATTGCGTGGAGCATGTGCATTTGAATTCCATTTGCAAATTTGAGCACTGCGTATAAATATCACTGATATCCAGCTAGGGAGAGAGGTGATTCCATTAAGCACTGACACTGCACAGCACACATCGCCTTTGGCAGAGAGAAAGAAGCACAAAAAGCACTTAAAATCTAAAAGTTTCAAGAGTATCAGCGTATCATGCGTGAATGTACAAGGCTGAAGCGTGCAGACTCGACTGGACTTGCATTCCAGGAGGATGCAGAATGCACCGCGTGACCTACATTTTCAACCCTACTATTCCCTATTTCTATATAGTCTCAAGCTGATATCAATACTTATTGTCAATTCAATAAATTTTATTACATTCAAGGTTGTATAGAAGTTGTGGCCCTGTGGCTCTTGTTCTTTTAGTTCTCAAAGAGGTAATAAGTAATTCAACCCTAATTCTATTTCCACCCCAAGCGAACATCATCTTGGCCTCTCTTTCTCTGTACGTAAGACGCCAAGCATTACTATGACACGTCTCGCGTTTAATATGTGAAGACGCTGGCTGCTCTGCGTCGCGTTTGTTTTATACATGCCTTTGGCGGTGGCGCTGTTGCTAATAACCTGTGTTGTTGCCGGCGCCTCCATAACCTCCAAACGTAGGCTTCCCAAAGTACATACATATCTACCTACATACTTGCCTTTGATCTTAAACTTAACTTTTAACTTTGACACTGACTTTAACTTTGAGGTGTTGTATTGTCTTAAACTCAAGATGCAACAAGTCTTCAAATGTCTCATAGCTTATAACATATTATATCTTAGGAATTGTTTTTTATTAGAGTTTAAGGTTAGGTATATATTGGTGATTGGTTATTAGTTATTCGTTACTTATTGAGAAGCTATATAAGTGATGAAAGTGATTACTTATCTCGTTTAATCCATCATATTAAGTTAATCAACTTTTACCCGTGCATGTACATGTCTCCGCTTCTTCTTCTTCTTCTGTTTCCGCTTCCGGTTTCTGCTGTCGACTGTCAGAAAGAGTATTGACATGCGTGCCCCTAAATCCCAGCGGCAAACATATTCCCCAATGATGACGTGCAGTCGATGATCATTTGATGGCCTTCAAGATAATTCCGTGTTTAATCTCAGACAGAAATCTTCTTTTTTGCCGAAAAGGTTTCGTCGTAACAAAATTACTCTTCCTCCGCTTCTTCTGCTTCTTTCGTTTCGTTTGCTTATAATATTTCAGCATCCATATATGTTTACATATGTTTTGAACGAAAATCGCATGTAAATTCTGCAGCAAATGAGATTTGACGTCCCTCCTCACTATTGCTTCTCCTTGTTCCGAGTCTCTTGTATTTTGTTCTTATATTGTGAGTTATACGTCGTTACGTCTCGTAGTGCGTGCGTCCACTGGCTGTACATCAAAGACACATTGCCAATTTTGCAATTTGTCCCGAAGCAAAGTGAAGTGAAGTCTTATTTTCCACTTGGGTTTCCATTTTTTGCGCCAATTTCGCAACGGTAAACTATTTTGCATTCGAAGTAAGCTTTTTTGCTTTTCTTTTAGGGTCTGTACCTCTACTGCTCTTATCTTACGTTTTTATTAAGTTTGCAAGTGATTGCGTTATCTTGATATTTGAAATATCGAAGGATAACATAACCTCTAAAGTAAAGTAAAGTAACAATTTCTATATATAAGAAGAAGTGAAAACAAACAAAACACTCAATCAAAATGAACAATTAAATTATGCAGACGTAGTTTTAATGAATAATTAACATGCTAATTAATTACAGAATTTGATCCAAGACGCTGCGTGATTTTAGGTCTTCTTCCATCGTCTTCTCGTCTGACTTTATGTGCTCATTGTTATAGTTCAGTGTGCTGCTGCGTCAGACGAGAATGATTGGCAGAAGAAGCGCCAACGAGTCAGTTTGCCCTTAACAATAAGATTGCATCAACTATCACCGCCCTCAGTTATATTAATAACACCGCGTCTTTCGTCCTGCGAGCGAACGAACGAACGTCTTAAATGAACATGTAAATTAAGACGAATCTCTCCATTCTCTACGTAGGCAAATGTGCGAACAAATGAAATTGTCTATGAATATGAAATTCGCCGAACGCGAAGAAGCCAGCGATGAGGGTGCTTCGTGCTAATGGCAAATACACGTACCTATCTAAGAAAGCACCTAAAACAAATGCAAATGTAAATTGAGAGTGCGTAGGTAATTAGCACACAGACTGATATTAGTTGTAGTTTCCATTTCCATGCAAAGTGAAAGATTTACTTAACAATCTTGTTAGTTTTCGTGCAATATCTTGTTCCTTTTTGAGGTTAGGTTGACGACAATCATCATTAAATATCGTCCAGTCTGCGATTTCGTTTCCGCTCGAGCAAATTCATTACGGGCACTTGTACGTGTACAAGAGATGTAAAAAGACGCGCGCTGGACGTGCACTGATTTTTAAGCAGGACTGGTGGCCTGTCTGCAGGAATATGCACGGGATGTGAGCATAAGTGCGGACGTGCGCGTTTCTTAATCGCATTTCGACGACGTGTAATTTCATTAAGACACCTCCTGCCCACTAAATAAATAAAATCCTCACGTGCATTTTCCTCACGTCCGAATAAATAATAAAATCCTCGACGGGTAATTGCTGGACGATCTTTAATTAGATTTGCAGTTCTGCACTGCACTCCATCGAAGAATTCCTGACTGAGTCCTAGCTGAAATTTCATTTGAAGGAAACATTTTTCATCCTTCGTAATGCAATGCAATGCATTAGGTAAGGTTGAGGGTTGATGGCGAATAAGAATGTGACATACGCACTGGGGCAAATCATCAATCACTTGTTTGCTACTAGTGGATGGCGCCCTTACAGTATGCATGCATGTAAATGCAAATGGTGTCACTCTCGCTGAAGCCTCCCTGGAATAGAGTAACAGTTGTGTGAGTTTGATGTGATTTATGGTAAGTCAATCCGAGCGGCTCATGCATATAATGAGCGTTTAATGTCTTCATCTGCGTTAATACATTGTATGTGTCTCACGTCCTGCGCGGATATTTGCTGTCAATAAATCAAAGTGCAAGCGCAACACGTTCCTATGCATATCACGCCACTTCATTTGTCTGAAATACAGTCTTTCTTCTTCACTGGTCGCTGTTTTGTTGTTTTATGCTATGTGCCAGACTAAATAAAAAGCGCTTAAACCACAATCGCCATTTTCTTTCAGTATCTATGAAGCTTGTTGCTGAAGCATATGTGCTTCTTATCTCCGGTGGATGTAAAATGCCAAAAACGAAACGAGCAAAGCGTGCTTTTAACACATTTAGACGCAAATTGCGAGAAAAGTGCGCGCTCGGCAGACGTTCTGACGCCAGGCGTTGAATAATTTCCCAAATCTAAAGCTTCAGCTTCAGTCAGGATCGTCTCGTCCCACTGAGGTTGAAATCTCAAACCAGGCGCAGACCTAGACTGTGCACGTAAGCAGATTTTCTCAAGCAACCATTCAATACATTACAAGTTACAATGTAAGTTGCAGGACGAATGCAGTTAGATGCAGTCCTTCCCTCGTGGATGTAGGCAACCAACTGTGAAATAACATTTTAATCAAATACCATTCGTCACAATTTTATACTTGCAGCTTGTGTAAGTAATAAATTATTTCGCAATGGTTGGAAAGTTTGTAGACGTTTTATTAGTGGAAACGTAACGATCGCATTCAATTCGCAGGAATCGTTAAGAACTCTTGCAAAGCAAGCCTGAAAGCACTCTGGGTTATTATCGGCTGCGACACGAAACAATTCGGTTGGTTTTGCGGGCGTCGCCTGCACTTCCGCACATAAAATAAAACTTAGCACCTTTTGTTACGGCTTAAGAATGACGCAGGCGTGGAGACGGATGTATTTCATCCACGCGCACGAATCTATCCGGCACGGAGCTGCAGTCAGAAGTATAAAACGGAAGCTGAATTATTCTGTCTGGACCCATAAAACGGCGCGCGGCGGGCTCGTATAAAATAGTAAATCGCAATCCGTGTGTGCTGCTCGTCGCGAATCGGCTTAAATCAAGCATAATGCCCTTCTTATAACAGCCAATTGCGAATTCGTCCTCGACGCGAACGCCGAACGTTTTATGGTCTGCGATGTAAAATACAAGTCAAAAGTAGCGTTTCTTTTCCTCCGCAGGCTAAGCACCTTAACGATGGTAATAACATTTGACGTTTTTGCAGATGTTGGCCGGGATCAGCGCTTAAATGCGCATAAAGCACATATGAAACGTCATAAAACGCGCGGGTTAGATTAGGAACCACAACTGACAAAGATTATCTTTGTTTTGTTATGGAAATACATTCATTGTAATATCATTTCATGTGTAACAATATTTATGAGTTTTGCATATCATATTCGGTTTGTAGGAATATATATCTTGCTTTTTTGTACACAACATTATCATATCTAGAATATTTCTCTCTGTCTTCTTTTCTTCAATATAATAGGTATGTACCTAATGTAAATAGCAACAGCATTTTACGTTTACGTTGTTTTTCAATTGAATTCGCATTCACACTGATTATTTAGCAACGTCGCATAAGTTGCGTTCTTACTATATGTATACTTATGATGATACTTAATTGTTGATAAATAGAATTTGTTTTACAAATGGCACAGTTACTTAAATACTCACAATATTCATTATTACATTATATCATATGTAGGTATAACTTTTAAATTTAAATTCGTATAATTACAAATACATATCTTTTCTGCTCTGTTTTCATTTGTTCTCTTGGGAAAATATACTCACTCTGTTAATATGATATTTAGATTAGTTAGTGCTCTACGTATGTATCTTCAACAACAGTCATGTAACAAGTTCTCTTAAATCTATCCCTTTTATCATCACACATGAAAGAGGAATTAAAACTTTACCTTTAGTTGAGTTAGTTACAATTCTTGTCTTCTCATCAAAAATATCTTCTGTTTACTTTAGATTCTAGGCCAACTGTTCATAAATATTGACATTTATCTTAGGCAGTAAGGTTATTCAAATAATTTCCATTCAAAAAACCCTTAAAAATAATCGCTAATGCACAATAAATAGGAATGAATGTAATAATTACCTAATTAGTTAGTTAATATTTGGCAAACATAATAGGCATCTTAATTAAAACACATAAATATTAGTTGCTTCATCTCAATATCTCTCTCGTTAATGTTCACGCACCAAACTTACTTACAAAACTGTTAGCGTAATAATAATTTATCACATAAGTAAATATTACTAATAATAGTAAGATCATTTTAGAAAAATATATATACACAATATCCTATAAATAATTGCCCTAGCTGTAACAATTAACCAAACAATATGAATTAACAATAACCGTAATAAACACTCTGACGTTAGGCTAAAAGTAAATAGTTTTCAGTTTAGCGCAGTTTAAACAAATAAATTGCACCATTGATTGCCACAGTCGCTGTTTTTTTGCTTTAAAACTGTATGCGAAAATATGCGGTTTCTTTCCTTGGCAAGATAATATACTAGAATATTACGAATACATTCTTCTACAGCGGACTGTATTCAACTGCCGTCTTCTTTCTCTTTAATACGTACATAAGTAGTACTAAAATCATCTCATCTACATGTTTTACCAATAAGATTATTCTTGATGAAAACGCAAGAACAATTGACACAAGAATACCTGTCCAATGTTAGGACGAAATTTGAACGCGCTTCAACGCTTTGTCCTTGAACCGGCGCTTTGCTAAATCGGACATGGCGACCGGTCCCAAATGGGACACTTTGGGCGAGTTGGCAACTGCATGAAAAGTCGCAGCGACGGCTTGTTTCAGCTCCGTTTTGTTGTTGTTATTCTGATATGCAAGCGCGTTTTTCTCCATTCTCATATGGAACTCCAAGTTCACCCACGGGTGTTGCGTAAGTTGAACGGCGGTTGGACGTCGCTGAGGAGCCACGTGCAGCATATCGCAGAGAAGATCCTTCACCACTTGTGATATGTTGGACCAAACGCGGTCCTGGAAGTTCAATTTGCCGCTGCTGATGCGCTGCAGGATTTGTTCGGGCGTGTCAGTAGATTTCGTACTGAACGGACTCTTGCCCGAGAGCAAGATGTAGACTATAATTCCCAGCGACCAAATGTCGCAGGCTTCGTCATATCCCTGCCGTTTAAGGACTTCAGGAGCGACATAATTTGCCGTGTAGCAGGGCGTCATCAGCAAACCGTTATCAGCGCGCAACTGTAAATGTAGAATACATTCAACTGAGTCCTCTAAACTGTAAAACTAGTGATGAAACAAACCTGTTTTGCAAGGCCAAAATCACAAATAGTTAAACTCTCCGGCGTGCGATCTTCAGTCGCGAAGAGAATATTCTCTGGTTTAAGATCGCGATGCACGACGCCGTTTTCGTGTAAAAACGCAACAGTCAGTGCTAAAGTTCGTAAAATACAAGCGGCTTCAGCTTCATTAACGCGTTCCTAAAATGCAAACAACTTATTAACTCTGCAAACATTGTCTGAGCTTTGTTTGACATACCTTGGCGAAAATATAATCAATTAAATCACCTCCACGTAAATACTCTGTGACTAAATATACACAACTTGAATCTTCATAAACACCTTTCAAAGTTACAATATTGGGATGATGTCCGTATCTTAATAGAATTTCAACCTCTTCTCGCCAATCACATTGAGTTTTCTTCCAAATAGACTAAAACGAACCATTCATTACCATTTGTTTTTAAACTTAAACAAGTAAGAAGGTTATTTATTACCTTAGCTGCGTAATACTGCCCAGTTGTTTTATGACGTACAAGTTTGCATTCACTAAACGTCCCTTTGCCAATAACCTTGACAAGATCATAATCTTCCCCGAAATTCGTGGGGTTTGTGCGCATTGTTCGCGTCGCAGCTGGCACTTCCTCCCTTTTCGGAGGCGGTTTGTTATTACCGGTGTCCAATAAACAAGGGGCGATGAAACTGAACCCACGAAATAATTCATGTGCATTGGCGCTGGCAGGAACCCCGGGTGAATCGTGGGGTGTTTTCGTCGTGAATTCGGAATCAAAGTAAGCGTCGTCAGGGTCAGAGACAGCGGGTTTGAATGGCGGACGAATTCTCTTCACAAGCAGCGCATCCCAATCAATAGTTGCAAAGAATTCATGCCGCTTGATATCCTCAACGCCTCCGGGTCCAGCGCCTAGACGATTCGCCGGATTGCGTTTGAACAACACGCGCAGGAGACTCTGCGCCTCGGCGCTTAAGTTCGCCGGCATGCCCAGCTTGGCCTTGAGGATCTTGGTCATGGTATCCTGGCGGTCAGTGCCTTGGAAGGGCAAACTACCGGTGAGCATTTCATACATGAGCACGCCGAACGACCACCAATCGGCTGCGAATGAGTGGCCTTTGCGCGAAACCACTTCCGGCGCCATATACTCCACTGTACCGCAGAAACTGTACGCCTTATCCTCTTCCAGTGGGAGCTTCGAGAGTCCAAAATCCGTGAGCGTTATATGGCCGTCGGAGTCAAGCAGAACGTTCTCTGGCTTGAGGTCCCGATAGATGATGCCCACTGCGTGGAGATGGTGCAAGGCCAGCGCCAACTCGGCCAAGTAAAACTTAACATCCTCCTCGGTAAACATTACCTGTGTTAGATAAAGCGTATTTATAGCGACGAAAGGTAAACAAGGTAAAGCAAGCGCCGTACCTCTTGGCTCAACCGCGTAAATAAATCGCCGCCGCGGAGGAAATCTAAGATTAGATAGAGCTTTCCCGTCGTTTGGAACGCATAGTGCAACTTGACAATGAACGGATGCTCGACGTCCACCAGAATGTTGCGTTCCGTTTTCGTGCGATGGCGGTCGCGCACCTTGAGCGTTGCTTTCTTGAGGACTTTCATCGCGTACAGCGTGCCGGCATCGTTACCCACGACCTTGCGTACGAGAAACACCTTGCCAAAGGATCCTTCGCCCAGCACCTTAAGCAGTTCGAATTGCGAAGGGTCGGCTTTATCATGACCATCTCGAACCACCTTTGGATATTTCAATAATTTCAGGAAAAGCTCTTTGAAAATATTGTGTATTTACCTCTCCAAGTTCAATTTCATGATCACCCTCGGCGGGTCCTTCGTCCAGACCTGCATTATCGACATTGTCGACATCACCAGACTGGAAAAGAAGAAAGATAACGAATTTAAATCCATATGTGAATGACGAAGAGAACATTGTGCATCCACAAACTACTCTAAGCACTCATTTATTAGTTTGACTCATATCATAGCAATGCGTTTACGTTAGAATGCATTACTACTTGTTGAATGTGGACGATCGCCATCGTTGAAACAGAAGACACACGTCACGCAAAGAGTACATAAACACAAACATTCCAGTGGAATAGTAGTCAAAGCTTGGTAGGCAGTAGCAGTTACATAAACAAGTAAAGAAGTGTCCCCTTCCTTTGGTGATTAATTAGTTGTTTACCAAACATATCAAAACTAACATGCAGCGAGTCATTAAAAACGTTTGTATTGCTACGTGAACGTGCAAACTACTGTCTGTCTGTCTGTTTGCTGTTTTGCTTTCTCCGGCCTTCTTGCAAATACATATAAAGCAAGTAAAGATTTATTACGTACAGAGACAATTCTTAGGGGCCGGGACAATCCAATGGCTGCAAAATGAACAATAACGAATTAAACACTGAGAATTAGCGCTAAATTAAGACTATGTACACGCTAAAACGAAAGAGCATGAAAAGTCACAAGTCAGAAAACCACAATGCTGCCAAACTCTGCAAACCCTATGCGTTGATGAGTTTTACCTTCATTTCACGGCCACAGCAAAATAACCGAATTATCGATTGACTTTTACACGCTTCTCAGATGTTTGCACTATCTTGCTGGGCAGATACGTGTACACGTCCACGTTCTTGGATTGTGTATTCGCTTATTGTGTTCTTATTCGATGCACATACTTGTCTATCTAATGAATCATCTAAGTTACGATTGCACTCATCTCAATGCGTGAAGGTCAGCAATTATTTTGTATGAATGAGTAATGTATTGACTGCTGATTGTAAGCGCGTAACACACGGCGAACCTTATCGCATTCTAGCCAAAGCTTGAATGAATGCTAAACGACGTTTTAACTCTTACAGCGAGCCGATGTTGTTTAGTTTAAACAATGCGAATAAAATTTCATAACATAACCGGATCTGATTGGAGAGACGTTGACGTTTTTAAGAAACATGAATGAAGTATTTACCTCTACAACGGCGTGCGGTATTTGCCATAATTCCGTTTTCGCTAAGGGCATATTACGGCTGCGTCCGGGAAGTCGATGTCGGTTCACGTTACTCACAACCACTCACAACAGGAAGTTTCCGTACGTTCGTACGCGGTTTCACTTTCGATATGCTGCTGGATTTTCTGCTCGATGCGTGAGTAAAATTTAAAGATGGACGACTCAGCTGGCTGCGGCGAGGATAAAGTAGGAATCTGCTGTATTGATTTTAAAGTGGGCACATTTCACCTTCAAAGCTTTATCATCTATTCTAATCTAATTTGCACAAATTAGAATGAAGTGATAAGCAAACACATAACATCACAATAACTAATTACTAACGTGTTCAAACAAGTATTAAAATCTTATCATGACAATATATAATAATGTTTGTCTTAACTTCATAATAACTTTAATGTCAAATAAACATATAGTTATCTAGAACTAACACAGTTATTACAAATTACTTAGCACTAAGCATTCAAATGATAAGAAATGACAATAAAACTTAAAATAGTTTACAATAAAAGAGTTTTTAAAGCTTTTAAGGTAGGTTCAAAACGTGTGCCTGGGAGGTGCTGCCCTCAACGAACGATTTATAAACTAGCAAGAACATGGCTGATGAGCAAGCTTCCGTTCAGTTTTCCATGAACAGCTTGCGCGTCACCTTGTGCCCCTCTCATCGCAAACTTGTTGCTTTGCGTGCGAGAGCTCATACCCAACAAACCCGAACAAGTTAAAACTTGCAAACTTCGAGCGTTACGTAGCCTCTACGTAGTGTGTACGGATGGAAGACTTGTGAATGTGTGCGTTGAAGAAAGGCCTGATCAGTCGCCTAGTGTAGCCATTCCTGGTCAGTCAGTGGTGTGCTCGATTTACTAGTCATTCAATAGATATATTTATTTAGATTAATTAAACATATAACCATGGCCGAGGCGGGTGTAGCTACTATTGTACAAAAAGGTAAGTTTCGTGTGTTAGTTGCTTTCTATCGAAATAGGTTAGAAAAATGGGTGGGTTTTTTTTAACCATGTGCATATTGGATAGCTTACATCTATAGCTATAGCTCCAATGGCTTATTAGCTTTTGATAATCATACAGTATTCAAATTTAAAGGGTATCTGAGTATAAATGGCAAAAAACAGGAGGCAAAGAATTGAAGCCGCCATTGTTTTTTTTCTTATTCGCCGGCAATAAGACACTTGTTGCTTACTTTGGGTTTGGTGACTAAACCATATCTGCTGTTGATTATATGAGCAGTGACTGCATCAATTTTCGATAACTTTTATCATAAAGAGTGTCATTCAAATTTGTTTTTATGTTGAATTTTCTAGAAATTGATCGACGAAAGCGGCGTATAAGTGAAGACGACGGCCGCAGTTCTTCGCTTAGCGAAGTGAAGCGGCCTCGTTTAAGCTTTTACATCCGTTTGGAGTCTGAGAGCTCCCTGGACAGCGACGGGACCGAGAGCGTCTACAGCATCCAGGGAAAGGAAACTGGTAGGATTTACTCACTCACGATCAAGATCATTGCACCTCAGGATCACACAGATTGATGATTGCACCAAGTTCAATCTGGCGTCAGACTCATCTGGAACACAATCTCCTATTTTCTAGATATCGTTCGCGACACGTCCGATACGGACACGGATAGTTCGTTGGATCTGGATTCTTCGGACATCGAAGCCGGCGAAGTAGTAACATTGGAGTATGATGTCGATAGTTTATCGAGTCACTCCGATGAATTTCCAGATTATTCATCCAGCGGGACAGAGGTCAGTGATAGAAATACTTAATTTCATTTGTCATTTATAAATGTGTGGGTATTTTTTAACAGGATATGAATATACAAGCCGCAACTGAAGGGGCAATTGCAGCAGTTTTGTTAGATTCGTCAGTGGAGGCGTGGGAGACTGAAGGGGAAACATCGGATGGATCTTCAACCACTCTGGATGCGTTTGACTGGGTGGACATACGCAAGGGATTCTGGACGTGTCTGCAATGCAAGTCCAGGAACGACAACCCGTCCTATCGCTATTGCGAGAAATGCTTTCAGGTTAGCAGAAAGAGCCCTTTTGAGCGCGTGCTGCTGAGCGTAAACATTGAATTGCGTTGCGAACGTGCACTCGCCGCTTTAGGGCGAGTTCGAACATGTTTGAGCACAGCTGCTGAATGTTTTATTTGGGAATTGAAGGGTCTTCTAGGAATTCTTCTTCAATGCCTAGTCAGTTCGTCTTAATGACTCAGAATTTCGGGCAATTATGATTCACTCCCCTAAAACATGTTCGAACTTGTTCGTGATGAAAGCGACAGCCTTTTCAGATATATCTTCAATCAATCACTTAACTAAACATTGCACAATCAGTTGATAATTGTGACAACATTGCACGATTAGTTTTCGTTTGTATGTAATTTTCAGCAATTTGGGTTTGTTTTTCTTCTTTATTTCTTTGGCGGTTGGCAATTCAATGTTGAACTCTGTAACAGACAATTCTTTGTTGTACGAGTTGAGAGACAGTTACGTTAACTTGATGAAAGTGTATGTTGTGATGAGAAATGACAGTTGATAGTTAAGTTACGTGTGCTAATGTTTAACAAGTAGAACTTTGAGAAAAATCAGTGAAAATGACGGAGTGTTCAGCTTTAAAAAAAGAATACAAAGGTAGTATGCTATGCTTTAAGAGTACTTACTTGAAACAACAAACAAAACAACTAAAAAGTATGTACTCTTCAGGCAATGGTAAGATTTTATTAATTTTTATTAACTTAATGTTAGTTTTATTATGATTTACATTTGCTTGCAACAAAGTATCCAACATTTTTCAATCAAATCTAATTGAATTCACTTCTGAAACAAACAGACATGTTGGCAATGCAAGAAGGCGACGACGTTCAGAGGTTTTCCATTGTGCATTAATTGTTACAAGGTGCGTTTCAAAAATGGATACTTCCTATTTCGGCTTTTATTAATTAACGCACCGAATAATTAATTAATTTAATTGGTAACTGGCACTTCAGTATCATATTATTATCATTAATTGTACAAAGAAAAGTAGCCTAAGCGTAACCAGCATTGTGGTGTATCAATCGCTGGCGAGTAAACCACCAACCAACCAGCCTCGGCTTAAGCCTGCACACATAAATCCGTCTTCACTGTTTTGGGAAATGTGGAATGCCTGTATCTGCCTGCTTATCAATCAACCTTGCACTATAATGCGGCACTTGCTGCAGTGTGACTGCGCGTGTTTGCCTCGAACGCATGCATTCAATGCCTTTATACTGCTTGTAGGTGAGGAAAACTAACTTTCCCCCGCGACCAAGACCTTCGCGTAAGCGCAAGCACGTCGTCGACGACGCAGGGCCCGCCAGGCAGAAGGTGAAGCTGGACACGCTTAAAGACTGCCTGGACAAATTGAAGAACAACGAGCACAGCGCGACTAGCTCGTCGCTTGAGGCCTCTACGTCGGCCAGCTTGCCAAAACTAAATTTCGAAGATATTGTTGTTCCGACCTCCATAGCCAACATCTCCCCACCAAGGACCACCGAGAGAACTGCGTCACCACTATCGCCATCTTCAGCGAGGAGATCACCGTCACCTTCGGGAATGTCAGTGCCCTCCTGCAGTCAGTCGGACCCGGGCGACAAGGGACGCCATTCGGAGGCAGAGACTGTCAGCTCCAGCCAGGCACCTTCAGATGTGGGCTCCTCCACGTCGCGCAGCGAAGGTGAGGATATGTGCATCGTGTGCACGACGATGCCTAAGAATAGCATATTCCTGCATGGCAGTATAGGACACATGTCTTGCTGCTATAAATGCGCGATGAGGACGTGGAAGACATGCAAGCGATGCCCGATTTGTAACTGTAAAGTGGGAAAGGTCGTGAAGGTGTTTACCTCTTGATTGATGAATGATTAATGAACTGGTGGTCCAACTCTTATAGAGTTGAGTCGACGTATTTATTTTTGTATATTTTTGATGAAGAATAACACAAAAAGAAGGAAAGGTTTAGTTAGTTAGCTAGGATTTTATCAAATTAATTGAAGAATTTACTGATTTCTATTTCGCGAATGTCAGATGTTTTAGTTTGTTTTTGCGAACTGTGCCTTAGCCATAGTATTTATAAAATTGGAGAAGGTTGCTGCTTTAGTCACAAGTACATCATCTAAATGGAATGTTTAGATTGGTTTTGAACTTGGGTAAAGTGAGCGTATTGAGCGAGCATATTAATCAAACAATATTTCTTGTTAGTTTTGCAAAATTGACGAGAGAATCATTGTGAACCAACCAAGGAACTATGAAAAGATGATACTAAAAGAGAAAGAAAGAAAGAGAAAAAATAGTGCAATTTAATATATTTCTTTTTTTTGGCAGAATGTCAACTAATAAAAGTTCGCTTCTTTCAAGCAGTAGCGAGGCTTCAACCAAATTGAAATGTTAATTGTTTTCACCTTGTATAATAGTTTTTGTATTAATAATCCCACTAATGAGCTACTAAGTATCCCCAAGTGTTTCAAAACAAGATAAGAGGCATCAATAGTCTCAATATTTGGATTCAAGAGTTTTTGATACGTTAGTTGTGTATACAAATATTATGTTCCTTTCAGGATGATAACACGATGGGTAAAACACATTTCATGTATCTTGTCAGCACTGCACCGAAACGACAAGTGCGTGTTTAATTAATTAGTCAGATGCATTAATGCGGAAATAATACATTTGCCGAGCATTCGAGCATGTGCCCAACGAATTTATTAATTAACCTCTGAAACGCTACTGGAGGAATTCCTTGTAGATTCTAATCTAATTCTAAAACAAATATTTATTACGTCTGAGTGGGATTTGTTAGATGGGCCCCAACCAACTGCTCCTCTCTTGTGAGTCATTCATGTCCGAGCAGCCATTGCTTCCTCTGCTGGCGCTGCCACGCAAGCGAAGAGAAGAGCTCGCAGAAGTGGAAGAACACCGGCAGCCCTGCAGCGTATTCGCACGAAGCGCAGCCGATGCGTTACCGAACGACCAGCTGCAGCCGGCGACGCAACCAGTCGCTCGTTCTCTCGTCAGTTGTGCCGCAGCCGCCACCTTAGAAGGACTTACATCGACGTTTCAGTGCACCCTCTCGTTTGGCTTGGTTTAATTAATTAAACATTAATTAATTAATTAGCCACTCTACCTCGTCAGGGGATTCTACCTCATTTACTAATTAGTAATCGCATACCATCCAATTCAAGGTAAGTGTCATGTCAGTACTGTGGGTTCTGTCTTTGTTGAAATAAAATCAAATGAATTGGGGTGCGGCAACGAATGTAAAAATAACTCTGAATAGAATCAGCATGCGTCGTTTGCATTTGCGGAAAGATAATGAATGCTTGGGATGGTTGCAGTACCCTTGACAATGCGCAGCGCAATTTATGCCGGCCGGCTGGCTGGTAAATCAATAATATATATTTAATGGTGGCGGCCATGACTTTGACAATTGCAACCGACTTAGGGTGAACTTGTTTTTTTTGTGGTTGCCAATGTTGAAAAGGAGAATATGTAGGTAATACAACACAGACAGGATGACCGTCGGAAGCGGAAACTAGTCAGGTGTGCGTCGCATACCAAATTTCAGGTGAATAATGATATGCAAATGCATGCGCAGCATATAAAAACAAAATGGCATTATAAAACGTTCAATGTTGGGTATTTATAAACACAGAAGAGTTGTTTATTCATCGAGAGTGGCCGTTGATACACTGGAATGCAGTTGGAAGCGATCTTATTCGAATTGTCGCAGAATGGGGAACGGGAATGAGTCATGAATACGCTCGGATGCGATGCGATAAAGCGGATAAAGCCATCTAAACCCATCACAGCCAGACTCTCCTTCTCTGTTTACTTCGCGGACAAGAGACAATTAGGCAACACAATCAGCAATTGTTTGCTTCTGTTTACATCGGCCATTTTGTAAATGTTATCTATTGACATAACCGAACAATTGACAATCGAAATATTTTTTGTCATTCGAAAGGTAGGCATAATATTAGTCACCACTGGAAAATGAGTGGGTGAGCAATCCGACTGTTCGTTCGTTATCAGTAACCAACTTGACAAAAGTCAATTCTTTAATTGGGCATTTATTGAATGTTTAATGGCATGCGTTAGAAAGAATATGGCGGCGGTAATAAATGAGATAATAAGTGCGTTGCTTTATGATATAAGCGAAGAGGAGCGATGCAATTAAACGAAATGCTTGCTGGTTGGCTTCCTCCGATAATTAAAAAATGCGCGTGTAAAGTGTGAGGCAGGAAACATAGACACACAAGATATGGTTAAAAAGTAGGAGTTTTATTGAACTTTTGCTCTTTCTTCGCCGCCGCGCATCGTGTGTATACAGTTGGTGTGTGTTTTATGTTATGCGCTGAAAACCGGATTTTAGGGTGTTGACTGTGTAGTTGTAGAGACATGCATGTGGGATGGATGTGGATAGTGAGGCAAAGGCAAGTTCAATGCTCAGCAATGTTATGCGTTTGCTGTCCCGTCGTAGTCGCAGTCACATTGCGTCCTGTAAATGGCGAAATTCATGCACCAGCAATTTGTCGCCGGGTCGTAAATAAATTACACATGTAAACATATAAATTCATTAGGTAATCAATAATTGTAATTAGCCATTGTGAATTAATTGATTGGTTGGCAAAAATGCTTATTGTTCGATGGTATTTATTGATGCGATGTTTGCGTAGCACGACTGACTAATTTTTGCTTAAATTAGCAATAACTTAGCAGACGTGGAACAGCCAAAGGATGTGGCTTGTTTGTCTCTGTCTTTCTGCTGTGATGTAGATTTGTTTGAATTCATTTACTTTATTTTATAATTAACTTTGCCACTTGAATACCAATTGGTTAGTTCACTTATTCAGTCAGTGCGTTATGCATCTTCATGTGTTGTATGTATATCACTGACAATGAGTGTATTAATATTTATATTTTTATGGAACTGTTTATGCTTCGAGGAATAAGGTTTATGAACATTTGCATTCAACAGACATCAAATCAAAATGTCTGAAAATTACCGCTAAGTTTTGAATTTGTATTGAATTCGCAAAAAGTAACTTTTTTTTGTCATGTTTTAGGAGCATTTATGAACACGCCGATTGGAAATGATTACAGTTTTATTTATTACGGTTTAAGCTTGCTAGTTGCTAGTTTTAAAGCCATTTAAGGATAATCAACTTAAACCACGTCTTACGCTTGCGTTGTAAGTACATTATGGCAGAGTAAACTGATGGAAGAACAGTTGCTGCACGTCTACCATACGTATGCTCATTACATGCGCGTATATTGCGTTATTCATTGCATTTCTTTACAAGTAAGTAAGCGGGTGCCAATGATAGCTTGTTGGATGAGCGACCATATGTTTGACACAATTTCATTCTGTCTGCACTATGTGCTTATTTATTTATAACATAAATAAATATCTAGTTAATAAGGTAATGTATTGACAGGCAGAAATATCCAGAATGGTGATTCATTTCTTTGTAAGAAATTACGTTCAAACACATATGTACATATTTGAATGATGAGAAGGATTGTTGAACGTTATTACACGTCCTGCAACTTTCACTCCCTGATGGTGATGTGATATTTTCGAATGAATTTCGCCACAATGTGGCAAGTCGCACGTTTTCCTGCATTATTTGCCTGCTTTCTGCGACTCTAATATACAGTTTGCACGACTGGAACGAAGCCAAACGGTAATTTTCAAGCGCAAACGCGTTGCAATCTCATTAACGTCGACCGCAAACAGGCCAAAGTGAGTTAAACCCAGAACCAGCGCTCGCTTTGGTGATAAGAGGCATTCGATAAAGGTTCGTTCGTTTCTATCAAAGGCAATTAAATAAGCAACTGTTTACTCGTACGATATTACATTCTAAGTAAAATGATAAAAAAAAGATAGGAATATAAACGTATAAGTACTTTATGTTTAAACTTCGGGTTTTCAGACATGAGTAATATTTCAATCACATTATACATACGCAGTTACATGTGTACAGTTGGCAAAAAGTATCACGATGATAAAGAGAAAATGTAAAAGTGCATGGGATGACTCATCATCTGTTTCATCTTCGTAATGAACTGGTTGGTTGGCAGTAGCGCTCAAGTTGGAACACAACATGAATCGAGAGACACAAAAGAAAAAGCGTCCATGGAAAGAAAAGGGAAAGCCATTCTGTATTAGCGGCTTTAGTTAGTGGTCATCAGACCATTGCAATTAGATACTAATATTGTAATTATAAGCCGGCTAATCAATGCAAATGTGATGTGTCTAATATGCAATATAATTATATGGTTATATCTGAAGTTATGTCAAATTTATTTAATTGAAAAGTCATTAAAATTCATCTTCGATTAGCATTATTTCATTTGGCTTCTTATAGTTTTCGACTACCTATCGTAAATCTAATTGGAATCATTTTCTCTCACAGATGTCCTGCCCAGCGCCATCCTTGAAAGACCTGCCACGTGTTGCCGTCGACCTGAAGAGCGAGCTGGAGGGCTTCAAGACGGACAATCTTAAGAACGCCGATACAATGGAGAAGATCATCTTACCATCAGCTGCAGGTACGGTATTATATCACAATAACACGCCTCATGTTACGTGTTGCAAAATATAATTATACGTTGAACAATGTTCACAAATGGTTGATAGACAATTCAAGATAATTAGACTTCCACAGCGAATTAATTCACTCCTACTTGAATCAGCACGTTGGTTGCTGTTTATGCGCGAACTGTCCGTGTCCTTAATCTTACAAAGAAGGAGAGAAGAATGAATATTGAAAAGTGGAGCACGCACGTAGACATCTAACACTTGCAAGACGGATCTCGATCTGAATCTGATCTTGTCGATAGCGAATTGAATTGCCTTATACGGCTCTGCAATAAACTGATCACTAATGAATATTTAATCAGATGTAGCACAGGAGCGCACGCACAATGCCCTCATTGCTGGCGTTGAAAACTTCAAAACGTCCTCGCTGAAGCGCACTGATACCAAAGAGAAGATTGTTTTGCCGAATGCTCAAGGTATTTTATCAATGGCCGAGTTCTGGAGTTTTTGGTTTGACTAATGACTAATGCTCATTGGTTTGCTAATTTTTTCGCAAGAAAATAATAAGAGAATATCTCCTGAGGTTGAGTGAGCTCTTCTCTTCCCATGCTTCTTAATATTTTAATGAGTCATTCTACTTGCTCATTCCATTTTGTTTTTCTAACAGAAGATTAACTCAGTAGAATATAAACACCAGTACATATAATATAAAGACAATGGCATTGTTCATCTAATAATAATAATAAGAATGTATTGAGTTCCATGCATTGGAATGAATACTCATTTAAACCGCAGCGCAAAGTTTAAACAACTTAACCAGCAATCAAGTGACGGAGAAGGAGATTACATAGAATGTTTGTTAAAGTTCCTGTGCTTCACTGTTTCAGATGTTGCGGCCGAAAAGAATGAGAAGGCCATCATTGCTGGCATTGAGACCTTCGATACCACCAAGTTGAAACATACCGAAACCCAGGAAAAGAATCCATTGCCAGATAAAGAAGGTACGTGTCCGAATGTAAATATTTTACATTTGCGAAATGATTATTTGCTTTGCATTTGAATTTATGTTTGTGTTACTCATTACCGACTCACATACAAGTTATATTTGCATTAGGCTTTGTTTAATTTTGAACTTTTGTTGCATTGCATTGCTTTTGCATGATGATAATATACTGCGTGCCCTAAAAAGTGGTCGAGCAAGAGAAATCCCACCAGAATCTGATCAGCGGCGTTGAGCATTTCGATAAGTCGACAATGCGCCACGCCGAAACGCAAGAGAAGATAGTATTGCCTGGTCCACAAGGTAAAGTGTTGCTTTTGAATAGTTTGCTGTATTTAAGTATCAGCTTGCATGTTGATTAGAAAAATGTAATGCGATTTGTGCGAATTTGTTTTACTAACGAATTATTGTTTTTAGTAATTGAACAAGAGAAACGTCAACAAGAACTGATTTCTGGCATCGAAGTGTTTGACACGGCCAAGTTGAAACACACCGAAACGCAGGAGAAGAACACGCTGCCCACTAAAGAAGCCATCGACATGGAGAAGACTGCCTAAGTCATTCGCGCTGTCCATCTGCAAGCAAGCATCCGTCTGCGTCAGCGATTAATCTTTCACTATATGATTATTACCGCGCATCAATTATTATAGGAATTGTCATGGCCCATTTGTGATTTATTTGAAATGAAATTTACAACAGGTCACAATGGGCCACAATGCTTACGAGTCATTAGTCAGTCATACAGTCATTGTTCTTCAAGTCGTTAGGGAAGCGATATCATCCTGGAGCAAATTTTGATATGAAATTTTTCCCAATTTTTATATGATTATACACATTTTCAAGCGTCTACGAATTTTATATCGATGTTTTTTACGAGAATTTACCTAGTGATAATACACTTTTCTTATGGATGGATATGTTTTGGGTTCAATTAGAGTTTTGATATGATATACTATAGCATTTATAAACGTATTCATATGAAAATAAGGGTAGATGTGTGTCAGGCGCTCCAGCAAGCAAGCAATTAGAGAGCTTATAAACTTTATAAAATTTGTTTGAATTTTTATAGCGCCGTTTAACGAATATTGCATGTACTTATTTTAATATGAAATTCATGCGTTTACTCTATTTAACTATAATCGATAAAATTATTGAATTATTTAATTAATTTGCATGAATATGGTGCTTTAAATAAACGCTCAAAATTACATTTTCAATATGACTTTTAAAAAAACCCGTTGCAATTTTAATTTAGAATACATATGTGCATAACTGGTTGCCTATAGTACTTTCTTTAAAATTGTACTGGTTGCCATTGCGCAGGACGAGTTAGTTGTTCTACAGACATTTTAAATCTTATCGGTGCTTCCGTGCATTGTTCTAACAAGTTTTAAATCTTCAAACACGTGCTTTGAAGTTTGTTTGTCGCACGGAAACGTGGTCAGCGTAGGCTTCTAAAAGAAATACTTGCAAGCAAAATGGCACCATTCGCCAGAAAGGGTCGCAATCCAGGTCCAGTCGATGAATGGCTGGACACAATTGGGTACTATCGTAAAAACGTTGCTTACGATGAAACGTGTCTTTTCCGGGCAGTCAGTGAACAAGTAAGACACATAATAAAGCCAATAACTTAGTCTAATTGTGCATATTTAGTTGTTCTCTAGCCAGTTGTTTCACCAGAAAATCCGCAAGGAGTGCATAAATTATGCGCGAGAACATCATGAAGAGTTCGTTCAATTTATTCCGTCCAAAGATGACTGGAACTTGCGGCTAGATCGACTGGAGAAACACATGGCTATTTGCGGTCGTTCTGAAATGCATATGGTGTCCAAGAGATACAAGTTAGTATCCTTAAGGTTAAGGTATCTTTATACTAATGTAACACTTATGCTTTTATAAATAGTAAAGGGATTGTACTATTCGATGGAATCACTCTAACAATCAAGAACTTGACTGGGGACGAATACAAAGAGAATCTATTCTTGTGTCATATGGGCGAAGATCATTTCGATGCAGTCTATTACAAAAGTTATATCCAAAATGCCGGATTTTGTCAATGTGTGTAGACTTTTTATCTGAACTTGTCATAACTTAATCGTGTTTGGTGGTTTCAGCAATTGTGTATAGTATTTTGTATGAAAATGTTTTTCATATACCGAAAGTACCTAACATTGTTGAGAAAATGTTGTATCATAAACCAATGACTGTAAATCCAAAAGGAAAGCACGAAGATATTAACGGAAATATTATCAAAAAGGACTCTCCTGGTGCTTCAAAATCAACACAAAATGGCGGAGATGCCTACTTCTCGTTCAATCAAGAACACAGAGACGAAACTCTAAACGATTACGAGTTTATGCTGAAGACCAATCTTGCTCCTTTTCCGTTTAAGGTTGCAAAAGCTTTGGACCCGACTATCTATAGGAACATTGAATATGACACTTGGACTGAAATGCGAAAAGAAATACTCCTGGGTGATTGGTATTACGGTGATGGTAACCTCATCGAAGGGTCTGGTTGCATTCTGATTGACCAAGGAGAAGAGCACCACTGCTACATCCAGGAAATGATCAGGTCCAGTGGGACAGCAGTGGTTTTCTTAACTAAGAAAGGCGAGAAGCGCAGAGTACCTTTATCTAATCTCCGACCGGAAGCTGACGCTAAGCCATGGCCACTTCCCTACAGGTAACAGATTTGTTTCAAAGTTTATAAAATATTCGTAATACCAGTCGGCATAGGTTTTCCAAACATTTGGTCATCTCCGTGCCCAAGTTGGAGTTGTCTGAGAAGAAGGGTTTGCGAAAGAAACGCGAAAAGAAACGCACCATGAGCAGTAACTCTGAGAGTGTCAACTTGGAAGTCGCCGATACCTCCACGTCTAGTATTAATTCATATGAAGGCACACCTTTGGTAATGAAAAATGAAATTTTTAACTAAGAGATAACCATAAACCATTTTTTCTTCATTAGATGCAACCAGAGTTGGTTCAAACTATCAAACAAGAACCGGAAGATGTTGAAACCGATGGCGATTGTTCCCCTCAGTCGAATACCCAGTTGCAATATGAAAATGACTGGCAACAGCAAAAACAATGGGCACAGACCTCAAACAACAATCAGCAAAATGCCTACAATTATATGCAACCCAACGACCAACAATTGCAAGAGCAGGAGTACATGCAGCAATCTGAGGGGCACGCTGTGCAGGCAAGTTATTACTCGAACGAGTATCAGCCGTATAACATTTGGCCAAACGGGGAATACATTCCTCCAATTCAAAACGCCCAGTTGCAAAGCCCACAAAGCAGTGAAGTTCCCGTCACCCCAGATTGTTTCAACTTCATACTCAACGACGGTAGCAGCTGCTACTCACCGAATTACTACCAAAGTAACCAAACGTATCAAACAAGTCCCACAACTCCACAAGTAAGTCTAGAATTTTCCAATTTGAAAGAAATGTTTAATTTTGTCTTATTACCTTTCAGATGGAAATATACCCACCACAGGTATACCAACCACAAAGAATTTACCAACCGACAATCACCACCCCGGTTATTATCAGCGGTATGAGAGCGACAGATATCCTCCCAACGCCACCACCAGTGCCACATGTAACCATGTACAGCCCTGCAGCAATCGAAGTTCCTTGTTCATATTACCCTCAAAGTCCCTTCATTTTCCCACCCACGCCTACCCAGCCCATTTGGTACCAACCGCCGGCTGTTAACTCCCAAGGATTCATCTTCCCAACCTTGAACGTAACTCCCACATCGCCAGCACCAGCCGGTCCTTAAACCACTGACTCAAATTGAAAGTTTATTATTTTGACAATTAACCGAGCAATTAGTTCAATTTACCAAGAAATGTTATTCGATTTATAGAATAGTTAATAATTTGATACTTATTGTATGAGCAGAAGTATTAATCCTAAGTTAGTTAAAAATTGTTGAAATATCATCAGAGATTTTCATGGTTGTTAATTTTAAAGAGTTTATTTTTACATACACATCATTTCTATTATTGGTGGTTGGAACTTATAGCAATTGTTTCTAGATTTATTTATAACCATGTTAAGCAGATTGACTTAGACGGTTGCGCTGATGATTTCCGTGTACTTCTTCAATTTACTGGCAACGCTCATGTCCGCATAACGATCGCCAATGCTGATGATCATACCGCCCAAGATATTGGGATCCACTTTGGCAGTAAGGTGGATGCTTTGGTTGCCCTTGAGGAATGATTTCAAGACGCCTTCAAGTTTCTGCCGTTGGGCTGGGTCCAGTTGCTTTGCAGTAATAACTTCACATGGGACCTGGTGTTATATAACAGTTAGTTTAAATTCTTTTTAAAAATTAATATCGAATTAGTATTACTTCTCCTCTGTGTGCAGCCATAATGGTCTTGAAAGCATTGATAACGCCGTTAGCATTCTTCAGGCGGCCATTCTCAGCCAGCAATTGAAAAAGGTTTGACGAGGCTGAAGAGAGAGAAATTTTGGACGCCACTGCCTTCAGAGCTTCGGCTTTGAGGCTGCGCTTGATGGTTGGGTTAGTTAAGAACTCTTTGAGTTTAGCATCAGTTTTCATAGATTGCTGAAACTTGACCAGCTCCTGTTCAATTGCATCTAGTTTCTTTTCTTTGCTTCCTGCAGAGTAAAGTGCAGTAGCATAGCGCCCTTCCATGCCAAAAATCTGAATTGGTGGTTTAACCATTGCTTGGGCAACATTTCCAGTGCTGAAACTGCGTACCTACATGGTACAGGGGTAAGTGGTTTTTAAGAATTTCCAACGATATCTTGGATAATCAATTATAACCTCATTGTTATTATGTAATGGAAATGCATTCACTTGTTCTGATTGATAGTGGGTTGTGTATTATTGTACTTACAAGCATGGAGAGTTTGTTGGATGCCATGGTGATGGGACTAATTTTTGCGCAAATTACAGACAAATTAATTTGCAAAGTAGGCACTGGTCAAAATTTTCACAGAGCACTTGACTTATAAGAAGTAAGGTGCTGTCAAAATCAACTGGGTGTCAAGTCAATTTATTTAAATTATTTTACAAGTTTGAATATTTATTATTCTAACGGTTTTTATAGTTATTTATTTTTAAAATAATTTATTTATTAATGTTGTTTAGCAATGTATAAATTTTTGTTTAAGAGTTAAAACAACTGTGGATATAAGTATACAGATGTCTGTAAGAGGTCGCACTAATCGTTTATAACCTGATTCAATCTATCGGCAATTTTGTTCATACTTTTGCGAGGTTTGTGTTAATATTATAATAAAACCATCGAATAACAATAATGGATATTTGTTTAATTACAGGACAAAATGTCAATTGTACGTGTAAACCGATTAATAGTGCGATACTCTGCAAAATGCTATTCAACAACAGCTCAGAATGAAGAATACACTACAGTGCCACATTATCCCGAAATAGTAGACACTTCCTATGAAAAACGTAAGGAACGTAAGAAACAAGCTGAACATGACGCTATTAAAGCAGTCAAAACAGTGGAAGAGAAACAAATCAAGCTAAACATGCCTAAATATTACGGCTTCAAATGTTACCAGTTCCATGAAGCCAACATACCTTATAATAACTTACATTTAGCGCAACACATTACAAGAACGCATTTGAAAGAAAGTAACACACTGCCTGATTTTTACAAATCTGAAAGCGTAGATAAAATCTCAGAACAATTGAAAGGAAAGATCGAGGATGCTTTATGTGTTGAGCTAGAAGGTTACAGAAGAATTACCGATGGACGAAAATCAGAGAACGGTTTGGACCTGAGTCCAAACGAGTTAGAAAATATCTTAACAAAGCAAATTGTCTTACAAATCAACAGAACCTGCATTAATAACTTGGTGCAAGATTGTACACACTTATTGGACTCTCAAGTGGACTTAGAGCCAAGGATAGAGTCATTTTGGTTTGCCGGTGGTATGAATCCACCTAAGAATATCAAACGGTATAGGACAGGTGAACTTCAAGAATGGAGAAAACACACAGAAAATGACCCAACAGATAGGGCCATTCAGTATTTGGGCAAACCTGTACTCACAGTTAGAAATTCCCTTCCATTGAAAGCATTTATCCCAATGAGTGAAGCAACCAAGGAGCAGTTTGAAGTCCCTAAGTGGACGTATGACCCAAGGGTTGTGGGTACAGTCACTACTCACAGTACCATAGCCAATGTCCCTGGATATTGGCCTGGCGATCCACATCAATTCGGGATCATTTCTTATCATAATCGCGGGCATATGATTAATCGTAAATATAATGATCCTCAAGACGACAAGGAAGCCATTCACAGGCAGGGCATTCTGGCTGCGTATGGATGGCTTAGTGCGCAAGCGAACTTTCTCGGGTTTACGACGTTCAATGACATTACTTACCCGCTTGCTACCCAACTTGTTATCACAAATGGTAGGCTATGGTCTTTCTACGCGTATCAAATGAACACGATGCTCTTGCATGGAAAGTACATTGATGAAAATCCCAAAGTGAACATTTGCTTTGCGACACCTGAACTAAAACTATACGAGGAGTTCAAGGATGGAAAGCTGGTTGGTTTCAACGAGGACGTGTTGAAGATGATTCTGCAATTTTACACAAATGTGCCTGAGGAACGCATGGGGGTGAATCTACGGCCGTATTTAAGTCAGAGTGAGAAACTCATTGCCGACTATGAAGATGTGGAGAAACGCAATTGGCTGGAAAGAGAGTACAAGTTTCTTGTATCACACAGGCCTAGGTTTAAGTTGCCGTATGAGGTGTATCACTGGGAGAAGATTTATAAGATTGATAACCAGACTCGGCCCATGGACGCTAGACGTCGGCCGTTTGAATTGTTTATTAAGCCGTCTGATAGGAAACTCAACGAGCGTCAAGCGTTTTATATTCCTCGGGTGCTCAGACCAGAATTGCCGAGGTATAAGGGTCGGTATGCTAAGGAGTATTTTCCTTGAGGTGTTGATGGTTGTCTAGTATATAAGTTTAAAATATATTTATAGAAATCCAAAGAGTTTACTTTGATTTACAAATCATAAGATGGCGCTTTGTTATCTTAAAATTAATATTAATTTAAACCATTTATTTAACTCTATTTGCATCATTGATTAATGCACATGCTAAGTGAGCCGTAAGACTAACCTATAATTAAGTTAGGTTTATATTAAATAATTTCGTCTAAACTCTAAACTAACCAAAACCAAGAAAAATAAGTAATGCCAGTTACATATTAGTATAATAATTGTAGGTTGTAAATGTAATTATTTGAAAACTCATCAGTTTACGCTTTCATCTCAACACTAATTACCGCAAAGTTACACTACAGAGAGGAAATTTCAAAGAAACTATTGCGTTAATGCTCAATGCGTAATGTTATAGATGAAGACTTATTCTTTAAGCTTGCCCATCTGTCCGTGGTCATTGCGCATTGCTAATGTAATGATCATAATAACAGTAGACAACCATATGTTGCAATTATTCACTATGGTCAAATCGCATTGATCTGCGGCGCGTTAAAGCACCAGAACGAAAGAGAAAGAGACGCTTTGCTTTTCTTTGCGCCTCGGATTCCAACAAAGAGGAAGATCAAGTGAATGATGATGTGAGCGATGATGACTTGGGGCTTAACCATGCGAAGCGCAATTTCATCTTGCGCACTTTTGTAAAGTTGTTGGAAAGTAATTTCAAATTTATTCGCAACAAAAGCTAAATGAAATGAAACGCATTTCTTATGCGATTCAAGAGATTACCTCCAGAGAACATCTGTCCTCTTAGATATTATATTTTAGTAAGCGTCTTGTCACTTTCAATCTCAAGCTGGTTTGCGAAAATATTGAATATTGAGGAAAATTATATGCATTCGCATTGCAAACTATTGTACATATATTTATGTTAGTACATATCTTATTAAACACAGTATCAAGTTTGGTAAACTCACCTGAGGCGCGAGATTGCGGTTCACTTACGACTGTGGTCCGTTTTGTACTTGGGTTGGCGACTTCTCAAAAGTGTTGTACAGGTGAGCGTGGTGCACATGATGCGAAAGCAGTGTTGGTTCTTCCACTTGTGGTTTTCTTGTTCGCCGACCAGTCGCGGCCGTCAGTGAGTGGAGCACCGCGTTCGAAAGAACCTCGCGAGCGCGAACAAACACTGGCTTTTTTGTAATTTAATTCGAAAGCAAGCAACTATTTCACGCTTGACATTTTCGCTTTATTATTTCATTTCGTGCGCTTACCTCAACTCCCAAGACTTTTCATTAGTTTTATTTCACTTTACATTAATTTTTTGGTTATAAGTGTTTGTTATGTTTATGTGACTTTAAAACAATGTTCAAAAGTTTGATTTTATAACTGTGGATTATTTATTTGTTACGTTAATCATTGGATTCATCATTAAAAGGTAATTATTCTGGTACAATTCATATAGAATCAATTAATTAGCTAATGATTTAAGTATAATATTTAATTAATTGTTATTGTATGTTTCAGGTATTTAATTACTCATTTCTCCAGTGCTAAGAGTTCAAAAGTAAGTCTTTAATTAAATGAACAAATCTACATACTTAGCTTTTTTGGTTTGAGATGAAATCTGTCAGACTTGTAGATGCTTTAATTAATTTCATTTTAATGAGATAAACCGTTCTAAACGCATCCGGTCAGACTTTTCCCGATGCTTTTTCTATTTATTAATCATTGATATTAATATTCATTAAATATCATCAATATCTTCTTATAGGAAAACTTATCTTATAACTATTTAGATCAAAAATAACGCAATAATTGAGGAAACATTTTAAATTAGTTATGAATAAATTTGATGCATTATAAATCTATAAATAATTACGATGAGTCTATACCGTTAAAGTGCTTGAAGCTAACAAGCTGGAAACGTTTCTGTAGATGATTATTGCTCAGTAACTGCAAAAAAGTTTGCAGTTTTAATGCGTTTGCAATGCAATAAGTTGAAAAAGTTGAGTTATTTTTTAAATTTTATTTTAATTTCTACTTAAGATTAGATGTTTATTCTTTGGTGGTTAAATATTGCTTTATAAACTACCTTTAATACTGATTTAAGAACATGCGAATGTTGGTTATGCAATGAGTGAAAACTTTAGTGATTCCCTCTGTAGGATTTCTTGAGACATTCAGAGAAATGAGAGAAAAACAGAAAGACAGAAAGTGTATATATTTTTAAATGCAATGAGGAAATACATGCATAAGTTTACATGAACATTGAATAACTGCATAAAAGTATAATGCAAAACGTAGTTTTTGCCTTATTATTTATAAATTGTGTGCTAATACATTTATTATAATTTTATAAGTATTTATCACGTAATAGTGTTATCAAATTGTATGTTCATGGGAATATAGAACAGTGATTTATCGGTTTCGACTGGACATTAACATTTGTACATCGTTTGTGGGATCCAAGATTGAAAGCAGTTGCTTTCTCCACAGACTCATCATTTCCACTCGAACGCGCTTGCTTGCGCTCAGTATGTCTAATAAGAAAAAGCCTATTACATTATCCATTACGCGGAAGAAACTCAAGATATAATATTATAGAATGAAGAAGATATTTCAATAATAAGCGTTTACGAATCAAACGTGTCATGGTTACGTGGACTTGTATTTAGTTATAAATAGAAGTTGCACAAAGCACGCAATCAATCATGTTTGTTGGTGAAGATGCGTCGCGCGTTTTCTTCAGTAATTCTTACACGGAACTGAATATCACCTCGCTGTTTAGGAATCGTACAAGAATAGAAACTATACACTTGACAGCTATTAGTGCTGTTGTTGTTGTTGTGTTGTTCTGTTGTTTTGAGGAAGTACCTGAACCTGACTGATGATGAAAAATGTTAATTGTGAATGATTATAAATTGCCTGGAATGTCGCCTTTGAAAGAAAGCATTTCCAGGCTTGAGTAAGTTGTTTATCTCAAGATTTGTCGGCATTTAAGTATTCATAAGAGAAATTTTAAAGGAATTTAATTTAAATATTTTCAAAAACTTTGAAATATTTTATGATATAAGTTAATTATCAACTTTTGTACTTTGTACAAGGTTTTTCTAAAACAACTTTTAAGTATTATTGTCATTTACTATTGTCGTACAATCACCGTAATTACATAAACTTGAAGTGTCTTTAAGTTAAAGCAAACTTTAAAATGTAAAGAATGAACTACGTTAAGCTTTAGCTATTTATATCGTGGCAAGTTAACAGGTTTGAACAATATATAATTTAAGATGAAATATGTGGTATGCTGTGCTGGTTGCCGGTTACATTAGTCTCGTAATCAGTGAGCAAGCAGCAAGCATCAAGCAGAAGAAATGAATGGTTTGGCATGGTTGGAATGACCAAAGAACAGTTACCCATCCTAAGAAGCCTCCGCTTCTTCTTCTTCTCTGGTGCAATTCGTAAGCCACACACATCTCCACTTCAGCATCCTTTACATATCTCTGACTTAAGACAAATTTCGGTCAGCACGAAAGTGCCGAATACAAATTGCACTTACAGTTGATGTCAAACAGTATTCTATTCTATTCTTCTACGAGTATTCCATTAGCATGACGTTGTCAGTAAAAAATTAATAGATTAATAGATACTCTTCAAAACCTACATTTTAGCCTTGTATTACAAATGTGTGTCATGTTCCGACCAAACTCGTAATGAAATGCAAATTTTCTCCGGCTAGAAATGGAAAATTGAAAAATGGTAACGCTTGTTATACGCACACGCAAAGGTTGACCATTGACATGCATTCTTATTTATGGTATAACTTGTACATATGGGTAATTCATACAAGCATTCCTTAATTATCACTCTACTCTGCCAATAAAACAAGTGGTTTTTCTTCTTCTTTGTTTTTTTCTCTTGTAAACATTGCATATTAGTGTGGGCCTCCTAGTAGGAAGTCTAGTGACTTTCGTAGTGTGTCAGTTGTTCACTGAGTCAGTGAATTAAGTGAAGACTTTACACACGTCATCCTTGCATGACTCTCAGAAAAAGCACTTGTTTATATCGTGTATGAGTGAAAATTCCCTAGAACACGTCAATCGACAATAATGACTCGACTTTACTTGATTTGACTTGACTTAGTTTTCCAAGTGAAACTTTTTACTTACCATACTTATTCAATTAGAACGAAATTAACGCATAATTAGATCAAGCAAATTGCTTGAATTAATTTGCAAATAAACTCTACTTAAAAACCTATAAGTACTACGAGCATACTAAAGTATTTGCTAAGAAAAATCGTGTGACCTAGTTATGCGAAGACATAATTTTCGACCTTTCTTCACAAGGAAGAAAGCACGATAAGTTGATGGCCTGCAAGTAATTGACGGTCATTCACCTGACGTCTTGGCAATCCTCTTCTTCAACTCTTCTTTATCTAAAGTCACTTCCAATTAGTGATCAATCGCAATTAATTACATGAAAACCTAATTCAATTAAAATTCGCCTTGGTATTTGATAAAACATTCAATCATTGCTGACATTTGTTCGAAGTCTTGGAGCTGAGCTTGGAGAATCGTGCAGAAAGATGCACCTTATTCTCATTCTCATTCCCATTTATTGTTTCTTCTCGAAACGATTACAAGAGCATGTAAGTAAATTACGAACAATAACACGCCCAAAAAGCGCTCGCAAGAAACGATTTCGCCTTAAACTTTAACGCGCATCTTAATCGCTGACGTGCACGCTTTATTCGTGATTTCGTAGCTTTTTTTCCCATCGAAACCATCATAAAGCATCAAACACGCAGCTTGTAAATAAAAATCAACACCAAGCCTTTCTTCTGCTTCTTTGTTCGTCGCTTCTTAAGTGCAAATTCTTGCATTTAGTCGCAGCTTAGTGCATGATCATTATTATTATTTATACTTTAAGCGCATTGTTAGTTTTTGTTGCTACATCATTACATCTATCCAAGATTCTATTGAAGCGATCACTTTCAGTACTTACTAACAACATCAACACTTCAAAAGTTTACTTTTCATGCTCTTTTACTGCTTTTCATTGTAACAAATATAACAAAAGAAGATTTTGCGGTTTCAATTTCGATTTTTGTTTGAAAGTTTACGTGCTGGAATTATTTTTCGTTACACTTGGCTTTTTCTTAAGACATTTGAAAACATAAGTCAAGGCGTAAGCGTATTTCGTTACATAATAAGAGAAAACAATGAGAAATCATAAAATTATGACATTCATTAAAGAAATATCAATAGATTCTTTACTGGCTGCATCCAATTGCGTCATTAATCGATTGATAATTATACTTGAACTTGAAAGCACACTTCACCTAACGGTGATTAAGAAACTTAACGATTTCTGCTTATTGATTGCCATTTGCAACCGACAACTGCCTGATATAAATAAGTCAACAAACACATAAATAAATACATAGATAAATGCATAAATTCAAAGCGTGCGCATTGCGAAACAAACACAAATGCAGGAATAAATTATGCTAAGTTAAAGTTACAATCAACCGACCGTTAATTTCCGTCAACTGTGATATTTTTACCTCTCTATAACGCGAAGCGAAGCAGAAAGACATAAATATGTAAATGTTATCCTTTGAATAAGAAGAAAATTGGAGGCATCTGGGTTGCATAACCTCTTCTGAATGAACCCACCATCACAGCATGTAACTGCATTCTTTCCGTGTATCAGTTTGTCTTTACCTTATTGACGTGTGGAGAGTGCACGCGCGAAGACCTTGAAGGTCTTCCAGTGCTCGCGTGCTGCAGGCGAAGCGAGCATTTATCGAAAGCCTACACCACACGAACACACACGGAGAATAACCGTATAATACCGTACTCGGTCGGATTCAGTAAGATCGAAACGCACATTCCTGACCCATACGCGAGAAACAGGACTCTTGCGAATAAAATACATTACATGCAAACAGAAGAAACTAGCGGTGCTCGTAGCCGCCGGCTTGCTGCCTACCTAACCTAATCTTTATTCACACTGGTTTCTCAATTGACGCATGCGAAAATCTATTGGGTTGAGGAGCTGGTTGTAAGAGTATAACCTTTTCGAGAGTTGCGGTGCGAAGAGCGAAGACCAGCCCATCCTAGCCTCGCTCGTTGTTTTATGGCAAAAAAATTCAAAGCTGTATAAATAACATTTAGCAATCACGTGTTAGTTACACGTCTTTAAGTAATATAAGTAACTGAACTAGACATACAAGACTTAACCGTTGCCTAAGTATAATATAAGAAATCTCAATTTGCAATTTAATATTTGCTGTTGATGTTTGTTTTTTCATCAACATGTACCTATACTTAGATCTTTCTTGAAATGAGCACAAAGTCTATGTCATTGTTAATTGGCTGAAGGAAGAACACAATACGAGAAAAAGTTAGAATTACAAGTCATGTGCGCATTGTCTAGTCGTTTATGTATTCTCACCATGTTATTATCTCTTATCTGTATTTCTTTCCTCATTTGAAGAGGAAAACTGCAGAAGAAGAAAGACACTTAAACAATACACTTTATTCCTGATTTAATCTGCCACTTATCTAAGGAATTCTTGTCTTATTCTTTTAAAATTCAAAGTCAACAGTAAAGAACCATTTTCTGGTAAATGTTAAGGTCACACAATGAGTCAGTGACAAATTTTTGTGACAAAATTCAAACAACTCACGTCTGTATGCATAGGCGCAATATGTTTAACTGTCAAGATTAATTTGTATGAAAGCAGGAATAACATTTCACGAACTATGAACTATGAACCTTTAATTAAAAGCCATTTCTCATTACCTTGACTCTAATTACATAACTTTTCTCGATCGAAAATTCGAAAGACGAGAATTCGATTTGATTTGAAGAAGAAGACCCGCAGAAGAACAAAAGAGTAACATTATAAATCGCTTCAAGTCGTTTTGAAATAATCAGGACGCTCCCAATTCACGAACTGACTTTACCTATCCTTATTCTATTTTCTTCACCGGTTGTTGGCGCGAAAAGGTCAGAATTCCAATCGGTCGATCTACCGATTTATAGTCAAATCTGTTAGGTTATCATTACAACAAATGGCTTAATAAATTGCGCATTTATGCAATCGCAAATGTGTTATTGTTACAGAACGTAAACAAACTTTCCATTGAATAATAAATGTGCTCTAATGTATGTTCTTTTTTAACAAAATGTAAAATTTAGATTACTTTAAGTGGTTCTGATAAGCATCGTCTGCTGTTTGTCGTCTGGACAACTTGTTGAATGCTGCTTTTTGTTATTTTTATAAGAAATATACTCACTTTTCATTTTATTTTGCATGTACCAACATATTTATAAGCTGCACAACTTTCTTTCTTCGTTAGAAATATACATTAACAATGGAAAAACTCACTAATTAGTTATTGATGTTGCAGATGAGAGTGAAATACACCATAATCCTTCACGTTTGCTGCCTGCTGAGCAGCGTTTGGGCCTCTTCAAACTTCTACCGACCTTGTTCGGAGATATCCAGAGACCTGCGACTGCCATGTCGATGTGCCCTAGGGCCAGTTGAAGCTGCCCTTGAAGGGAACCCCGCAATCAGTGTAGATTGTGATCGGGTGGTTTTCCCAGGAGACTTTCCACATCTTCCCTACGGAGCACCAATTGTTACTTTCAAACAACGACACGCTGGGTCCCAAGCGTTACCCACCCAAGCCTTCGCCCAATCGGCACTCCCCCTCAGATCATTGGACTTTTCCGGGAACTCTTTGCGCAGATTGACTGATCGTCTCTTGAATGGGCTGCAGGATAGTTTATTGGAGTTGCGGCTAGCTGATAACCTCTTAGGAGACACCTTGAATCCCATTTTCTCCACCAGCGAGTTCCACGGATTAAAACACTTGCAACTGTTAGATCTGAGTGGTAACGGGATAAAAAGCATTGAAGAAGGTATCCTCGAAGGATGTCTCAATCTTCAGGAGCTATTCCTGGATAGAAATAGCCTCACATCTGTCCCAGGAGCCTCATTAAATGGTCCTAAAAACTTGAGAATACTTTCCATAAGAGAAAATCGCATAAGTAAATAACTTAATTTATCGGTTATCAATTAAAAACTCAATTAAAAACATATTTTTTTATAGATATTATCAAGTCAGAAGCTTTCAAAGCACAGAAAGACCTTGACATCATTGATCTTAGTCGGAACCTAATTGCCACCATTGAAGGAGCTGCGTTTGAACCTTTGGATCGACTGAAAAGTCTCAAACTTGGTCACAATCGTCTAACCAAATTCAACAGTGATGTTTTCCAAGGATCCGAACATTTACAACAGTTAGACCTGAGTGAGAACTTCATCCAGGAATTTCCAACTGTCGCCCTAAAAACCTTCAGTAACCTAAGATACCTGAACCTCTCCTCCAATTTGATCCAAAGTCTGGATAACAATGACTTGATCTCTTTGGTATCACTATACCAATTGGATTTAAGCCGGAATAACATTGCAAATATTGTACCTGGAACTTTCCTCGGATTAAAACAACTTCGACGTCTTGATATTAGCGTGAATTCTTTAAGAACTGTAAGATTGTTCAAAATTATCCAATTTTACTTAAACTGATTTATGTTATATTTAAAATGCAGATTGAAGATGATGCTTTCGAAGGACTAGACAACCTAGAACACTTGAACTTGAAAGATAACAACATTCTTCTTATTCCTGCATCGGCCTTAGGTCGTTTGCCACGCCTAACCCACTTGCAACTGGACTACAACAGGGTTGCTGCATTATCTGGGGATATTTTACGTTCAATTGCTGAAAAAGTCACCACACTGGTGCTCGCCAAGAATGTCGTTCGAGAACTGCCTTCTGCGACGTTCCAACATTTCAAACAACTACAAAACCTGGACCTCACCAGGAATCTGCTAACTGGTCTCAGCACAGACACTTTCAACGGATTGGAAAATACGCTCTTGACCTTGTCAGTCGCACAAAACCGCATCACAAACCTCTCCGGTGCGCCGCTAGCTTTATCCAAGTTGGTAAAGTTAGATCTGAGTGACAATCAACTAACTGAACTCGCAAGAAATGCCTTTACAAATCTACCTGCACTTCAATATCTCAACCTTAGCAGAAATTCACATTTAAGTGCAATACCTCAAGTGGTGTTCCAGAAGTTAGAGACTCTCCGAGTGATTGATCTTTCTCACATGAACCTGAAGCAAGTTAGCTCAGATCTGCTCAGCTCGAATGTATATCTAGATAAGATTTACCTAAACAATAATGAACTTAGCGAAGTCCTTGATGGAGCTTTTATGAATCTAAGAAATGTAACTGTGATCAATCTCTCACAGAACCACATAAACAACATCAGACAAGGTGCGTTTGTCAACGTAATGAACTTAAAAGAACTCTATCTCAATGGCAACGAACTGACATCCTTCAAAGGCGAATTCTTCAATACAGGAACCAGCCTTGAAATATTAGATATTTCTAATAATCAGCTGAGTTACCTCTTCCCCTCGTCATTCAGAATCCATCCAAGGCTGAAACAATTAATAGCATCTAATAATAAGTTCAACTTCTTCCCTGCAGAACTAATAGCAACGCTGCAATATCTAGAATTTGTGGATTTAAGTGGCAACGCGTTGAAAACCATTGAAGAGTTAGATTTTGCACGCTTACCGCGTCTTAGAATCTTGCTTCTGGCGCAGAACCATATTGAAAGCATCAGTGAAATGGCGTTCCATAATTCCACGCAGCTCCAGGTGATTGACCTAAGCAACAACCGACTGGAACGCTTGGGGGAGAGAACCTTTGAAGGGCTGGTACGCATTGAGCACTTGAATCTTGAAGGCAACCTTTTGAGTGACCTCCCAGATAGCATTTTCGAACGCGCACGTTTGCAGATGCTAGAGAACATTAACCTCGCCCAGAATAAATTTGAAATAGCGCCCTTGAAATCCCTACAAAGGCAGTACTTCTTCGTGAATTCGGTTGACCTCTCAAAGAATCAAATAATAGATATACCTGCAGATGACAGCACGATGGTTAACATTAAGAAACTGGACCTATCCTTCAATCCGTTGAGTCCTGAAACGATAAGTAGTATCTTAGGTGAGCCAAAAACTGTCAGAGAGTTGAACCTTGCCGGCACAGGTATTACAGAAGTAGCTCGCCTGGAAACCCCATTCTTGAACCACTTAAATATCAGTTATAACAATATTAGCAAATTGGACCACCAAATATTTGAACGCACCACTTTATTAGAAGTTCTTGATATATCCCATAACCAAATCAGTGATTTAAGCAAATTCCCCCAGATCTGGGGCGCTCTGAAAAATCTACAATCATTGAATATATCTGCCAATCCAATAACTACCATATCAAGCACAGATTTTGATGGTTTAAGATCACTGAAATACTTCAATTTGAACGATTTAGAAGTCTGTACACGCATTGAGAAAACAGCGTTTAAATCCACACCCAATTTATCGGTTTTAAATGCTTATAACTACCCCAAACTAGGGTATTTGGATGTACCTGGTCTTTTGCAACATTTACCATCGTTGGAACGAGTAAATATTGAAACTAAAGACGCTGCAGTCGGCAGTGACCAACTGCAAAACATTCTACATCCGCGGTTACGTGAATTAGGGTTGCACGGAACGCGCTTGAGGAGTGTCAGCTCGGGAACATTGTCAGGGCTTAAAGGGCATAATGTTATGATACGACTGATGAATACTTCATTGACATCTCTCCCACATGCACTCTTCTTCCCGGTGCCACGATCCAGCCATGTCAATCTGGACGTGACCGGAAGTCAGCTGAGCACATTAAGCCCTCAACTATTAGTCACCTTGGATGACCGTCGAGGTGACTTGAAAATTGTGGGCCTGGAGAGCAACCCCATTATTTGCGACTGCGGCGCAAGAGCTCTTCGGCGGTGGTTGCCCAGTCATATGACAACCATAACCTGCTTCGCTCCCGAGCATCTTGCTGGAAAGCTTCTGGTTGAAATTGGTGATGACGAGCTGACCTGTGATCCTCGTAAGATCACCACAACCTCAACAACGACCATTCCATCGACGATCATCCTGCCAGCTGCAAAGAGCACGCGAATAGTGCCTAAGACCACAGAACCGGAGATTATCTGGTCTGTTGCTGCCACTGAGAAGATCAAACCCAAACCTACCCCGAAGCCAAACACCGGTCCATCTACTATAAACAATGATGATACTTTAATTATTGGTATTGTTGGTGGTGTAGTGGCGTTTATTGCTATTCTGATTATTATTATCTGCATTATACGCTTGCGCATGAGCGGGAATCAATACCGCGGTGGGCCTCTTGCAAATGGCACCCCAGTGATGGGTCCTCCTGTAATGGGGCCCGGAAGTAGCTGTGCCACGTGTAGCGTTAAAGGTGCCCCTCCATTGTACGCCGTGCCACCTCCATATGGGCCAGGGTATGCCGCCACTTTACCTCACAAAATGAATATGTCAGCCCCGCCAACTTCACGCACAGCGTATTCAACCATCGGTCGTGTACCCTACTCACAACCATACTTTATCGCTGCTTATCCTTCCGATGAGAAGATTTATAGATAATATTCAAGGTAGAAAGAAATGGGGAAAAAACGGGATAAAATTATCAATTTGATGCAATTTTAGTACAAACAGCAAAGCTGCTTGATTGCAATTCATGATAATTTACTTGTGTACATATAAGATAACCTAATTATTTATGTTTTCGCATGTTAATATTTTTATTTCATTATGTCCGCGAGTTTACGCCTAGTTATTGAATCATATAGTTTATTATCGTTGTAACGTTCAAAAATACTTTACAAGTTCACATGTATGTATATAATGTTAATGTCCAAAAATATTTAAAATAATGCTCAGAGTAAATGTTGCTTATTTACTGCTTAACATAAATTATGAATTATCACCTTGGCCTTAAATACTACAATAACTAATAAAAAACGTTATCTTTTGTTACTTTTGAACAAATATTTATGCTTGCGACAGTTTGAACAATATGTGCTTGTATACAAATTGTTTTAAACTATCCGAGGCTGTATGTAAAGTATATGTATCTCTTTAAATTATAATATATCATAAATTTAAATATTTATTCAGAATATATTTAAATTAATTGATCAACAATTATAAAGGTACATATGTAAAAATAAAGATTTAAAAATCTGTTTGAACAATGTGTATGAAACGTACAGCTGATCGTCAACAGCTCGTATACATTCGAGATCATTCGCCTAAGTGCCGAGTATGAAATATCCAATCAGACAACAATACCAAACATGGCTGGCACTTACGTAGTTTTTATTTCGGATGTTGTTTAAAGCGCCTGCAGTTGTTTGCAAATAAGCATAACGCGAGGAGGTGCGTTGAAGTGGAAGCGAAGAGTGTGGATGCGGCCGTTCTTGTTATATTACTCCCGTAATATATCCAAAAATATGGCCTAAATGAGCTTCGCTGTGGCAACGCGTACTCGTTTGTCGCCGCAGTAGGATATTGTTTATTTATAAATAACAACTGCTTCTGTGCGCGGAGAACACAAGCTTGCTCAGGTGTTAGGTTCTGTTTAGACAGTAGCGGTGTTCGCGTGTGTAAATCTAGTTCCTTTGTGCACTCGTGCACTGATAGTCCATGAATGTCACAAATTTGCGAGCGCGTGTGATAAACAGATGCAAAATAAACAATTATGCAATTGCACCTACGCTAGGAGACCGCGCGGCGATACCAAACTAAAACGCAGTGTGCGTTCATTGATTATTTATTGTCAACGAGTAATTTCCAGTGTTATAAATAATACTGGCTTTGAAATTGCGTTGTTTCAATCCGGAAATATGAATCTGGGTGCATTCCATCAAATGGCATCCCCTGTTTTCTTTACCTTATTCTAATGTAAGTTTCGCTTAAACTTTTATATCATACATAATTGTTATCTAATGAGACCGGTTTAAACATTACAGCGCATTTTAATCCGCTGCGCAATCAGTGCGCTCATCTACTTTTCGCCATGAATAACCTACTCAACTTCGACGATAGCATCGAATGGGGAGATCACATGAACAACTCCTGGTCGATGAAGGACGCAGACAGTCTGGCCTCCAGGGATGTAGTCCAGTCAATGTTCGACACTCTGCTGGCCAACAAAGAGGTCAAGCCAGCAGCCGAGCCGGTGATCACCTACAATGACATTCAAATTCTGCCGGACTTTCTCTACGAGCAGCCGCAGGAGTCCGAAATGGAGCAATACATCGTGTCGCTGCTCACAAGCCAATTGGAATTGGCGAAGAATGTATGCGCGTCAACGCCATTCGCTATCATACTCAAGCAGCGATTGCTGGTATTGAAGCGCATCTATCATGCGCTCATTACTCGCTTTCACGAGACGGATAAGTCGAAGACTCCTGCTACACCAGCTGAGGTACAACCGTCCACAAGCACTTTTGAGCCGTTAACTGGCTCGCAGGCTTTGCTGGAGATTGGAATTCAATCCGGACTGAGTCTCTTCTTTGCTCTGTTGCGCCAGAACTGGCAGGATTCTTCTGTGTTGGGCATGCGGCCTCTTTGCAATCCCGTCCTGCAGACGGCCAATGATATCATAGACTTATTTCCGCCATTGTCACTTGCAAATGACAGCCAGTTAACCACCCTTGGTATTACTTGCATGCATAAAGTATCTGCGTTCCTGAAAGAGGTCGTCTTAACTAATCCGGTGGTCGATGTACTAGGACGTAAATTAGCAAGTGAGTTATTATTGAGTCTTGCTTTGCAACGAGGCTCCTTGCGTTATATATTAGAATGGATTGAAATGGCGCTGGACGCGAGTTATATAGATGGTAGCACTGACCCTACGACTTCATCAAATTCTTCGCAATGGACGATTTCTAGTCGGAAGTTTAATTTGAAAATACCACATGACAAATGTATTGCTAGCTCAATTGATGATCTAGCTGAGATTACATTATACGAAGGGGCGTATAAACTGATGGAGCGGCTAGTTGAAATGGCCTCGGACTATGGGCAATCAACAAGTCTACCAAGACGTGTACCCGATGTTTTTGAGACTTCAGCCGAAGACGAGTCAACTACCAGTGGAAGCAATAAGGATAAAGTTGCTTCAGTTACAATGATGGGAGATCATTACAGTAATGACGTTTTTGTTTGGGGATCGAACTCTTCACACCAGCTTGCAGAAGGCAACCAGGAGAAGATTGTCCTTCCAGTGAAGTCGAAAGTATTCCAGCAAGTGCAGCAAATCGAAGCTGGGCAATACTGCACTTTCCTCATACATTTAGATGGCAAAGTCAGCGCGTGTGGTAAAGGTTCCTATGGGCGTCTGGGACTCGGTGATTCTTCAAACCAAACTCTCCCTAAGCGCATGACAATTGAAAGTCGCGTCAAGATGATTTCTAGTTCAAAGGGTAGCGATGGCCATACCTTAGCTCTCACTGAGAATGGTGCGGTTTATTCATGGGGTGACGGTGACTACGGCAAGTTGGGGCACGGAACTTGCGCGACTCACAAACAACCTAAACAAATTCTTTCGCCGTTTGAAGAAAAGGTGATTAAGTGTATTCATGCTGGTTACAGACACAGTGCCGCTGTCACAGAAGATGGTTTGTTGTATACTTGGGGTGAAGGTGATCATGGCCGACTTGGTCATGGGGATACCAGTGGTCGAATGGTTCCTACCTTAGTGAGGGATATCAGTAATGTGGGACAAGTTGCCTGCGGAAGTGCGCATACTTTGGCTGTATCCAAAGATGGGAAGATTGTATGGTCTTTTGGGAGTTCGGACAGTGGTCGGCTGGGTCATGGAGTGAATGGGAAAGTTTTGCGACCTAAAGTCATCGAAGGATTGCAAGGATTAGTTGTTCGAAAAGTATGTGCTGGGGCGTTATTTTCTATGGCGTTGACTAAGGCCGGTGAATTGTATACATGGGGTAGTGGTGCGTCCCTGGGAGTGGGATCTACGGACACAATGTATTTGTCACCTACATTGGTTACTGATCTGTGCTCATATCGGCTTGTGGATGTGGCTGCTGGCGATGGTCATTGCCTTGCACTAACCGACGAGAATGAAGTTTTTGCGTGGGGCACTAATGCAATGGGACAATGCGGTCAAGGCCATACTAATATTATAACGCGTCCTAATAAAATAGTTGCCTTGGCGAACGTACCCATAAGACAGATCAGCGCTGGCACGTCTCATAGTCTTGCATGGACCGCAATCCCATTGGAAAATCAACATATCACACGGCATAAGCCATTCTGCGTTGACCTACACGAACGCACATTTGAACAGCTGAACTGTTTCATTGAAAAATACGCGAGAAACATATACGAGGAGCCTGTGCCTGCCCCATTTAGGACTTCTCAGGAACATCATAGATTTGTCATGCTTTGTCTCGAACTATTATATACTCATTTAAACTTGTGTAAGAGTGGCGCAATTCCGAAGAGTATCCTGGGAGCGAATGCCAAGAACCTGCGAAATATTTTGTTTAGCCTCCTCGATTCTAAGATTCCTTCGGAGATTGACACCAGAGTTAAAGATGTGATATATGTTGGTGCTACGTTGCTTCTGCCTAGTTTACGGGAGCGGATTGAACTTCTTAATGAACAGTTGCCCCAGTGTGATAAACTGTCTGTGGGACAGGAGAAACTATTGAAAATCATCCTTCACAGTCTGGAGGAACCTGGATATGTAGCCTCTCTACTTGGCTTGAGCAGAGTGCCTGAAAGAATAGCCGATGATGATTTGAATCTGACTGAGAAGTTAATGACCACCTTATTGAAAACTTTTAGCATGCACACTGAAGAAATCATGTATAGTGCAGACTGTTACGTTAGCAAAGCTATGGACAAGGGTCCAAAATGGCAGGCGCCAATCAATCAACACACGATTCACATTCGACGTCTACTCTCAGCTCTCCAGAATCATTTACTCGCTGATAACATGGCCAAAAAATATGATCGCTGTAGAGAAGGTACACTCATTTTACAGAACCATATTCGATGTTTATTCCCAGCAGCCACAGACATATTACAAAAGGCGAAGAAAATTGTTGAAGAGCATTCGACTTGCTTGGATCTTCTCTTCAACCCTTTATTGGAGTCTGTTGCTGGATCAATGCTTCTCAAGGTGTTGAATTCTCTTTTGTTAATGCCCACCGCCTTTCTGAAAGACATGCTGCCAATGCTGTTAACGCTTATGGAAGCTTTGGATCAGTTAAATCGTCTACTGCCGATTGATGTGCTGAATGATATCGATTTCATGTCTTCCGGGTCGGTCACGCCAACATTAACTCAGTTGACAGACCAAGCTTGGATCTGGTTGACTGACCTGGAAAAAACCTGCTCGTTGCTTATCGGTCAATGTCTGGGCGGTATACTAATCGGTGAACCGCTATTTCGGTCCGAGGTCTACTCGTGTAAATGGTTGCTGAATGAAATTTTCAGCTCTGGATTGAGTCTCACCACCGTACCCATTGATTTCAAGATTGTTAGTGAGATTGCGTACTTTGCTTTGGCTCGTGACTTCGAGCAAGTTTACAATGATATCACTCCGTTCACGATTTCCCATTATAATCTTTGTAAGCTGGTTCTCAATCTCCCTGACCAGTATGATGAAGCTTGTGCCGTGGATAAACAGGTCACGCTGGAGAAGGAAAATAGTTTTTATAATGCTTTAATGGATTCTGCTGGGGTTGAACCCTGGGACATTGAAGATGACGATATTGAGGCCCAACGCCTAGAAATGTTGGTTCGAGCGTATTTATTCACGTGTCTGAAGCATTTTGGTTTACTGAAACAGTCTAAGAATCACGCGTATGTCCAAGAAGTGTTTAAAAGTACGTACAGCTTCCGTCAAAAACTGTTGAACTACGGCTCCAATAATTCAAAGACCTCCGACACTGACACCGAAAACAAAGATGACGATCCTCCGAAAGAGCACATCGAACTCAATGAAAACTTAGACTCTAAAGCGGAAAAGTTACACGATGAGAAAGATTTCCAAGAAGCTTCCGCAAAGTTCTATACGTATTGCCGGGATATCTTATCAAGAATCTTGTTCGTTCTGGTTTGTATTGAACGTAAGTTGTTTTATTTTTCCGTAGTTGTGATGTTTAGTAATCGACTCCAATGCTATTCCAGCAATTACAATTGCAAATGAAACTAAGACATCATCATCAGAGGAAGATCTCAAACATCCCCATTACATAGATTCTTATCAAATGCAAACGAAACATGAGAAAATTCGTCGGCTTTGTCACGATTTCATGAGTTTCGTCTGCAACGAATCTGCGGAGAAGCAGCTCTTGAACTGCGCTGGCGACTACAAGAATGGTTGGTGTACGGATCTGTCTTGCTTCAGTGATGCTCTGTGGAATCAACGCGATCGTGCTGAAGATCGATTGAAAAGTCTTCAGTTGATTTATGATTTGCTATTGAAGAGCAGTGTTGATCCCAGTATTACAATACATAATTGTATCCAGCAACAACTTCTTGCCGGTTGTTTTGGGCTTTTCAACACCAAATCCGAAGAAGCTTGTACTCAGTTACACCATTACCTAGAAGGTATAAGCGCGTCGCCTATTGAAACTCAGAAGCAAATTCGTGTGGTGGTTCATGACATTTACAAGCTTCTTATTCAATCTCTTGAAACCAATGCGAACGATTCAGCAAAGAAACAATTACAGTTGCTGACTCTTTTCTCATTAAGCACGCGTTATCATGCCATTGATCTTAACCATGTGATCGACTGCCGCTTGCTGCCGACTTTGATGGAATTGTATAATTATTTGATGGTACCTAAGCATGTAATAAGCAAGAGTCAAATGTTAAATGTGGCTGCTTTAAGACTCACACACATTCTAACACTGTCTTGTTGCGTTCATGCACGAGAACTTAATCTTGCGACGACCGAGGCAGTCATCGATAAACTCTTTGTACAATTCAATAGCATCGTGTCAAATAAACCTAATTTTGACACGATAAAAGTGCAATCTACATACGCAAGATGTAAAAATAACTACGATCGTCTTCTGGGAGACTTCCTTATTTTTATACGGATGATTGCTTCAAATACAGTCACGCAAAAATACTTAACAAAGAAAGATTGGATCAACGGACTATTCGCGGTGTTGCATAACGATTTGTCGGATTTAGATTTACGATTAAATATGTATGGTGTGCGACCTAAGTTATTGGTGATTCAAATTTTTCAAATGATATTACCCGGCTTGAAACCGAAGCACATGGATGCTCCGCAACGTATGGGAATTGTGGATAAATTATTCACGCAGTTGTCCTTTGAAGTCTGGGGAGTAATCAGCATCTTGGATCGAGAGCAAATCACAGCGGAGTCTCCTGAAGAATTAGAGGAATTGTAAGATTACGGTGATTAAGGTGTTGATAAATTATTAATAATTTGAATTTATAGAGCCGGCAAAGAGTATTCATTGGATGACGAAAACGTTCACATAGAAGATTTTGGCTTTGATCCGGAAAAGTGTTCGAATTGTATAATCGAAGGCAGTCTTATGCTGGTGCACGGCGCCGGTGGTAGAGGGTACGGCCTTGGGTTAAGCGCAATGAAAACAGGTTGCTATCAGTGGAAAATCTTAATTGTCAGGGAAAACAAAGGAAATGAAGGAACCTGTATTGGTGTTGCACGTTATCCTATTGTGGATTGCAGCCACAGGAATACCAGAGACATGTGGTTGTATCGTGCATACAGTGGTAGTTTATATCACAGTGGGGAAGCTGATTTGTGCCTTGAAAGTTACACTCAGGGTGATTACATCACAGTAGTTTTAGACATGGATGCAAAAACTTTAAGTTTTGGCAAGAATGGCGAAGAACCCCGAGTTGCATTTGACAATATAGAGGCTCCGGAATTATATCCATGTGTCATGTTTTACAGTACGAATCCAGGCGAAAAAGTCAAAATAACTGATATGCAGGTAATATTAATAAAAATGCGACAATAAACTGCATAATTACATTGTTTACACTATTTAGGTCAATGGTTGTCGACGTACTTACCCGTGCGGTGAGCCAGAACTTGCGCCAATGCCTGTAATTTTATCAGAGGCATTGATATCACTTATAAGAAGGTTACACTTATCGAATACCTGGCTTGAAGAAGTAAACAGCGCAATTATTCATCGCTTGAAGGAGATTAAAAAACTCTTTCCTATGAAAACGCCATCGGAAATTGACATAACTACCTCGCTAGAAGAGGAATCTATAACTAAATGTTTTAAAGGAATTGACTTGGACAAGTTGACCACTTTTGTGTGGCCCGCTCTTGCAGTTATAGGCGGATTGGATCGCGGCCTGCGCGTAGGAGGCCATTGCAAATTAAAGTCGTTAAACAAACGCGGGATTGTTATTGGGAATATCAAACGAGGAACAATACCCGTAAAAGTGCAGTGGGAACCCGACGGCGAAATATCTGACGTACCCTCTGCGAATCAATTGGATTTCATTGAACCGCAACCTTTTAACACCTACAGGTTATCTGGTGTATCACCTGATATTCTGATGAATATTAGTCGCTTGAGTGGGCTAACTGATGAAATTACTATGCCAGTTATTTCACTGACAAAAGAAGAAGAGGAACTTTTAACTCCTGAAAACTTCCAGACGAAAGATTGGCGATGTTCTGATACAAATATAGACGAAAAGAAAACAGATACAAATAATTCCAATGAGAATGCGAATACCAGTGGGGTTAACAGTAATAAGACTCAAGGTTCACGCACCAAACCACAAGTCTCAAGTGGTAGCAGGATACAAGCAAGAACCATGGAGTCGTTGACGAATGAAATGGTATCCAGCATTATGGTTGAAGTGAAACGTATGAGTGAGAAGATTGCTGCCAGTGCACTTCCGGCGGAAAAACGCACGGAAGAAATTGAACCGAAGAGAGAAGAGCCAAGGCAAACGCCTCGTATGGCAGAAGCAAACGAACTGCATGCGAAACTTTTGGCAGTTGAAGTGAACGTCATGAAATTGTTCTTTATTCAATTTGCTGCTTTGAAGTGCCTGAATTCGGTATTGACATCCAGCAAATCATCAGAGCTATTCTTCGTGGGAAATTCTTTCCATACGAATGGAAGCAGTGCTGAGATGCGAGCGGCGGTTAAAGATATAATGCGAAATATCGTCGAGAAAAGCATCGAGCAGGTGAAATTAAGAAATGTTGTCAGTGTAGACGAAATGGAACGCGCAGCGACGGTGTTGCATTCAAATTATGTAAAGTGCAAGCTTAATGGAATGTACAAAGACTTCCAGGACATCGCCGATAAGAAAAACTTTGCGAAGAGAACAACAGGCCTAAAATCAGTGTGCAGCTTGCATTCAGTTGGCACATCTACAATGTTTCCTTACCGTCCTCCCAGCAGTTTGGCTACTAACTCATTTCCGGCAAGGAGCATCTTCACCGATCCATCCACCGCTCAAGGTAAGTTCGTTACGGTTGTTGCATGCATGCTTGACATTCATTCGTTTTCGAGAAGTTGTTCAAAGCTTTACAAGATCTCGCTCACGTCGGTCCATTCTTTTATTCAACTCAGAAACCGAGGAGGAATACTTGTGGGAGATGAACAGACGCCCTGCGCACAGGGCCAACTCGCCGCCTCCTCCGCCCATTGCAGCGCCTCTTCTTGAAATGGGTTTCACTTTGAGGCACATTCTGAAAGCTATCTTCGAAACCAAGTGTCCAAGCGAAGTAAGTGCGCACAGTATTAATATGTTAGCTACGTGGATGATTGAGCATCCATCTTTGGACATGTGCGTTGAAGAAGAGCGCGCCAATTCAAACACGGCTGGCCCAAGTGCCGGGCCTTCTGCCTCGGCTAGCACGAGTGAAAGCAATGCCACCGCCATTGCTGAGCATGCTGCTTCGCAACTTAACAATGTTTTTCTCACGCCGAAGTTGCTGCGAAATATTGCAATGATCTCTCACCACCGTCAAAATGCTCCCGAGGAGCAGGATGCTGCATTCGGTGGTCGCGTTTGCGGTATGGGCATGCGACGAAGGGGGTGTTCGGATATTCGTGGGTACTTTTCCGAGCGCAATTCAAGCGCCAGGGAACGCGATCGTGAAAGAATGCATGTACGCGGGGAAGCAAACCCATTAATTGCGAATGTTATGCCATCGTCAGAAGATAATAATAACCGAGATAATGCAATTTCTTTAAATGCATGCGCAGCGGGAACTGTGCAACAGGAAGAGGCGTGTGCTTGCTTTGATTACGAAAGCAAAATGCATAATTTTACATCACAATCCTTGACAAAGAAATCGAAATGTGTGTGTGCCATGAGTGTTCCGTCAGATGATGATTACAAGTACTGCGAATGCACTCGCAAAGAAAGGATCAAAGAACGTACCAAACTCCTCAATCTTCTGGCTCCCGATATTGTTTATGATGACAACAATAAAATAGAAACGGATACATTTAATATCAAGTTGTTATCAATGAGCGAAATATTAGATATAGACGATTTTGATAAGGTTAAAGCTCATTTCGGTATCCCTGAATCTGCATTCAAAGTGTCACCAATGCGATACAGCTTGATAGCAGATTCTGACCCATTGGGTAGTAACGCTGTACCAACGATCAGCACAGATCATCATGGAGCTACGGAATATGAGCTGAAGAATTTGGGCAATCAAGCCGCTCATATTAATTATCCCCAAGACAGGATAATTGCATACAAATACATGACTGCATCTAATAAGATTCTTCTATGTCGCAATATTGTCTTGAACGTTTTGGGCTTGATCTGTTCGTCAAATTCTATAAACATGGTCAAAACTCTGGAAGTAATTGGTCTTTCGGATATCCGAAAGGTGGTGCGCGTTATGACTTTAACAGCGATGAACCGTGTCGAAATCACTCGCAAGGAAAGAATTCGTCAACATGAAATCATTCTGCCATCTTTGACCAGGAAAAAAGGATTTAAAATACCTATGCCTACGAAAGGAAGCGGGGAAGCATCCACATTGGATAATCTCAGCGTTGTGATTGCAACAATAGCTCAGAATGATAATGAATCCTCGCGGATGGTGGTTAACATGTGTACTCGTGATTTAATCACGTCTTCGTATTCGCCCAGCGGATCAAAAAGCGCCTTTGCGGTGACGCAAGCTCTGGTATCTATTTTATCCACGCATGGCGGCTGCTCCTTGCTAGATCTCCCCAAAGATGAACTTGAAATACCACAATCATTCGAACACTCTTCAAATACACTGAATCTTGTGAATGCTTTGTCTGCATATGTGATGTCACCGAAGGTGAATCACGATAATCGCCAATGGGCAGCTCAGCAACTTTACAAATGTGTGTCCACGCGAATGCAAACTTTTTCCGGCCCTAACTCTGAACAAGTCAATTATGCCGATCTCTGTAATTATCTACCAAAGAAAAATGTGTTGATCATGGATGGACATGATAATCGCGTGTCGTATGTGGCGTTTTGCCCGGACAATAATCTATTAGCGTCGTCAGGATACGACGGAACCGTTCGTGTCTGGGCGTTTGATGACGAAAAGCATCCGTATTTGAACTATACCATGGTTTATCCGTATCTGGAACATACCTTGGTGTTCCATGAATCATTGGATGTATTTGGACCGGAGCTCAGGGACAAACTTATTGCTCAATTACGATGGTCTCCCAATGGCACCTATATTGCGGCCGCAATGGGACAGGTAATCAACATCTGGCCGGTTCCTCTGGTCAGTCAGGAGCAAGAAAACTATCGGGAATGGTATATAGATGACCAGCATGAGATTGTGACTTGCATGGCTTGGCCGCGATATAAGAAGGAGATCGACAGCAATGTGGAATACTTATTGGTTGGAAAAATTGATGGCAGTGTATCGCTGATGACTATTTACAAAGATAAGAAAAAGTGCGACGCGTTAGTGAACTACACAAAGGACAATGTTATGGTGCGCTTCATAGAATGGTACATGGAGGATGAACATTTTGTTATTGGTTTTATCGATGGCACTGTAAAGTTGGGGTCTTTAGAACTAGATACGACCATCATCACTCAAAAAGCGCATGATTGTGAAATGACTGGGTTGAAGTATTGCCCGGAAGGAGTTCTTGTGGCAACCGCAGGAACGGACTTAACGTGTAAGATTTGGAGGGAGATTGAAGGCAACTTGCAATTGCTTCATACCTTGAAGCATTCCCATGTTCCATCGTGCTTGGAGTGGTCGGATACGATGGGAAATCTAATGACACCATATTTGCTCGCAGTGGGTACCATGTATGGCACTGTTAACGTATGGAAATTACCTGATGCTACGAATGTTCATGTGGCGCCCGAGCTAGCGTTCTGCTTCCAAGGGCATAGTTATGAACCCGTCACTTCATTGGCAGTTGACACCAAAGGTGCACTTCTTGCGAGTGGTTCTAAGGCTTCCCTTGGTGTGGTTAATATATGGAGTCTTTCCGATTGCACCCACGCATATACATTAACTGGCCCCGGAGGGGTTGACACGCATGGTCTAATTTGGAACCACTCAAATAAATTGTGCATTGCCTTTAATCGATCAAAGGATATCACTTTACTGGAATATGGCTTTAGCGATTACTACGATACACGATCTCTATGCATTGGGCGGAACGCCCTGCTCAAAAATGGCATTAGAGGGTTGGCATCTGCACCATTTTTCCGCACATTTATGCAACATCTACCTAAAATTTTAATGGAACAATATTATGCTGAGAAGCTACCAGTGCAAACTGGTTTACAGCTAATGCATAGTGCTTATCTCAAGAGTCTTGCATCTCTTGGAATTCTTCTGAACGTGAATAAAGCTATGTGTTATCATACGCGACCAGCAAACTTTGAGAACAATCAAGTAATAATGGAAGCCCAATGGCTGGAAACGTTCGCAAATGCCGCTAAGATATCAGAATCGCTGATAAAACGCACAGAATTACCTTTGTCTTTATTAAAGAACGTCGACGATGACGAAAAACTCGCAGCAGTGCAAAATACATTATGGACTTTGAAGCAAGACGAACAAATCATGGATTGGGTCAAGCAGAGACCGCAAGATTGGCAAATTGGTGGCAAGTGCACGGTGTATTTATGGGGATCGAATCGTAATGGTCAACTGGCTGAAGTCAATACCAAGGCTGGATTTCCAGTTGAGGTGGAATCGTTCCAAACGGCGAGAAAGGTCGTATGTGGTCATAACTGTACCTTTGTTATTCAAGCAAATGGATCGGTTCTCGCATGTGGCGAGGGCAGTTACGGCCGGTTGGGGCAAGGAAACAGCGATGATTTACATACCTTAAGTGTTATATCTTCTCTTCAGGGATTTGTTATCACTGATTTGGCCACTTCAGTTGGTTCGGATGGACATAGCTTGGCATTGGCGGAGAGTGGTGAGGTGTTTTCTTGGGGCGATGGTGACTATGGTAAACTTGGACATGGTAACAGTGATAGACAACGGCGGCCTCGGCAAATAGAAGCGTTACAGGACGAAGAAGTTATCCAAGTTGCATGTGGATTCAAGCATAGCGCAGTTGTAACGGCCAATGGAAAGTTGTTTACTTTCGGTAATGGTGACTACGGTAGATTAGGCTTGGGCACAACAGCCAATAAGAAAGTTCCAGAGCGTGTTCCTGCATTGGAAAATGTCAAAATTGGACAAGTTGCTTGTGGCCATAATCATACTGCTTGTGTATCTAGAGATGGTACACGGGTATGGACCTTTGGGGAAGGAGATTATGGCAAGCTTGGGCTGGGAAATACCACTACGAAATCTACCCCGCAATTGGTAACCGCTTTGAGCGATATCATTGTAAAAAAGGTCGGTTGTGGTACAAATTTGACCATATTTTTAACCGAAGATGGTCGCATATTTATGTGTGGCATTGATCGGGCACATTGGCAAGTGGAAACTGTTAAACGCGGAGAATTTCTGCCGCAGGAGCTTAAAAGTCTTAAAAAGTACAGTTTTGTTGACTTTTCCGTTGGTACGGAGCATGTGCTTTTCTTAACCAATTGCGACAAGGTTCTTGCTTGGGGTTACAATGATGATGACCAACTGGGTATTTACCAATCTGTAGTGTGGGAAGCTGAGATCATTCCTCAGTTATCCAACAAAGGAATTAAACAAATATCCACAGGAAGAGTTCACAGTGCTGCATGGACTGCAGAACCACTGCCTCCACGACAACCTGGTGTAACGCGCTCGCTTACATTCGGTTTGCCGACTGATATACCAATGCAATACGATAGCCTACAAGGCATTACATTGGAAGCAATACAATCAAGACTTAAATTTTTGCATAACTTTTCCGACAAGCTGTATTCTTGTTGGACGCTGATGCCTTTGAGCACACAACAGACTGAGATGAATATGCCTCCACTTGAGGGATTAGTCTCGCCCTTATTGCGCCCTTTGTTGGCTCCCAGAGTCTACACATTACCATTTGTTAGGTGCATCGGTAAAACTATGGTGCAGGGCAAGAACTACGGTCCACAGATTATCGTGCGACGGATTGCGCATAAAGGTCACAAGACGAAACCTATTTATATACAAATTGCCAAACAAGTAACAGAAATACGGCCGGCTGAGTTACGTCTACCTTCACGTGCGTGGAAAGTGAAGCTGGTCGGCGAGGGTGCAGACGATGCAGGCGGAGTGTTTGATGATACAATCACTGAAATGTGTTTGGAAATAACAACTGGTGTTGTGCCACTGCTGATTCCAACGCCAAATGCCGTTAATGACGAAGGATTTAATCGTGATAAATATTTATTCAATCCTGAATTAATTGGCGAACAGGAGTTATCATGGTTCAAGTTTTTGGGTATTCTATTTGGCGTTGCAATACGTACTCGGAAACCATTAGCTTTGCCATTAGCACCCTTAATATGGAAGCTTATTGTTGGTGATCCGGTTACCATTAATGATCTGGAGGAGACTGATTCAATGTACGTGCAAAGTTTGAGAAGTATCCGTGATATTAATCTCTCTGGAGTGTCCGAGGCAAATTTCAATGACATCATTCCTTTGGATACATTTGAAGGTAGAAGTTGTAATGGAAAGGTAGGATCTTTAGGAGATTGTTTAAGAACATTTTTATCAATTATAAACTTTTATTTAGATGGTACCTATTGTACCAGGGGGTCGAAGCATACCTCTGACGTTTAATAACCGCACCCAGTATTTTGAACGAGCCGTTAAATTTCGCCTAGAGGAGTTTGATGTTCAAATAGCAGCGCTTCGGGAAGGGATGGCTGGTATCATCCCAGTGCCTCTGCTATCTTTAATTACAGCTGACTACATGGAGCAACTTGTTTGCGGAATGTCCTATATTTCTGTTTCGCTGTTGAAGAAAGTGGTGCGCTACCGCGAACTTGATGAATCCCATCAGTTGGTGAAATGGTTGTGGACCATTTTGGAGAACTTTACCAACGCGGAGCGCGTTCTATTCATGCGATTTGTTTCAGGCAGGTCTCGCCTTCCTGCAAATTTAGCGGATCTTTCACAGCGATTTCAAGTAAGATTAATAACTGACCCCTTAATATTTGAAAACTGATTAAAATGTGTTTTTTTCTATTGTAAAAAAGGTTATGAAGGTAGACCGCGCAGCTAATGGTTTACCAACAGCACAAACGTGCTTCTTCCAATTACGACTGCCCCCTTACACCAGTATGGAAATAATGGCTGAACGCCTAAGATATTCTATAAACAATTGCCGGTCAATTGATATGGATAATTATATGTTAGCGCGCAATACTGATATTGGCCCTGGCTCCGAGGATGACTATTAATTTTGCTTTATTTGTTAACCTTTTATTTACTCCTCCTTTTGAAGGAAAGCTTTAGAATTTATTTTACAACAAGCATTAAGAACTGAAACGCAGGTTTTATTCTTGCAGAAGAACCAAGGATTAACCTGGCAAAACAGGGTATTCTTGTAGACAGAAACCAAATTGAATTAACTAAACATTCTGTGATTTTATTAAAATTTATAATTTTGTTTTTGTTTTGTTTTAGTAGTGCATTGCTGGAGCGACCATAGTTTTGCTCTCTTGATTGATTTAATTTGTGAGAAAGTATTTCGCAAATATTTAAATTGAATTTTACGGAATTGTGAAATGAATATTTTCTAATCCTGATTTGATTACCGTTATTGTATTATACATATACAACGTTGTAGATTTTTCTACTAATTATAAACAGGAAGTGCACATAATCGTGAAGAACTGGAGATTAATCAATGTTTAATGCACGGAAAGATCCCTGCATCCCGAAGAAATTCTTTGCTGTGTTATTATTCTCGACTGGGCGATGAGATTCATCCACTTTCCAGCGGGTCTGGTCCAAGAAGAACTCCCGATTTTGCTGCACTTTTCGCCACCATTCTTCCTTGATGGATTCCATGGTAACATTCAAAGTACCCCCATACTCCTTGGGGATCATCTCCGGCGCAATATAATCAAAAATGGTTGAAGAGTTGGGAGTATGAAAGTGCAATAATTTTCCTACTTCACTTTTGAGAAATGGACGTACAATAGCCATACACTTATCTAAGAAAGGTGTCGTGTTAAGAACATGAATCTGGCGTAAGCGAACTGGATGTGCTTCTTGGGTATAAACCATGTACTTCTTCACTAGAGGAAGAGTAACTTTTGTCAGATGTCGAAGAGTGGTGTTTGCCATATCAAATATGGGAATTTCACCCTCAGTTAGTTCTTTGTCGAAACACATTCGGATATCAGCCACCATGAAGAAAGCCTTCAGGACATCGCTATATGCGAATCGATCTGGATCCGAATCATTTAATCGATAAATAAAAAGTTTGTACTTCTTATCGGTTAGTTTCGGCAATGGACAGAAATCACTGCAATTTTGGTAAGTTAACACCTTAAAATAATCAAAAGTGAATATTTACAAATTTGACTCACATTACATCAAAAATATTGCGAATCTCCGGTAAATTTGGATCACGATTATCAAATATTTCGGGCGCCTGTGAGCGCAAAGTAAAATTAAGATCAATCAAACTCTTGGTCTTTTCTAAACTCATAAATGAGCTGTAAATAAACCGGCGCAATAATTGATCCTCTACAACCAAAACAAAATCGTGTTATAATAAACCAGTATATACTATTCAATTAGATAATCTAGATATTTACCAATGTTTTGTGGTAAGTGTGGTTGTTTCGAAAGCCATATTTTGATAGCTTTTAGGTACTCTTCAATTTCATCCGTCTTCAGCTTCATCTCGTTTAAATTAATTTGCAAATTGCAACACTCTATTAAACAAAACTTAACTGATTTAAAATGTTTTAAAGTCTCAACTTTACTAACTGAAATTACCAAAGCGATGAGTTCTTAAAGCAACCAGACATGCAAACTGGGTCTTATTGTTAGTGACAGAATGACTTAGCTCTACTGTTCGCATGCAATTTCCTAGTTTCACGCTTCCAAGAAGTGCGTATTTTCCACACCTCCTTGCAAAAAAAGCACGAAAAAGACACATAATGCCTTCAAATATAATTAAACTGCATGTTACAGCGAAAGTGAGAAGAGTGTGTACCGAGGAAATAAGTACTTGCGTGATATTTGCAACAGCAAAGACGCAATCATATAAAACATAATAATCAATATAATCACATCAGAGAATGTCTCTTTTATGTAATGTCATACAAGTTAAGATTATGCACTTGCCTGTTACTTGAGACACGTTCATGGTGATTTAATGCACAAATACAAGGTATTACTAAGAATTTTAAAATCAAAGACAACAACTAACTGATCATCAATGTGCGGTAAGCGCAACTAACTTGTGGAATCTCAGCTTCTCCCAGCGCTGCTGAAGGCTAGCATATTAAAATTATAAGTTTTTGCGCTCACTAGAATAGCTGCGGTAAGATGTTAGCTAGATTCATCCGGCTTAACGTGCATTCAAGTGAATAGCGCTATCACTTTTACGTTTTTTCATCTCTGTAGTTCTTTGTATTGAATGAGATTGGTGTACTTTCTCCTTGGTTAGATATTTCGTGTTTTAAGTGTCGACATAAGAAGATGGAAAATTTTTATATAATTACTTCACAGCCAATATTCGATTTGAAACAGAAAAATATATATTTATCACTATAAACTTATAAACAACGTTTTCAATAGTAGTAAAGTAAACAAGAACCTCGGTTAGTCTCTAATATCTTCCTTACTTCCGTACCTCAAAGATGGTAAGTAAATAGTCCGCGAATCAATATATTTTCTACGGTTAGATAATAAAAAATTTAACAACTTATTAATAGAGTAAATTATCACATCTTGGCTGAGGTTGGCAAAGCAATCATCCGAAAATCGATGTTTGATTACCGATAATAATCGTACTAAATGAATGGCACCGTAAAGTTGACTCGGATTTTTAGGCATATCTCCAGCTGTACGTTTTATCAATTTGGAATACTGTGGTCGTTCAAATCGGTATAATAGATTTGACCACAAAAGGTTGTTAAAACTGGTACGCACAGCCAAGAGCACTTGAGTTATTTGTTCTGCTTGGTAACGTTCATCTGCATTTTGAACTAATAAGGCACAGTCAAAGAATTCATCTAGAACACAGTCAATCGACTTAGCCGAAGGGAGTGACCAGAGCATTTTCTTATTGTTAATACTATCATTGTCGAGATTCAGCATCTCTTTAAGCTTCTTAGGTAATTGTACTTTGGTTGTTGACAGTGAAGGAGCTTTAAATTCTGAAACAATTTCAACTTCTGTGTCATCACCATCAGAGTCACCAATTTCAATTACATCGGGTTTTATGGTAATACTAATATCTTCCAGATCTACGGTATCAACCAATTCTACAGTAGAAGCGTCTGAATCATCTGCGTTATCATTCTTATCTTGAGCACTTTCAAATGAATCAAATGAGACTTCAATTTGAAAATCCGAGTATTGTGCATTATTATTGCGGTTATTGTTATCGTTAATTTCTAATTGTTGGGGAGAGTCATATCCTTGAGTACTTGATTTCTTTGGCGAGGGTTCAGTCTTTTGGATATCAGGATTCAAACACTTGTCTGGTAACTTTTGAGTGCTTTCAATATTGTCTTCTTGAATGTGAATTTGTTTTTGTACGACCATGGAAGAAGATTCTGTGTCCAAGTTTACAATCTGGGATTCTTTAACCCACTCGTCTAATCTATGACCGTTTTAATCTTACAAATAGAATCATTTCTTTTGTCAACATATATTACTGCTCACCTTTTATCCGTATCGTTGTAATGCACATAGTAACGGCATTCACTATTCTTAAGCTGCACTGTCTTTAAGATTACGGCTTCATGTAGCTTTGGTCCCTTATAACATAAAACTCGACGACCTATAATTGATAGTAAGTTATTCTTATCAAAGTTGATCTGGAATGTTCATATACCTTTTATTTCCGTGTTTGTTGGTTCCTCTTGCAGGTTAACTTCGAGTCGTCGTTTATGTTTCTTTGACATATTTACTGATGCTGTCTGTTTGATTAAAAATGTCAAAACGAAAATTAAAACAGCAGAACTAAGTTTTTAAGTGAGGTTAAGTCAGTCACTAAACAGGTCCATAATGACCAACCATATAAACAACGGGTGGCCTCGTAGTGTCGTGCGCGTAATATTGGGACCATGGTCATACTCTGCACGTGAAAGTACGTGAAAGGATAAGGTATGTTGTCTTCTTATTAAGAATTATTCAAAGCTTAATTTTGGGGAGCCACATGTTTGACTTATGTGCTCAGTCGTTCACTTAAGTGCACAAAATATCACTTACAACTTACATCAAACAAAAACTAGAATAAATCCTGGTTTCGGGGGAAAATATTTATTATAAGAAAATGTTTTTTAAAAGTTTTATAATTAGTTATAGTAACTACAAATTCATGGACATATGACCTCTATGGTGCGCCATTACCGTTTTTGTTTTATTAGTGGATGTCTATTTGATAAATGTTTCTATGTATGGATGTCTTCTTGAAATAAGCCATTCTATTACGAACGTTATTATAGCCAAGGCATGTCCTACGAAGAAAATTCCAAACGGACTCTTCACATGTGCCAATTGTAGTTTCTCTGGCTCCCCGCTAGTGGTATCTTGTTCATCGTGTAAAGATAACTGAAGCAACGATACATTATACCAGGCATATGCGTCTTTCTCCCATTTATACAAAAGACCAAACGAACGACAATGTTCATGCAAAACGAAGAGTTCATTCGTGAAGATTGAATTTTTTCTTAAGATGTAGAAAGATTTCCATACCATTAAGTCCTCATCAAGCACTTTGTAAAATCTGGTGTAGTTTGATTTCAAGATGTTTACAGTATTAGATGAAATGAATCCTAAAAAAATTAAAATTAAAATCCGGTAATTAAAACGACTTAAGTGTTAAAGGGGAGCAGTAAAAATTAACCAGTTTCTGTTCTTGTTGATACAAAAGTAGCATGTGCTTCTTTGAAAAGTTTCTGCTTTATATCAGTATCATATAATTCGTTGATTTGCGTGTAAAGTTTATGATACAAAGGCTACAATTTAAGTTTAAAAGGATTAATTAAAACATAATTGAGACATTATTTACCCGCGAATCTCGACCTAGTGTATTAGAAAGAGTATTAACACTGATAACAATGGGCATATCACTTTTTGCTAAATCTTCCAGAGTATCTGTGTCATTAATGTATCTACAATGATACGTAATGAACAAAAACAAAGAAAACAAAGAATAATCACGGAATAAACTTACATTGGTATAACAAGTGTACTTAAAAGTCTTGAACTAAACATGGCAACACACAAAACCAGAAGAAACAAAGTGATTATTAATAAACCTTGGACACCTCGAGGATACTTAGTATCTTTCAATGGTTGATTGCAAACAATTCCCAAATAATTAATTAATGATACTTTGCGACTGTTTCCACCCTCTTGCGGGATTCCACTTAGTTCAGACGTACGAATGTAGATTACCACAAATAATGATATATAAGCGCATGCGAACAACGACCACAATTCAGCGGAAAACGTTTTGTAAACTGCCAGCCACCCTAAACTCTTTCTGAAAGTTTTCAATTTACAATTGTTTACTGATTGTGAGTTGATTTTTGTACTTTTTGAAACTTACACTGGAAGTGGAACAATAACAGTCATATAATAATAAATCGTTATGATTAAATCGTAAACCAATTCTGTTTTCAATCCGCCAGGAAAACCACCACACATCATGTCAACAGATTCTTCCGGTACATCCGTGGCTAACATACCATACATACCCGTAGCCGTAAAATTTGCGAAAACTCTGCCTTCGGTTAAATTCTGCGGGGTGTAGATGGGCGTAAAATTATACAAACGAATAAATTCAATGAATACTCCATATTCGGTACCAAGCTTCAGGTCCACATGCACATAAGGTAGTAGATTAAGAATCGATCCATAGAAATATCTTCCTTCTTGGTTGGTTACTTTGTCTGGAAACAATCCAGCTATATTTTCATCCAGAAAACTATGATTAGAACCGTAAAAGATGTTTAATAATATTGGTTCGTTATTAATTCCTACTCCAATGTGCTTGGGAGTGTACAACTTGAAGATATCATCTTGAAATTCCAGATCTTTTGACAAAATATTTGTCGTATTTTCTTCTTCTTCTTGAAGATCTTTTACAATGACAAGTACATCTCGGATATATCTTAATGCGGAAGCATTGAAGAAGTCATCAAACTCATCTGGATTCAAAATAATGATGTATTTGCGTAAGTTATAACCGCCACCACTTGTCGTTTGTACAGTGCGTTCGAAGAATCTCAATGCTTCTGGCATGGACGATGCCTGGAATATAATATCTCTACAGTATTTGTGAATATCCAAACTGAAATTTTGATAATTCTCAAAAGATTCCAAATATACGGGAAAATCCCACACAGATAGGCGATTGTCGTCGTCTGATTCTTGTGTTTCTTGATATAATTGCAAGAGACATCGCGAAGAATTGAAATGCATCTCTAAGATAACATTCAGCAGGAAGCTTAAATTATTCAGCAGCATTGCGAGTCCTTGCCGCGCGGTACCGTGACTGCGACTGCATTTCAAACAAAACATCAACGTAAACGGAAAATTACTTACTACGTACATATTCTACACAGGATTTGTTATGATAGTTTTTATTTGTACGACTGGTGCATATATTTTTATTGGAAAACAACAACTCTTTAATTTATGCAGGTTGAAAAAGTAAATAGGGTTAGGGTATCATGCTGTCACGTGTCAATTACTTGACGAGTTCGAATCAATCATCTCGGATACACAATGTTAATTAGTGTTTACGGACTGTTTATTGCACTTGAATGGAACGGGAATCTTGGATTTCACTGACTTGGGCCTGGAGGGAGGGGTGGTGATGGCTTTGCCATCGCCGATTACCATTTTGGGGATGAAAATGTTTTGTACGGGTCCAAGAATTTTTCTTTGTCCTGGTAGAGGAATCTTGGATGAGGATTTTGGTCGGGGCCGGCAAATGGTCTTTACAGGTGCTTTGGATTCCATTTTTTTTCATTCAATATTTCATAACAATTTAGCACACGTTTGGGTAAAATTTTGGACAGAACGATGCTAACTTTTTGTTTTACATAAATATTTTAATAGCTAAACAAATGTTGTTTGCTTTCGTTATTAGTATCCCGATTTACACGGTTTTGCATGGCAAATGTTTGCAAAGGCATCTAAGAATGCAATTTCAGCTGAAGGAAAGTCAATTTCCATGATAACCTTGACTGGGTTTCTAGGAGGTGTTGTTGTGTTTGAATAGTTTTTAATGATTCCGCGTTGAGTTCCATTTAAGTCCACAATTAATGGCGAATCGTAACTTGTGAGAATAATATCAGGATATAGATAAGACACAATTGTCATTGGATCACAACTAATCCAGTTTACAGTACTTGGGTGAAGACCAGATAATGCTTTCTCCGCACGTAAGATCATATCGAAAACAGGATTAGTAATTGTTTCATTTTCAAACCAAATCTGCAATTATTTGGTTAAATGTATAGACATTTAAATTCAGTTTATAAATCTTCAAATCACTTACTCGTTTTGGTGGATTTTTAGTACAAGCTTGCCATGTAAACATTGTCATTGGCACTTGCAACATTGCTAAGACAATCTCAACACTTTCAGGGTCAAATCTAACATTGAATTCTGCTCGGTTTCCGTTAAACAAACCCGCCATTGAGTAAATTTCTTTTAATTTGCTTGGAAATCCTTCAAAAAGTCGCATACACAGTGCTAAGTTAGTCATAGGGCCAAGGGTTATGTACGTTATCTTTCCAGGATACTTATTAGCAAGATCATTTATGGCTTCAACCGCCATTGTTTTTTGTAACTTATTTGTGGGTGGTGTTTTATTCCACTCAAGATTTCCAAAGCCGTCTTGTCCATAGAAATTCTCAAGACCGACTTGTTCTGGATGTGGCATTATTGATAAAAATGAACCTGCATACACTGGAATCTTTAAGATGAAGAAGAAAGTAAGTACACAGGTACATGAACAGCGTCTTAAAACAAATAACTCACATTTAAGACATTGGCTGCATCTAAGATTCTAAACGTATTAACAATACCAGATTCCTGCAAAGAATTGCCATTCGTAACAACAATTGCAAGGATTTTCAAAGTGCCTTGTTTATGTTCATTTAATAGTATTACTAGGCCTTCGGCATCGTCAATGCCTGGATCAATATCAAGTATGATCAATCTTTTAGTTGTTGGCACAACTCCAGATATAATTACGCTTGGAGTTAGAAAACACAACAATACTAGTATTAAATAAAAGTTACGAATCTGAAACATAATTTGTTTTTACCATTTTTTAATACATTATTTATATTTTGTATATACTCACAGACATTCTGAACATGTTAATGTTTAAACTTGTTTGTTAAAACCCACAACGGAATGACTATTACCGTCACGTTTATCAATATGTAGCCACACGTTTAAAGAATGAAATTTAAAGCCACAAGCACAAAGACAAGTATGTATTATCTAAATTAATGCAAGTTTATAACTGATAGTGTGCTTAACACCTTAATTCATCCATAAATTAGTATAATAAATAGTGTTTTAATACAATGTCTTTGAATAGTGTGCAAAATATGATATACATTCGTGTACCTACTTGTAAAACCTTGCATTAATACTTATAATGTGTGTTGTGTAATACATAATGTTGTTTATCAGTTTTTAAACATTGGCACATTCCCAGATTAAGCTTGAGCACAATAAGCGTGATTGCAAACATTTGCAAATTACCTTTAATTAGTTAGGGCTTTTAATGCCATAAAGATAATGTTTTTGGATTAATTTAAACCAAAACACACAAATTATTTCAGTAACAAGTTGATTATTAATAAACCTTGGACACCTCGGCAGTAATTACATACAATCCCCAAATAATTGCAAAGAATTTAGGATTTATTTAAACCAAAAAACACAAATAAGTTCAGTAATTTGACTTACATTGCTTTTTCGTATTACAAATTTCAGAAAAAGCATGCAAAAATATATCTTGCATCAAACAATAGTCGATTTCCATTACAACTCTAACAGGATTCCTACAATATTCAGTGTTTGTGTAATTATAAACCATTCCGCGTTCATTCCCGGTAAGTTCCACCATTAAAGAGGATTCGTAGCTCTCCTTAATGACTTTGTTGTTTAGAAATAAAGCAACTAACATGGGATCGCAGCTGATCCAGTATTTATCATGGGGATGCATTTCAACTACGGCTTCTTCTGCGCGTAAAACCATGTTGAATATTGGATTGTCTATAGTCTCATTCTCGAACCAAATCTAAGACAAATACTAATTACCTTAAGATAAATAATTATTTTAATTAGCGTACGCGTTTTGGTGGATTTAAAGTGCATGCTTGCCAGGTGAATAGAGTTATTGGCACTTCAACCATTGCAAAGACAACTTCAACGCTCTCAGGATCAAATCTAAAGTTGAATTCAGCATGATCATCGTGAAATAGCCCGCCCATTGCGTAGATTTCTTTGAGTTTTGCTCCGAACCCTTCGTACATGCGCATACATAATGCTAAATTTGTCATTGGGCCAAGTACGATGTAAGATATTTTCCCAAGATGTTTATCTACTAGATCATTAACGACTTCATGAGCTAACTGTTTCTGTAATTTATTTATTGGCGGTTCCTTTTCCCAAGTAAGATCGCCGAAACCATCTTTGCCAAAAAAGTTTTCCAGATTGGCTTCTTTATATTGCGGCATCATGGAGAAAAATGATCCGGCATATACAGGAATCTATAATAAATTAGTAGTTTAATACAAAATAGGGATAGTTATAATATTTAATTGTTAATTGACTTGCATTTAAACTATTTGCGACATCTAATAGTCTAAAAACATTATCAATGCCATATTTTTGTTTGGTGTTGCCATCACTGATAACTATTGCAAGGATTGCTAAGGAACCTTTGTTGTGTTCATTTAATAGTGCTACAAGACCTTCTATGTCATCTATTCCAGGATCTATATCAAGTATTATTAGTTTATTATAGTTGGAAGCACCTTTCCGTGGTGAAATGTTCATAGAATTGGTCAAAGTTGGAATCAAAAAACAAGTGACTCCTAATGCAAGTAAGTAGTGGGTATGGAACTTAAATTAAATAAATTGAATTTGGTATTATAAGAGAAAAAGAAACGTACCAACATATTGACGAGCAATGAATATTGTTATAATAAAATGTCCAATGTTTAAATAAAATCCAAAATAATTAGTTTGTTTTTGTTACCTTTTCTCTGAATGTTTGCTTGCACAAAAATGCATTATTTCACGTTCCAAACTATAATTATACTTCATTGCAAGATTTTAAGGCCAATTATAAGCTAGTAAGTATTTAATAATTAGAAAATTAACTTAGCGATAGCAAACAATGGGAAAAATAGTTTGATATTTTATATTGCAAGATTTTAAGGCCAATTATAAGCTAGTGATTATTTAATAATTAGAAAATTAACTTAGCGATAGCAAACAATGGGAAAAATAGTTTGGTATTTTATATTGTGGATTGTGGTAGCGATTTATCGCTTAGTTGTATTTGCATCTTTCATTTTACTTAAAAGTGTTTGAAACTTTCAAATAAAGTAAGTTGCTTAAAGCGCCCTCTCATCAGCTGTTAACTAAACTTGCAAACGTCAGTGTAGCAAGTGGGTGTTAGTGATTCTTGTTAAAGTTCTCAATTTACGTATTTATTTATAAGGTGAAATAATAAACAAATTTATATTTATTGCATTATGGATTCATCGCCACCTATTAAACCTCCGAGAGGAGTCAAGACATCGAAGGAAACGGTATTAAATTATAACCTAAATCATTCTTACTAAAAACAAAGAATAATCAGTTTTCTAATATTTACAATATTCTTAAACTTAAATGTGCCTTTTTAGAGCTCGGTTCTCATGTCATTTATTGATACATTGTACCAAAGCGACACTGTGGAAGAACGCGATCGGGAAAAGGCGAAACTTGAACTTGAGTACAAGGCAAGTGATAAAAGACTAGACAGTTTGGTCTTGAAGCATGAGAATGACCTCACCAATGTAATGACCCTTTTTGGTACACTGTCAATGCAAGTCACCCAGGCAAAAATGCGCATCCACAAGGTGAAAGAAAATTTGAAGGCTTGCAAAACTTTGTTGCATTGCAAAAAGGATGACTTGAAGAAGCTATGGCAAGAAGGTCTTGAGTATAAATATATGGTTCAACTTCTAGAGGAGATGTAAATATACACATGTAATTAAAAACATAAGTTTTAACTTGATACGTTGTAGAGAAAAGATGACAGAAGTTCCAAAAACCTTGACTGTCTACTTAAATAAGAAGCAGTATCTACATGCAACCGAATTATTGGTGGAAGCTGTTAATTTAGGCAACGGTAGTCTTGTAGGCGTGGATGCAATCAAAGAATTGAGCCAGGAATTAGAGCAGAAAAAAGAACAGTTGCATTTGAAACTAATGTATGAACTGAAACAACATTTGTATGTAAAACCAAGCCAGCAAGTACTGAATATACGACGGCAGGGTAGCAACCGTGATGGGTTGGTTAATTCACCACTGCAGAGAAGTTTAGAACTTCGCATGTCAGCCAGACAGAAATCCAATGTTCGTCGTAATTTACTAGATACCAATAAGTTTTCTGCAAATGAAAATGAGTTTGAAATCGTTGAAGACCTTAATACATCTGACCCAGAAGCAGACACCGCTCACTTTATGGCAATCCTTGTGAAAAGTCTTGCTTTATTGGACAAAATCCCTTTCGCCATGCAAGAAATAAAAGATGACATGAACAACGAACTTCTTCAAATAATCCAGCGCACTTCCTACCATATAATGGACGTATTACAATTGCAACAGTCTGGGGAAATTACGAAGCAAGCCAAACAGCAAGCGCTTGTTGATTTAGTTCAAACGCTCTTCGAGCAATTTAAGAATATTGGTCGGGCACATTCGATCGCTTTGCAGCACTTCAGCAAAGCTTCCAAGGCGCACAAAGTGGATACAAAACTATACGATATTAAACTATATTGGAATCAAGTACAAAGCGCTTTGCAACAACTGCTCAGCGATTATCTTGATGTTCAGAATATAAACACCAATGAAGCGCAGATTCCTGATAGTTTTACGAATCCGAACGACATTTCAGTTTATTTCTCGCGCAGAAAACAACAGGCAAAGAAAAAAAGCTTCTTTAAATTTGAAGGTTCCTCCAGTGCTTTGATCATGCACAATTATAAAGAATCCACTGAGAAGAACAAGCGAAAAGATAAGATTTACTTGTGCCCGCCAGATCATAACAATATACTGTACATTTTCATTTCGTTCATGTGTTTCGTTGAGGATCTAGAGCATTTATTAGATTTGCAGCAAGGAGCGCAGTGTCAGCTGCATAAATTTCTGTCGGATTACGTTAAGGATAAGTTTTTAACGCGGAGGCATATTGATACCTTGCAACGTATCGAGTCGTCAGTGCGTGCCACTGATGCATGGAAATCGACAGTATTACTCGACGCTACCACTGATTACAAACCATTACTTATTGTAAGTGTAACGAAACACATTGTTAGTGTTTTAAGTTTGATCTTGTTATTGTTTCTTGTACTAGAGTACGGTCAACGTTGAAAAGTGCATACGTAATTGGCGGAAAGTCCTTTCTTCGCTGCCTTTTTGCGGGGAGGATATTGTAAGATACGCTTGCAATGAAATGAAGGATTATAAGGAGACTTGTAACGCTGCTTACTGCGGCATTGTTCAACCTCACTCCGAAGATCGGCGAATATTGAGTGCTACGTGGTTAAAAGACGACGATATTAGTAGATTTTTAAAGTAATTTATATAATGTGTAACATAAGAAAGAGTATTAATGTATTTATTGTTATCAGGTCGTTGCCAAACTGGCAAAACTTGAAAGCAATCCAGGAATTTCAGGCACGCAGTGCACGTCGGCGTACAATGCGCAGAGAGCACACCCTGGAGGAAGAAAGTCCAGAAGAAATGCGACAGCGCAATCGACGTGAGGCGGAAATGCTTGCCAGTAATTTAAGCGAAGATGGCGTCAACGCCAGTGAGATTTTGTCTGATATGGCATTGTTGAAAGAGTTGGCGCAGTTGCAAGAAAGCATGGAATGGTTTTCAGTGCAAATGTTGCAATTTGCAAGTGAGTTTCGGCAAGATCCGACTTTATCTCCAGCGCCAGGAAGTGGCGATCAAGCACCTGCAGTCTCACCTACGACTTTGCAGCAATTAACCAGCGCCGCCCAGGATTTCGATGAATTAGCCAATACTTGCCTTTTGTTATTGCATTTAGAAGTATGTTTACTAAGGGTTTACATGTTTGCATGTTTAACATATCATATTTGTTTAGGTACGCGTTCAATGTTTCCACTATCTCCTTGCGCCTAGCGACTATAATAAGGAAACACAAGAGCCCGACCCCAAGGTACTGGAATTGAGCCGCGTCCTTGCCAACGTCGATGAAGCAATGACTTCCAGCCTGCACCCGCGGAAATGCAAATACATTTTTGAAGGGTTGGGGCATTTAATTGCCAAGATACTTATTAGTTCTTCTCAGTACATGCAGCATATTGACGAGGCGGGTATTCAGCGCATGTGTCGCAACGTCTTTGCATTACAGCAAACACTCACGAACATAACAATGACTCGAGAAGTAGCTCTGGATCACGCCAGGCACTACTTCGAGTTGTTCTTCCTGACGCCTGAAGAAATTCTCAATGGTATCATGGAGAAAGGACCAGAGTTCTCGGAGTTAGAGTATATGAATGCCTTCCAGTTACTGCATCGTAGCCAGAAGGGCAGTCATGCGTATGCTGTCACTGCACACTTGGAAAAATTAAGTGACATTCTGGGAGAAGTTGGTGTCACTGTTTAAGTTGTAATACTAAGCTTTAAAACTAGCCTTATGTTTCAAGTAATATCTTTCAAATTAAAACATACTAACTGTGAACTATTTCTCTAGTGAGCTCGATGAACAGTTAAGACCGTGGCATTCTTAATTTATAATAACTTGTTAAGATATAAGTTTCGTTTGATATAAGATTTTATTTGCTGGCTCAGTGGGTAGCTGCAATTATATTGCAAATTATGATGCCATATGCATACGGCATTGTAGCCCAGTTGTTAAGTCATTGCTTACCAACCGAGCAGACCTGGGTTCGAATCCCAGCACGTCTCAGATATTTTAAAAATTAAATTTGTATATTTCAATTGTCTAGTTATAAGGCAAGTTAAACATACGGCTCACGAGAGTTTGGTGGCTCAGTGAGTAGAGCTCATGGCTGGTAAACTAAAGGCTCCGGGTTCGAATCCCGGCCGAGGCGACGGAACTTAAAAAGAAATTTCTAAGTGCTAGCGCCTCGGGGCAGCAGTAAGTACCAGTGAAGACTACCGAGGGGGCTTCCAGAGGATAATAAAAGGCAGAAAAGAAAGTAAATGAACAGAAATAAATTGAAGGGTCAAAGTTCATTTTTAATTTTTGCGAATCTAGTTCCTTTTAAGACAGTTCTCTTAAGTCCACCCGCCCCGTCAGTTCGACCGTCCAGCTCTGCAGTTCGGTAGAGACTGACTCCCATTTCCCGATCTTAGTTACCATTACACTGGGAGCGGTGTCTCCATCTCTGGAAGTCTAGTAGTAGTAGATATTCTGGAGGGGGTCCCATGGTAACAAAGTTACCTGTATTTAACTAGCTTCTAATAAATTTTTAAAAGACTGGACGCTGTGGGATTCGATCCTTGGAACTTTACTTCACAAAGCTGCGGCTTTACCACTGAGCCACTAAGCCGTTATGTGAACAGCGTTTTCACGAGAGTTTGACTTACAACAAACTAGCACCATTTTAGTTGCTCCTACACTAGGAGCGGGAACCTGCTTAACAAACTACAGAGTGTAAAAATAAATAACTTACTTGTTTTTAAAACTTTGCTTATTGCCAAATCAAAAACAAAATATTAATTTAATTTAATACTATAATTCGTCGCGCTCGATTCGTATGTTTTGATTTTCCTTGAAAGAAAGTGTATCCCAAAGTTCTTTTCGACTTGTTACAAGGTCTTCCTTGCTCATAGTTATCTCACTTGGAGATTTAATATGCAAGTAATTTAATGGATCTTTTATGTTCTGAGATAGTTTTTCCCAGTGGATTGTTCCTACCTTGGGAATGCTTGTTTTTGCAAATGTTATCCACATTTCCTGCATTAATTTACTCATTAGTTTATCACTTTTCGTGGATGTCACATTAATGTCTGTTGATAGGACCATTATGGTGTCGTCGCCATGACACGTACCATAATTCTTATTACTTTTGGTGCGGGTGTTGGCTTTACTGTTTGCGCCTCGGTAAGAATAAAAGTAGAAGTATGTGTCGTCCGTGTTTGCAACTGCATGTAATCGGGCTGCCCTCTCACTGTCAACCAAGAAAAGCCTGTCGCTTATCATTTGAATTAAGTCAATATACGTGCTCATGGAAACCTTCGAGTATTTAAAGTAATATTCGCGGATTTTCTGAGTTATAGCGTAGATTTCACCCGGGGCTACTGTATTATTATAATCTAAAATGAAGGGCACCAAGTATTCAAACCTGAGGTCAATTTCACGTAGTTTATCATCGAATGCAAACTCTGCTCCGGGATACAACCCCTCGGCTTGAACATTACTGAAGATTATTGGTATATTTGACACTTGTTTGTCCTTCAGTAATTTATACGGATGTTCTGGCAAAATCGGTTCCTCAGACCATTTATCTATTGTAACACCAAACGGCGAGAAGGGGTTGTACAACCAGGGCTGGAATTGTTTCACTGCAGAAACAATCTGTCTCGCTGGTCGGAACTTTAAACATTTTATCATTTCCTTAGTATCTGTTATCGGACACCCTAGGTGTTCACTAAGCTTAATAGCTTTCTCTCTGCCCTTTTCCATCAGCACCCATGGATTAAGCGCGTTACCACTCATGGCAAACGCTTTATTGAATAGTTGTACGTCTAAAAAGCATATAAAGCAAGCAGTTTGAAACTGACGCTTTGAACCATTGTAAAACTGTACAACTTACTTTCGTTCGTATTTAGAGTATGAATATGTACACTGGCGCCACCAGCAGACATACCCGTTAAGGTAATACTGTCAGGATTACCACCAAAATTACGAATGTTTTCCTTGATCCATCGCAACGCAAGTTTTTGGTCTTTCAGGCCCATATTTCCAGGCACAAACTTAGATTCTGTTGTGAGAAAGCCTAAGGGTCCCAGTCTATAATTGAAAGATACATAGACCACATTATGATCCATTAGATATCTTTCCCCGTAGCTGCCTCCACTGTTGAACATGAAGGCACCTCCATGAATATAAACAATCACATCGTACAGTGAATCCGGTGTAAGATTAGGTGTGTATACATTGACATGAAGGCAATCTTCGTCGCCTGTAATTCAACTAATTATGAGTTATCTATCTTGAACAAATAGATGTACCGCATCGCTTGCGATAAGAAGTTAAAAATACCTCGCACTGGATCTTGGCCTGGTTCTGTATAATGGTAATATTGCATACAAGTGCTTAAAGTTTTAGCTTGCCACGTACCAAACCATGGTCTCATTGGTTTTGGATCCTAGGAAAAAATGCATAAATATAATAAGAAATACGTAAGAGTTTTATATTATACGTACATCAAATCTGTATTTGCCAACTGGTGGACGCGCATATGGAATTCCTTCGAATGCGTAGTAAAGTCTTCCATTTGGTGATTGCTTCGTGTAGCCTTGAACCTTGCCGGTTGATAAAGTTGCTAGTGGTTCAGTAATACACTGAACCACAATTAAATGCGCTACAATTAATATAACAATTGAATCTAATTATAAATAAATCAACACAAGTTTGCAAACATACCTAACACTACGCAGAGTACAGCTAATAAAGAACATTTTACATTTTTTAACATTGTACACGTGGGTTTTCACTGAAGTGAACTTATTAAGCCATTGAACTTAACTAGAGTAAGACCTAATCGTAGATGATGAAGTTAGTTGTACGTAGAAAGTTTATAACTGTATTTGCGGGCGGTACTGGCATATAGTGGGGACAAGCATAGATATCATAATATTTTTAAACACAGCATTAAATCTCAAACTCAGTAAAATCAAAATGATTGAAAAAGGTCAATATTTTTTATTACATGATTTAAACTGCATTATAACATAGAAAAGATGACAGTTTACCATTTCGTTGACATTTTACTTTGCAGAAATGAAGTATCTTAGTGAAGCATTGCTCAAAACGATTGAAAAATATGGCTTGACACATCATAGACAGCAATAAACTCCTGGAAATGGAGAACGCAACGAATACTAATCACATAATGTGTGCAGTACTTTAGAAACAATATTTCAGACAGTTTATATGAGTACATAAAAACTGTACTTCATGTATGTACATACGTACATTTCTTCATTATTGATGGTCATTGCAAGAGGCGAAGATTTACTAATAAGAAAAACTAATAACATACGTTTTCATAATCTTTCATGTTCATTTCTCAATAGACAACTTGAATGCTTCGTGTTTTTAAAGATCTCTTCATTTCTGCAGGATTACTGAGATAACGCTTATGTCTTCTTTACGATAGTGATAACTAATGTCGGAGGCTTAACGTCCGACTTAGAAATCTTAATTTTGACTTGATCTGGATTTGCGTAACCAGGATTCTTTGGAACTGGTGCCATTGGATAGAGATTCTCGACCAACTGAGCCATTCTATAGGAATTTTTTTACCTCTACTAGGGCAAGTTCTGGCAAAAGAATGAATTTGTTATGCGAAATCGGTAACAATTACAGACATGTCGCTGTAAAATTGTTTTCGCAAATCAGAACCTACTCAACAATTTAAAAAAAAATGTCTATTTACTAAGAATGACCCCTAGCGAGTGTAGTTAAAAATACCGTTAATTGAAAAATTCAAAATTAAGTAGAAAGAAAAGGAATGGAAGTGAAAGGACTGGTTTAAATATTATACATATTTATTCCCATCATTTGGACCCTATACAATTTTTTAAAATATATCTAAGTACGTTGTCAGGTAATACAATATTTGTGTGGAATGCTTCATGTAATCAAACAATCAACTCAACTCAGGAGAATTTTGATCAGTGAGACCCAGTGACAAAAGGCAAGAGTATAATAATTCTCTGTTCTGTTTCATCCTCAGCATACATATGGTATTGTAGTAAGTAATTAAGTAAGTAATAATGCAATATATGTACACATTGTACATAATATGTACATACATATCATACTTCCAGGTAAACAAACAAAATCTCTAGACTAGAAATACCCTCAACGGAATATCAATTTACCTATGCATACAGATTAATCAAAAGAGAGCTGGTCTCCTGCTTTGTTCTATACAATCGACAATCATACGAAAGTAACAATATTTCGGGCTTGCACGCCCAGTATCATAAGATATCATAGATCATATTCAACTAAGGCTTGGACAGCGTCTTCCCCGGAGGTGCAACGCCTAGGCTGGTTCATCTTCAGAACGCCCGTTTTAATTAGTTTAACAATATATAACGTCATGATTATATTAATATTAATATCTAGTCGTAAATTAATTTATAATATTGTAATGTATTAACCAATGATCAGTTTTTATTGTTGTATGACAGGTTTCTCTTTAGCGGTAAGTAAATTAGGTGGTAGGTAATTTCAAAGTCATAGATCATTCAATGTGGTACGCACGCAGTTATTAGATAATAGATATTGTATAATTGTAATGTTAATTATATAGACTAATTTTACATTTGTTACAATTAATTATCCAATATATATAGAACTATTTATTATTAGTATTTTTCTGTATTAAATTAATTAATACTTAAAGAAACTTGCAAGCACACTCTTCTATCATAATTCGTATTATTTATATTCATATAACAATTCTTGCTATGAAACTAACCGGATATTTTGTTTCACAAAATCAATTGTACATAAACTTTTGGTTATTGTGTGTTGTGTGCTTTTCTGTTGTTGTTTTCTTAACTGATGTATAAGATAAGTAAGTATAATATATTATTAGTTTTAATATTAAATATGCAATAATATATGCTTCTTACAATGATATATCATATATTTTTAATATATTTATAGCAATTGTTATACCTATCATATTATTCTTTCTCAATTTTCTTTAATTGTTAGTAATTGCTAGTAATTTAAGATCGTCTCTTGACAAATGGGGCACAGATCATGATATGTTTAGAAGTGGTGTTTGACTTATATACCTAGTAATTAGTTGCTTTTCTCATATTAATTTCTCTTAATGACATCTCGGTTCTTTTCCCTTCACCGATTGAGATATTTTGTAGCAAATGCATGTTTAAATTAATTAATATACGTGAATATACAAATAGAAATTCATAGTCTTTAGAAGGCTTTAGGTTAGGTTAAATATTTTAAGTTAAATGCACACCAAATTATTACTTGTTATAATTAATTTAACAAGCGTTTGCTTCAAATACCTTAAACTTTCTTATACTTCATTGCCTAGCAAATAGTTAGTTAGTTAATAAAGTAATTGCTTTTTACTCCATTCGTAAGGTCGGATTGTTACAGTATTTTGAATGCACTTAGTTTTGTTTGTTTGGTATTTAAACATCTTCTCAACATTAAATGTTCATGATATGTATGTGATGTATTCGTAACAAGCTAACGTGTCTCATTCCTCAACGCTTTCCCTCATGTTATCAGCTTTTCAAGCAATATTATCCTTAGTAATTCATTAAATGTTCGTTAGATATTGGTTAGATTTGCATTGATCTACGACGAGAGGCTCGCTTTGTGTTGAGCTCGTTAGCAAGATGCGCGACTCGCGAGACGCGCAATGGACGGAAACATTCGCAAAATCTGCCTAATCCTAGATAACTAGTAGTTACTCCCTAATAAGTGAAACATAGAATAGATATTTTACATCCATTGCAAAACTGCAAACCGGAAAACCTCCTAATCATCTAGCTATCAATCTATCTATCAAACTTTTAGTATGTCTAGCTTTATAGCATTCATAGCTCATCTACGCTTTGACTGTTTTTTCGATTTTTATCATTTCTTGTCAACACCTACTTGTTACTAGAGTTCATTAACGCCTAAGAAACAAAATCATATCACATGAACGTCAAACGAAAAGCGCTACAGATCGAAAAGTCGCGACGAATCGGTTCTTCATAAATTAATTAAATTATTCCTGAATAAGTATGAATTAATTACGAAATAAAACAGCACAACAAACAAACAAATCATGTGACGTACGGATAATACTTGGGCATTAACTATGCGTAAACCTATAATAATCAATAGTGATAACGTTATTATATTACTTTTGTTTCTTATTCACCTGCGTCTAATCTTCTTTTGGTTGAAAAAACTACTACAACTAATAATGAATTGAAAAAAAACGTTAAATTCAAACACTTAATAGTACAAATTATAAATTATGTCATAGAATTGTTAATATATTAGGTACTTCATCTCTTAACATATAAAAAACTTTGGTTCTGTAATTATTATACTTCTATATAAAAAAGCAATTATTCATCTTTCTTTCGTTTGTGAAAGTAAGACACCGTCCCGAAATGAAGTATGCTAAAAACCGATTGTCTTTTATAGGTTAGCAACTTGCGGCGACAAGATGTTGGGGACGGCAAGTCTGTTGTGTAATGCTTTCTATCACCGTTTCATTTCGTTTTGCTGTTTGTTTTGTTAGTTTCATTCATGAAATACATACATCGAATCTATTATAGTGACACATCTACGTTAGTTTTTTGTAAGTTTTCCATTGTTATTTTATGCTCATGTCGAATTAACTAACATTACGCGCTAATTGTTATTCCTTATCTTTATATTAATATATTTAATAATAATAATAATAATCATTAATAATCGTAGATCATTTCACTTTTTTGTTGAATTGAAATTCTCTCTCTTGCTCTCTGAATCTTTATTTCGGTGAATTTTCGTATTTTTCTTTCAGCGGCATCGCATCTTCTATCAAACATATTATTCATTCGGTATATGTGTAAATTGTGTATATATAATAGAGATAAATACTTTGTTGTTGAATAGACAAGCCACCGAAGCCGAAACCACCTTCACTTTCACTTTCGTCTTATTCTTCGCTCCGGCCGGCATTTGGTGTTGTTCGACGCCCCAAGTTTTCTCGATATTTAGAATTGAAGCTGACAAACAGCTTCAGACAGGCATATTTGGTATAGCGTAACACAGATTGATTGATATGTTTCAGTTTACTCTATGTTTATAATAATTAATAATTCATCAAATTTCACTAAATATTTTCTCATTTCATTCAATTCTTTCGATTTCGTTAGGTTTCTCTGCCAATGTTTTGTTATATTCAGCCAGTTTCAGTAATAACGCGCGATATATGTTTTATATAAATAGATTTGTAGCAATCAATAAGACAATGTATAGCTTTTAATAGCAAGACAGCTTTCCTACAATGACAGTACACTAACGCTCTCTACTCGTATCGAAAGTACCTCTACGTACATACGTGTGTGTCTCTTAGGATAGCTTTAATTGAATTTGCAAATTTCGTTTCGTTTTATTAATTAGGTTAGCTTTGGTTCCAGAAAGAACGAGTTGTTAGGGTATTTGCTTTAAAATTTCACTTATTGCTTTGTCGGGTTGAAAAATGGTTCAAAAAACATTCAAGAAAACTTCTCCTTACCAAGAAACAATGAAGAAATTCAACAAAACTAGAATATTTCCTAAAACTTAACCTCTCATTTAATATTTCCTCCGCTTGCGCTTCTGATTTAGTTTAGTTTTCTTTTGTTTCATTTCGCCTTTAATCTGCATATCATTATCATCATCTTTAGTAAATTGGTTAATTGATAATTAATAGATTAATTAATTAATTAGGTAGTAATTAATATACTTATATAGGGCACCTTTGGTTTTAGCTTTTATCAATCTTTGTAGTAATTTATTTAGTTTAGTAATCAGTTTCCTTCTTCTTCGCTTTTCAAATTGCACGCACGCATGCGCAGAACTTGCTTATTCGCTTACTATGAGCTGTAGCAAGCCGTTATAAGTATTTAAATATATTATATATATAAGTATGTATATATATTTATATATAGATTGTGTAAAATTATCTTGTATCTCGTTTTGTTTTCATTTCATAACGTCTCTGCTAGTAGTAATTGTTATTAATTAATGCGCAAACGCTTCTGCTTACCGCGTATTACCGCCTAGACGACTTAAGCTACTTACTCTCTTAGTTCAGTAATTAATGAATTCGCGCTTGCGCTTGCGGCTTGCGAATTCGTTATTATTTCGTATTGATATGATAAAGTTACCTGCAATTTTTGCATATTATTACATTCCCTTCCTTGTTAAGTGAGTGGGTTTGTGTGTTATCACGGACTCCACCTGCGACACCTGTGAATTAAACAACAGACAGATGTTGACTGTGTGAGATTAGAATTGACTTAATTTGTCAGGCGCACTCAAGATTTCGAGTGTGTTTGAAGAGATGATTAGGTTTGTTTTCTGAACAATTAAAAGGCATATTGTTGGGTGAAGATATTGACTAACTGCCTTGGTTGCCATCAGCCAGTAAGTCCATGATGTTCCTTCAGGAGATGATGTTTCCTAGCAGTGGCTCTGAATCGCCTGGGCTCGTTGTCAGGTACTTAGAGGCAAATACGAGTTAAGATTGTCCATTTTCCTCTCCTTTTGATCCCTAAAACGTCTCATCGTTAGTTTTCATGTATGTGATCTTGCTGCAAAAAGAGAAGAGAGACATTTGCAAAAGATATTTCTAGCCGACGGCAGTCAATCAACCAATCAATCAATCAATCAATTAATTATGTAATCAATCATTACGTGTGTTAAGTGCAAAGGTCTCTTTCATTTTCATCGCTAGGTGGGGTGAGAAAGCGCCTTAAGGATAGCAGACAAAAGTAGTGATTGGGTGATGGTGAGTGGTAACAATCAGTACACAGACCTCCGCCGCCATTTTACTCTTGGCGAACTCGATCCGGATCGGACCCCGGTCCGAGGACAAGAGGAACGAGCCCTGCAACGCCGTCATCACATGCGCCGCACAGATCACGTCCTGGTACTCCATGAAGGCGACCGGCGACCCACCCTTGGCGTGCATGCGGAGGCGGCAGAAGCCGGGGAAGCTGTGCAACAAGAACACCACAATTGTGTGTTGTGCAAATGGTGGCTGGTTACTTCTACAACGTCTACAACACGCAACAGGCTACCATACTGGTGAATATCAGTGGTGGAATACCGTGTCACATACAGTCAAATCAATTGCACATGCATACGTGAGTATCGCAGCAATTAGTGAGTTTAGTGGATTTAGAGAAGTGATAAGTGAGTGAGTAAAAGCACCAACCTGCCGAAGATCTCCTTGAGTTCGTGCTCGGATACGAACTGGCCCAGGTTGGCGACAAAGAGGGTCGAGCATGGTGGGTTGCTCATGGATCCCATGCCTCCGGGCTGGGACGAAGAGGAACCCACTGGTGAGGCTAGCGCCGGGCTTGGTAGAAAGTGCGGTAGCGATGCTGCGGCTGCATGGACAGAAGTCAACGCGGTGGGATGTGGTAAGGATAGCGGTTGCTAGATAACAAAGCACATATCCTCAATAAACGCAAACAATCGCGATGAATGCGAGCTTACATGATGGTGGACTTGAGTGCCGGCCTGCTGCAGCTGGGAGTCCAGAGATTTGTCTGTTGTTGAAGATAGTCAAAGGTAGGAACGTACTGGAACCTGCGGGTGGAGTGCCGGATGTACGAGGGTGGCATGCTGCAGAGCGCCGGGCAGGTCAGCGCCGGCGGCTGAATACGCCAGCGGATGGTGCCACAACTCCGGGCCCCCGGGAAAGAAGGGCGTCCCCAAGTCTGCAACATGCGAGCGCCACATAAACCCCATTTCTGAGACACACCAACAATACACTTTGTTATTATCGCTTGCTTCGCAAGCTCTGAAGATGGCGTTACATTAAATTGATCCGGGTTGATAAGATATGCAGTTGAAGAGTTCTTAAAGATTAGACAAACAATAAGCAAACATTCACACACATATAAAGTATTACATATTCTTGTTCGCTGAGATTATTATATGGACGTTGGATACTCTCTACTCTCTAGCTATGAAAGAGTGAGTTGAGTGACTAGTGTGTAGAGCAAATGGTGGGTGAGCTGGTAGGGTTTGTGTAATTTGTGTGATTTTTGTGTTCTTAGTTAGTCACTGATAATATCTCGCCCCTTATCCAAGGGTGATTATTTCACTTGTAATACTTTACATTACATTGCACACTGCAATACAACAATTACAAATGCGTATCTTAGGTTAGTGGTTGCACAAAGGGAGTGATTAAGGTTGCATACATATCATACAAAGAGATACAGATCCAAGAAGGCAAAGAGCGCATGAGATTGAAATGGGGGGGTTTTTGGTACAGAGAAAGAGTTTTTGGTGTGTACTTACGTCCGGTGAGGGGGTGCATCAGAGTTGGGTGCGTGTTGGCGGCGTTAGCGGCTTGCTGTTTGGGCTTGCTAACCTTGGTGTTACTTTTAGCAAACTCCAGCCGGATGGTCTGTGGCATGTCGGGGTCAAACCTTACGCCCTGCTGCAAAATTGCCCACAAAGGTGATTTGCTGTGATTGTTTGGTTGGTTGGAATTTAAGTTAATGTTAAGTAAGTAAGTAGGTATTAGTGTGACCGACTGATCATTTCGCTCTTGCATATCTAAATATTTGTGATGATGCCGAAGCCCAAAAGTTACAAGATGCTCAGCACTGATTGCGAGCACTGAGCTTGGGCAAAAGAGGGTCGTGTGAATTGAATTGAAGCACAGTCAGAGGGATATACCACTAATGTTGTTAGGGGGCAGTCAGTGGGCAGCACACGTGCTGTGTCAGTTTAGTGCTGTGCTAATAATAGAGGGGGCGAGGAGTATTAAGAGCGTTCTCTGCGTCCAAACACCTTTCCTAACACCTCATATAACATTTTCTTTTGTTTCATTATCAGTAAATCGATTGTGTATATGCAGAATACACACCTGCAGATCTTGTTTGGCAGCCTCAGCTCCTGCTCGTGTATTGAATGTGACGAATCCGACGGGCTAGAAAAAAGAGTAGACGTTATGTCTTAGGAAAATGGTGCACGCGCCTGGCTGTAATCACTTTCGACATGCTGCTGGCAGGCGGCTGAAAATGGGATGGATAACTCACCGATGCAGTCTTGCCATTCTTGCTGGTAACTTTCAGAAGAGAGCCCTCATAACCCTGCACACCACAAAGAGTCAATCAATCTTAGAAATGCAAGTTCACTTTGTGGATTCGGTGAATTTTCTTACCTCGTAGGCTCTGAACAACAAGTACAGTTCGCGAGGCTTCGCGTCCATTGGCAGGCCACTCACGAAGAGGGTGCGCACCTGATTTCAAACAAGAAAACGTCAATTAGAAGATAATATTTGGTAATTAGTGAGTATAAGAGGGTACATTCGGTGGAAATAATTGAACAAAGCCCATAATAGTGGCCACTACTGAGAAAGTAAGCAGACGAGACAAGAGAACAAACGCAGCGCAACATTGAGGTTTAGACGTATTATTACACCGCAGGCGAGCTCAAAGCACAAAGCGAAACGTGCTCTAACTGATTGCGCAAAATGGGCGCTGCTTTTGTTTCACCGAATTTCCAATTCGATTCGCATGTCAATTCGCAATTTGCATGCGAAACCTAAACTTTTAAGCTTAAATCATTTTTCACTCCTCACTTTGGTTATCCTTGTGCAAGGATAATTAGTCAAACTTTTGTGTGCACCTCAATGGCCGCCAATGGCAGTCTGTAGCCGGAAACAAGTTGGATTAATGCTGCACTTCCGGCCCGACAATCGCGATACAAGTTTGGCGAGACGCTGGTTGCATACTTCCACCCGCTTGGCGTTCTTTCACTGCTGGAAGTTTAATGAAAGCGATATATCTGCGAGCAGTGCGCCGATTGTGTTCCTTCGAAGATGAAGAAGAAGAAGAAGAAGTTGGCAATGTGCCTGCTTGCCTGCAGCAAAAGTCTTGTCGCCAGCACAGGGAAACTTTGCTTCCACTGCAGTCCGAGATGAACGCGTTCTTCATCTGGATGAAAGCAAGCACTCAAGAAGGTAGGGCAGTGTTGAAAGTTGCAAGGCAGAAAACTTAAGTGCAGAGTTTACTCACAATCACGAGCATTTATTCTTCGGACACGGGTTATCCCCGACGTGTCAGCAAAAAATGAAATTCATAAACGTAAACGTAAGCGCGCAAATGAAAACGAATTCAATAAGGGATTATTGCTGCGGTTGATATTTAATTACAGATGGCATAAATTCAATAAAGCAATTTTCATATCGACGCGTCACGCGGACTGGAATAGCCGCTGGCTGGTATTGACGGACACATCATTCGCGTTATTCATCCAAGCGCATTGGCTTGTTTTTAATTAATAACTGAAACTGATCTGAGCTATCAACCCAACCGAACCTAACCGCTTTCAAATCGCTTCAGCTCGACTCGTCTGTGCCCATCATTTATGTCAATTGTTTGTGCAAAGTGCACTGACACGTTGAGCTGTATTCACTGCCATTGAATTTATGGATTTTGTTATTAAAATAATTTTTCAAATTTATCACTCGCTTTTGCAAAATTATTCAAAGTGCATTTCCCAATTATTCCCAGTGGTAATTTGCTTCTAATTGGCTTTGCAAGGGGTGAATTTATAAGACTACCCCATGAATAGTTAGTGCGACAAAAAAACCGCTTGAAACAAAAGAGTCGAGTGGCACTTGTTATAGGCTACCCTTCTTTCCTTCCTTCCGCCCTCCAGATGACGCATGAAGAGTTTAACCCTTACACCAAAAGCTAAAAAACTGCTGAAATCAACGCACAATTTACGAAACAGATTTATCTTCTTTCTGTCTTTGTACACATCTCCTGCGACTTTAAACTTGGTTTCGTCTTAACAGAAGAAAATTTAAGTTTAAAGTGAGTTTAAGTTTACCGCGAATGAAACTTATATTAGGAGCGAAGAAGTTACACACGCACCGCACGTTTGCGAAATTGTTGTTTAAGTGTTCATGCACTTTTCTTTTGTTTCTTTACCTTTGTGGAAGGTAATTTTAAAGTCATTCAAAACTCACTTTGCTGGCAAATTCGCAAATCTTAGTGACTTTATACTGACATTAAATAAAACTAAATATTCAATATATAAGTAAGTATACGTTGAATTAATAAATATTGTCTTTCTAGCCAATAGCAAATACATGCATATATTGAGAGACCAACATATAAATTCCATTAAAACTTTAAAACCCACAATGTGACAATGCACCTGGCATTCCATAGCAATTATTGCTTTGAATACAATGAATATTTGTGGCAAGCTAAACAAATAAATAAATAATTTCCAGAGAGCGACGATTTCTGCAAAATTCCATAGAAACGAATGAAATTCAATTGATTTAAATGAAATGAAATTAAATATAAAATGCGACTGCAGCGAAAGCAAAAGCGCAAGCTTTGTATGCAAATCACTTTTATAATATTAATTTCGGGCGAACTCCAAACACAGCAATGCAGCCAGTGTGTGTTTGGTTGCCTAACTTGGTGCGAGCTTTGTGTGCTTTGATTTGTTTGCTATGTAGGTATACCTAGCGATCAGCAGGAGCGGAGCGGAGCGAAGCGTGTGTGCGTTGTGCACACAGAAGCGAGCACCTCTGAAGTACAATTTGATGATGTATGAAGGCGGCGCGGCGCGATATTCAAATAGGGTTTTACGTAAACGCTTCGGTTTACCATTTTACCAAGTTTAATTTGAATTCCTCTCCGAACTAGAGCTCGTCGTCCCTTTGCCGAAGGGAATCTCATTTCGTCAATACGTGCACACACGCTTTAAATAATAAATTTACAAAGTAACCTGCTGCAGTTTTCTTCCATCATCTCTTCCGGAACCAGAAATCTGTTTCTATTTGGGAATTAAAAGCTATTAGAGACAATTTCCAAGTCGTTTTCCGGCTCGATGGTTAAACCTATGCTAAGATTACAGCGCCATACCGAGTGTTGTCATAATCCGCAATTAAAACAAGTGAGAGAACATAAACTGTTGTACATTTTGATAAATTACAAGGAACGCCGGGCAGGGGAGAAGGTGATATCAATAAACTTGGGCGGAGAATGCAATAACCTCGCAAATTTTCCGGCACATTGCGCGCGCGCAATCGAATAACTTCCACCTAATCTTCTTTACGTTCGAACGATTAACTATCCACGCGCACCGCACATTTGCGGCCTCTTACTTTACCGATCCTATGCCGTTGCTGTTGCCGTTGCTTTTCGGTAACCCTATTTATTTCCCATTCGCCTCGACTCCAAACACCTAACCTAACCTAACCTCAATCTGAACTTCAAGTCGATTCGAATACATACAGTCGTCGGTGGCGGATAAATATGCATATGCAAAGCGAACGATGATGAATTGAACAACTTGCTTGCTTATGACGGGCACAGGGACATGGACAGGGACACACATTTCAAATGAACGAATTGCGTGCTCGTGGTCAAGAACATAACCCTACTATTCATCATCCAACTTTGTCGCAGGGTGGCATATTGATCAGAAAACTAGTACCCACTTTCAATAAAAGGAAACAACTGAATTATTACCCAAAGCTATCAAATAAACTAGTCAAAAGTTCGATGGGTTGCATATGTCATAATTATGCGCACAACCTCCATGGAATAGAACAAAAGCATATTGCATTGCTTGCCCTGCATTGCGGTGTATGTTTGGAAGCATACTTTACTTTCCACTAGCTTGCTGTGCAAGTATGTAGGTATGTATGTATGTATATGCTATAGAAAGGCAAAACTTCTTTAATATATTATGAATGTTGCCCAAGCACTTAGGAATAGTGCGAGGCGCAGTCACCCCTCGGGAGATTATAAACAATAATACGCCAACAGCGCCAGCAGTGGCGTGAGCAGAGCTGAGAAGAGTGTTGCCTGACTTCTCAATGTTGCGTTTCAGCGACGAAGCAGGTACGCCTTTCATGCATTGCTAACATTTGTTTGATGCGTCCCAGAGGGATGTATGCGCAAACATCGGGCTGTTGTAAATTGTAAAAGTGAGCCGTGCGTCATTTAAGCGCATCAACGTGTCAAATTACACTAATTGCTGTCGACGTTTGGTTGATAATGAGCATCACAGTGAATTAAAAAACAATTAAATTTTAAAATTGAAAATGTATGAATTCTATAAAGACAAGGTCCAAGAAAAACATCTCCCTTATTCTTATTTTTATTGCATTTTATAAAAAGAAAGAAGATCTTAGAATGGAAATTCTTATTTGTGACGAGGGTAACACGTGTTTGACTGAGTTTCAAGAATCAGAAAGTAAGAAGCAACGCCGCCGCGCCGCTTTATTAAAACGACTTCTTAAATATAAATAAGAAGAAAAAACATGAAGAAACTGGGAGTCGAGAGACAGCAGGAGTTTTAAATCTTCTTGTATTTTTTCGTCCGGAGAATATGATATTTTACAGGAAAATATTCAAGTTCTTCTTCATTCAGAACACGTGCTGGTGCAAACCAGGAATTCTGCTTTGCAAAAGTTGTTTATATAATGAACGTAGGAGAGGAAAAATAAATGCAACAAAACTCGCAAACATCGAAACTAATTCGCGGAAAAGCCGTAATTCTGTTACGAAGCCAATGCCATATCATTCATCATCGAAAAAGGAAAACCTAACCTGTTGGTGAGCAAAGTCAAAGCAATACATATCATCGTACGTACTCCCTGGTAGTTTTCTAATTCGAAAAAGTTGCTTTCATGAACAACTAACTAGCGACTGTTTCTGATAGCTTTTCCTAACCAACCACACACAGAGACTCCGAACATAACACAGTCGCCAATCCTGGTTCCTATAGGAAATTCCTTTCCGTTTACCTACGAAGCTTCGTTTTATGGAAAGATGGCATGAAATAGCTAGCGCCAGCCTTGCGCGAGTGTCAGATGCACATACAGGTAACCTAACCTAACCTCACATCGATCGAATTCACTATTGAACTATATAGAGTGAAGGTCGCTTCCTCGAGTCTAGTGGAAAAACAAACAAAATGTCATCGTCCTGAAAGAATATTAGATAAGTATGTAGGTACATAGGTATACCTATGATATTATATCAAAGATTAGCTTTTGAAATAAGCAGACATAAAGCAAGTCAGTGAATGATTGAATAGATTTGATAAAAAATGAAAACGCCATCAAGAAGACCCCAAAGCTCTAGAAAGTAAATGAATATCAAAGGAGTCAGCGTATCTCCAGGATTGTTGCATAATATAGCGACGCAAGACGGCAGGGCAGGGCAGGGTTCGACTGGGCCTATTTTAATATGACAGCAAGGATGGCAGGCCAGGCGCCATATTAATTTTTAATTCGCGCCGAAGGCAGCAGCGTTGCGTGTTCAATTATTTAAACTTCTTTACTTTACTGCCTTGATACTCCAAACACAAACTCAGGTCTATATAGTCTAGTGTAGTTTTCCTGAACGTGAACCTGAACCTAAACACAAATTGTCTGTCTGCAAGCCTGGCAGAAGAGATAGAATTGAAATTTTATTTGTGAGTGTGTATTGCGCGTGCTCAACATTTGAGCTAAGCCTATACAAGTAGTTCCTGAATTGGTCGGCGCCGGCGTCGGCGTATCGGCTCAGCGTTCGATTCCGTCAAAGCGGAGGCGGCGAAAAGAGGTAAAGTGATATAAGATAAGCCTGGCCTTAGGTTCGTCAGGCCTCGTCTCTTCTCGCTTCGCCTCGAACACAAACAAGTGCCATACAACTAAAAGTGCAAGCACAAGTAGGTATAGCATGTGTGCTTGTAAAACGACGTTGGAAAATTGAATTTCCTTAAATACGTAAAATATCCATCCACTCAACTCGCCGAGCGCAGGCAACCAGTCAACCATGTAACCTGTCATCCCTAAAACCCGCCACTGGCTGTACAACTTGAGATATGCTTCCAACTCAAGACGCGCTGCGCTGAATTCGCCGAAAAAAGACAAAAAGTCATGCTTATCTTCTACTTCTTCTCGGCAGAAATGAAATGATGAAGGCGGTGGAGGAACATTTAAGCAATTCCCTTGTTATGTTAATGCGCAACCCTTGTAACTTGATCAGAATCTACGCGTTGACAGTTTAAACTCTTATTTGAAAAGTTTTAGCGCAGAATAAAAATCCACAATAAAGGGATATTGAATTACAAGTCCTGCCAGCCAGCAAGGAAAAACCATTCCAGGCTTCCAAGTGCAGTTTAAAATTCAGTCAATCAAAAAGTTCTAGAGTTAAGTGCAAGACGCAATGCAAGAAAAAAATCACCATTACTAAGTAAGTAATTGATGAGTTGACTCACAAGTCCATGAGAAAAAAAAATCAAAATCAAAACTGGCAGTGAGATACTCGTAGATATAGGCAACCAACCAAGCACCCAAGCAACCACAAGATGGATGGATGACTCAAATTGTTTCGTGATCGACAGACAGCCGCGCATTTCTGCGTTTCTCTACCCTCGGGATAGACTTTTGATCTAATAAAGATAATAAATGAGTGATTGAATGCCCAGCAAAGCATGAAATTCTTCAATGCAGGGAAACTATATCATGAATTCTATTTCAGTCGTTTTTCACCTGCAGGATAGCATGATAGGACCGAAGCTTCATTCATATTTATCAGCGCATTGCAATGGCAAGTGCAAGAGCGAACGACGTTTTAAATAATTAAAAGCAACTTGAGTGGCGATTCGTGTAAACTCTGGCAGATCGCGACTCGACACTTGACACCTTCGGACAAACGCCTCTGCGCAAGCGCAAGCGCATTTCAAATACGTGGATAATTATAATTGAATATACACAGTGTCCCTGTAGGACTTTACGCTCACCCTCTATGTTACTGAAAAGTTCAGCTTCAGTACTGCAGGCCAACTGTATATTGTACGGATTTATTAATAATTTAATACGGAAAGAGCATAAATGTCAAAGCTAAAAACTCACACCAGCGAGCACCGAATACGGCAGTGACATCTACGGGCCGGGTAATGACAGGGGAGGCGATGGAAGCCTGTTGGGTTACCTCCCCAGCCGGGATTGACGTTTACCTGAAACTACCATTAACCCTGCTAATGCATTATGGATGACTGACCGGAAACACAACGACAAGCAACCCGCAACCTGCAGCGCGAGCGCAAGCGCATGCCATGTCAACTGGAGTATCAGTGACAGTGTGCCTCGCAAAATATCTGGAAATTTTGCGCTGTCACTTAAATATTTCTATTTGTCACTTGTATGACTACATCACTTGCATAACCCTACTTTCTGATGGCTGCTTGTGCCAGCAAACGGCGGACAGAAGTCTATAAAACAAATTGTAACAAATTCATTGTGTCAGCGATGTCGTGGGCCCGAATCAAACACGCTTACAAATAGCCGGCAAACATTCCTCATTTATTATCGCCACTGGCGCTGGCGCTGCCGCTGTTCGCGTAAAAACCCTCCGAACATTTACACACAATGCATTTGCACACGCAGTTTGACAGCGCCAGCGTGAGGTTCGCACAAAAACACCAAAAACACAAACATACCTAAAAGCCTGCATAACCACACCACCTATTATGTTATACCTCTCTATGGATCAGCCCAGTATTCATTGTTCTGGGAACAATTGTATTTGAAAAATTAAAAAATTGCATTTTCTCCTTTTGATGATAAAGTAAATGATAATTAATTGCATTTTAATGCCATAGACTATGACGTAAAGTATTTGTTTCATATCATAAAAGGGTTTAAAAGATATTCTCTAGAAATTACAGGTAAATTGAATAAAATAAGAGACTGTTACTGTGTCAATAGAGCAAAGACCTAATTGCGTATTTTAAGACATCTAATGATGTCTCCAAGGAATTCTAAGAAGAACATGAAGATGAAGCTGAAGACGAGGACAACTTCCTCTTGAATGCTTAACAAACCTTAACGCCATGCCATTATTTGATGTTAAATATTAAGAAGCAAATTAGGTTATAATATTATTTGGTTGGGTTTTTTCCCTGGTAAGGTAAAGTATTATAAACGACATAGAAAATCACTTTGACGCAATAAAGAAAAATATTTTCTCAAATAGAGAGGAAACGCGAAAAGCACATATTTGCTTTTGGTCCTTTAATAGAAGAATGGAGGATGAGCACTCCGAAGTATTGACATTGATATCGCATCTCAAGTGCATTGCACAGCAGTAGCTTGCGTTTGCGTTTCCGTTTCCGTATTTTGTGCGCTATCCTTTTATTTCGTGCTTCTTTTATGCGCTAAGTGCCTCTGAGATTTGGGACGCGAGACGATGCGTTGATATGATAAAAACCAATTCCCCATTGATACCTGTGACTCGGTGGCGGCGACGACTAAGCGGATAAATGCACACAGCTCCAATAAAAACGTGATTGCTTGAATGACAATAGAATTCCAGCCATTTGTACAGGTATCCGCCGTTATTTGGGTTGCCTATCCATCATCTACTGCTATTTGCCTTGCAGGAGAAGGGGAGTGCCAGTTATTACACCGCACTAATTAGTAGTGTTTTAATGACGTCATATGTATGCGCGTCAATTATTCGCAGATAGATATTCGGTATACAAGGTGCTGCGTAAAGTACGTAAAATGTGGCTCAAACTTAATTAATTGACTTTTTAACAAAGCGCTTCGTGTTCACGTTTGCGTTCGTTAACATACACCCAGTCGGCTTTTGATGTATTAAGGGTGAACTATATAAGTGGCGACACGTTCATGGGGTGACTGCATTGAGAAAATCGAACGATGGAACGAACAAACTAACGCAGTGGCGGCAAATGCGAAATGAGGCAAGGCACGCGAATCGACGGCAACGGCAGTGGCAACGGTGGTGGCGGTGTCGTGGAGAACACGGCACGCAATTACGCTGTGCACAAAGCGAGAGGGCGCAGCAAATGAACCTACAGACACACGGAAAGTACAAGCAGGTAGCACACGCCGCCTCCACTGCCTCCACGCGTTTCAGGTCGTTAACGTCGATGAGCAGTATCCATCCATCCACTCGGGCGGTCGATACGAAAATTAATTATTTGCGACCGAACGAGTTCCAACTTCCCTCTACATGTACCTACGCTCATACTCGTACTTCGTTGCGTTCGTTTTGTTTAAAAAATATTCAAATCAATTACTCACAGATGTCGCCCATGAAATAAATTGTTACTTTTGTGGTACACGGCTGGGTAACTCACCTGTAACGAAACGAAAACATTTATTGAGTAAATAGCACGAATGGGACGCAATCTATTAGCTAACATGTCAGTTAATGGATTCGACGAAACAACGTAAATACCTACACACAACAGAAAATTAATTAATCACTCAATGCGCGTGAAACAATATAGAAACAGACATGACAACCTCAAGCTCAAGCGCAAGCGCCAGGACGAGGTGAGTAAAGAGGGATTACCATGGTAATCATTGTTTAATATTTTAATTAAACCCTCAATAACAATGCATTACACACAAGGCGCCACCTGCCATATTTCATCGGAGGAAAGTGTAAGTGCGGTGGCCTACACTGCAGCCCGAACGCAGGATAATTGCGTGCGGTGAGCGCTTCGTTTATATTAATTCGCCGTTCATAATTAAATATAAACATTTTAATTAAAACAAACAGGCTGGAAATTATCTCGCTTCACGTGCCATACCTACAACAGCAGGAGGCGTACGTTTTTCGTACATTAAATTGCAATCTTCGTCGAACAATCTTTTCAGATGTTTGGTTTGTTCCCCTGGTGGAGAGAAGGTCATGTAAATGATTAACGGAACGAGCGGAATAAATCGCGACACCGCTCACGTACCGGAAGGAAGACGTTCACGCTCACGGCCAGTGAAACTGGAAATTGCTCGAAGGAGCTGGAGGCTCTGGAACGAACAGAAAAAGGCGAACACTCCCTGGAAAAATACACAAAATTATTTTCTCCTTAAAATAATATTACGTGCACGGATGCTGAGGAATGGCTCAAATTAAATTCAAATATTATATTCCCGTCGGATGGAGAGCATCCTGGACAAGTGTAAGTACAGACGTGGATTCATTATCGTATTGCTGACAGCACAGGAAGGACTAAACTAGAAAGAGGGTGAAAATGAGCACGAAAACAAATGGAAAGTGAAAAACTGCAACCCAATATCATTAAGGAACGAAGGGAAGAGAAAAAATACAAGGAGTATTGTACAGGAGTACAAGACACGAAAAGATGAGATGATACCTAAGAGAAGAGATACTGTATCTCGTTTGATTAAAAGAATAGAAGAGCCGGTAATTCGTCGCTTGCGCTTGCTTGCTCTTCCTTCAGTTAGTCCTAGGATCACTCGCCACTTAGTGCATCCCGACTGCAAGCGCTTGAAGGAAAGCTCAAGCTCGAGCACGAAACGCAAGTAAAACAACAGTGGGTGGCATCGATTTCAGCCGCTTTTACGCTTTTCTTCTTCTTCCTTCTCGTTGAATAAGTTACCACTAATAGCAAGTACCAAGTACCAAGTATCAATTGCTGTTAAATGACAGAACAACGACGAATAATTAGATAATCTATCAGCAAGTTAAGTAAAGTATCAATTATTGTCAAAGAAACAAGATATCAAACTATAATGCAATAGAAAGAGGTTGGTTGGACTGATAACTAGATTGCATAACATTCTCATATTCAGCGTTTTTAATTCGACTCTGAGTGACTGACGTCGAATCCCTGGATGTCGAATGAATAACGGATCAATATAACTCGGTTTGCTAATCCTGGATGACTGGCATCCATGTCCAAATACGCGTACATAAGTAGAGAAATGTAGGAAAATCTTCACCAAACAAAAAAACCTATTCAATTACAAGTGATACAGGAAAACGCAATAGTTTTGAGGTTAGAGTTGATGTATGTGAGTAGAGTAATGTGACATTCGACCTAACACCACTTCGCCACACGCCATGCCACCCCACGAGTGCGTTGCGTTGCGTGGCGTGGCGTACATTACGTTACATACATACATTTACTAACTGAAAATAGATTGTGGAAGCGTGCCGGGGTGGCGTTGCCGCCGCCAGAGCGTCACTCGTTACCACGCTCACCACAGCGCCGCCACTGCCATCGTTGCTACCGCCACATCCATTATTATTATTACACCTGCCTTCTTGCTCTGCTTTTAGTTTTAGTTTAGGCAAAAGTATACTTATACTGCATGTTCCGGAAGCAAAATAAACAAAATGCAATCGGAACAGAATACATTCCCTCATCTCTGAGCGTGAAAGAAACCCTCTGTATATACAATGATAGTATTAAAACGTAAAAGCTTTCTTTTAAACTAATGTTGGCTTTGCTGAATATTATTTCTTAAGTAAAATAAGTGCTTATTAAATTTTTGAATTATTTTTGAAATTATTAATAAGATTTTTTCTAATTAAAACTCTTAATTTTATACAAAAGATAACTTTTAGCAAATTTCAGAATTAGCATTAATTAAATGTTATATTCAAATTGTTAGATAATTAAAAAATTTCCTTTTGTTCTCGAAAACGCGAAAGAACCGCGAGAAGCAATTATAATTTCCCAGAAAGTGTGCAAACTGAGTGTGCAGGACACACACCAATACTATAATATGGTGAACACGGAAGCATAAATGGAAATATTATGTCCCTACGAGGCGGAATCATTTCATTTAGTTTACGTTTCATATACAGATAAAGACGCACTCCGTGGGGCAGTATTCTGAAAGTGAAGTGCAAAGCTGCATAACTGTTGCTGTATATTGCTAGTAGTATGTACATAGTTATATCTGAACAAGTACATCACCCACTTAGGTGTAATGTGTGTTATTCAATAGGAAATAACGATGCTTCGTGCAGTGTTTCGCTTGCTTGCAGTGTGGCCAACTATTGTACCATAACCACCACCAACGTACGTGCAACCCATCTCCAGGGTAGCGTATTATATCTAATTAAGCAACTACATAACCATGAATAATATCCACCTACGCGTACGCAACGAGTGCACCTTAATGATACAATAATACAATTCTTAAGAAATCCCTTCAACCTTTCAAATAATTCAATTCAATTTCATTTATTCTAGAAAATTCCAAATAAGAATGACTTTTATACCTTTTTTTATGAATGGCACAAAATCAAATTCAATTCAATTGAATTCAATTCAGAAGATTCAAATTTTCATTTAGGCAACCCAAATTGCATTCCACATAATATAATATAATACCTATGTCGTGTAATAACGCACTCGTGGATTATAAGCCTGCGACTAAGACGAAGAATTTAATCTTAGCCGATTTTGCAAATGAAAAAGAACGAGAAACAAGAATAAGTCTGAGAAGAAGACAAATCCGAACACAAGTAAACTAAACTGAACTCAATTCAGTGGATGGAATGGAAAAGAATGCACCATCTCGTTCCTCCTTCCTTATTCCTTCATACGACTTAGGTACACATGTAAAGGAAAATATGACGCATTGGCGGCGCACCGTGTGGGACGACATCGTGGCGCCGCTGCCGCCGCCACCGCCGACAGGCACGGTATTACGTTGCCCTGGCAACGAGGAGCGGCGTCGCGCACCCCCGAGCTCGCGGAATGTCGATGTTGACGGCAGGCACGCAATCGCTTACTCGTATTACATCAAAAGTTCACCTCCGCCTCTACCTTTTGTAGTTTTCCATGCCAGGCCAAGCGGGGATTGCAAATATATTTCAAAAATTCATCAAAAACATGCCTTAACATGAATGTACTTAGTGATTTGTTAAGGATAGGCAACTAAATACGCACATTGACCCATAAAACCATTACCATTTAGGTCGTCATGGTTCTGGTTTTACTTCTAATAATGATTATGTATTGTTATTATCATTAATAAGTCACACCCATGATCAATGAGTCAAGAAATCACATCCTCCTATAATAAAACCTAATAAACTGAATACGATGATATGATTTTCTCCCACAGGAAGAAATAAAAAACTTAGCTAATAAGATTAGACGAGAATCCGCAGTAAAGTCATGAAAATTCCCCAGTTTTGTGATGAAATGCCCTCATAACTTCACTCCCAAGCAAGGCGTTGCTTTTCTTTGCCTTCCTAACCTCTAAGATTCAGATTTAACAACAGCAAGGGTAAAAGTATGAGTACGAAGTCACCTGCTTGCTTATATGCCCGTAGAGGGCTCATGAAAAGTACACGTAAACGTAAATGTGAATGCGAACTTCGTTTCGTACTTTGCACCTGAGCGAGCGAGTGAGTAAGTAACCCTTCCTTTGGAGTCCTAAAGGTTGTTAGTCAGTTATTAAATTTTTACACAGCCATCTGCAGTACCTATTTATATGCTTGGACGACGCGGCCCGGCCTGGCACGTTGGTGCTCAACCATAATCCCTCAATTTCTTCCTTTGCTTTCTTATCCTTGGCCAAGAAATGAGTAGAAAGAGGAAATTGAAAAGTTTTACCACACACTCGATATTAAGAAATGAAAAAAGTTTTATGGCCAAGTCCATAAAACACTGCGTATTGCCCTTGCGCTTGCGGTTTTATTTGCGCTGAAAACAAAAACTGAAACGAACATGAGCACGTGTGTTGTGTTCTGTTGTTTCTAGAGATATTATTTCTTCATTAAACTTATCTTCGCCACGCGTGGCTAACTTTCCTCGTTTATTTGTGTTCATTTCATCTCCAAGGATAACAAAGTCTATCGAAGTACGGCACAAGATAACTGGGGCGCTGAAGGCGCAACTGTCACCAAGTTAGCATGATATTTTTATTCTAAAACGCGCCTAATGAAATCTAATAAATACAGAGGGCGCGTGTCAGACGACAATAATAAAGCTGCCAGGCGTATGGCATGATAAAAGGGCGGTCGTGGGCAGCGTGTCGTTTTATGCGTCTCTCGGGGCACGTAGACATATTACGCACCCTTTTCAATACCTTGCCCAACACGCACAATTTGCTCGAAAGTTTCCAGAATGTCACATTCATACAGTTTCTCATCAAACACAACTACCAGTCACTTATTTCAGTCTCCATAGCAACCTAACCTTACTTCTTCCATTTTGAATTCAGTACATATCTCATTTCATTTGTGATTGATGATCACGTGACGAACGTTTGCGGTTTTATTCAATATCTTAATCTTGCATATGAAAGCAATGAATTGCAGTCTTGTAGCCGGCCATTGTTATTACTAATTTCATGAAAACAATAGACAATCGCCCAGAAAATCATACCTACAGCGAGGTGCACCGTGCACAGTGAAGAAGAACATTCTAGAAGGAAAAAGTGCACAATTTGTTGCAGGTTTTGTATTCTACGTGGGTGTAATAAATACAATCAGACAAGTGAACGAATAAAGCACGCAATGTTGCATGCATGCGATTATTCGTTACTCGCCTCGGCCTGCAATCAACACAATGTGCAAAACTGACGCGGTGATATGAGTTGAACTACATAAAACAAAACAAAACACAACCGGGCAAGCGCAAACGATGTGATGTAATGACCGATATGAACGCGCATTACCTGCCTGCTTTGCTTGCCAGCACTTTACTTGGACGCCTGCGTTCAAATTAGAACTTATTTTCGTATTTCTCTTCTGATTCTCTCTGTGTGCCATTGTATTGCAGGGTTGTCATGGTAACCTCCGCCATCATAACAAAACAATTCATTCTTGTATTCATTGTATGTACTGTGCTGTAGCGTATTACGGGTGGCCTAATTTAATCTGCTATTTCTGCTCCAGCTCAATCTATCAGAATTATTTAAATAATTTAAAACTCCTATGCTCGTAGGATAATTGCTACCGAATTAATTATTATTATGATTAAATTTGATGATGAAGTTTGAGAATTATTAATTCCAATCAATGCTAATTGAATTTGAATTTATTTAATTGTTCAATTCCCTGTGAATATTGCATACTGATTACTCATTGCAATAAAAAATGAACGAAATTTAATTAAAAATAGAAAAGTTTTCTACGCATTGTGGAAACAATCGGGAAACAAACAACCAACATATTGAATTGAATCTGAATGTTTTTGCGCACGAAAAAGCACGTGTTGTAACATGCCTGCCTCTCTGGCAGTTGCCGCCTCCGGCCGATATTGGGAAGCAGTTAGGAGTGCAGTGCATTCATTGTTTTACCCGCTTGTGCTTGCTTGTACGGACTGAATCTCGTTTGTTTCGTTCGATAACATAACGACTCCATCGACATTTCATCGTTGAATTGCCTGCAACCAACTTTACATCCACAGGCATTTCTGTAGCTACCTATGTCCTTCACAAAGTGACGAACAAACAACCTTTTGAAGGAAACTGACATCACGCAATTTGCAGCTGTGTATGTATTTATGCAAAAGATCAGTTGTCCTCCAAACTTATTGCGTTAAATTGTGTTGTGTTGTAGGTAAGTGCTAACTAAGTGTCGACGGAAGAACGTGAGCGCGTGTGCACAAATTGAATGGAATTGATTCAGCTGCAAACAGCACGAAGGAACGCATTATCAGCAATCGCGGTCGGATTGTGATAAGCAAACGGAGCTGGAGCTGTGAATGCAACATAATTATATTGCGATAACGTGTAGGTACTAAAATGTATACTATATAGAACCAGGGAGAGAATACCACAATTCAATACCAAGTCACACAAACCACAATCCTGATCCTTCAAAATTGTATGCATGCGTTGACAAGAGATTTTGACAGTTTTAAGTGCTCATCTTGATGGAATAAATAGACAACCAATAATACACATTAAAAATCGACCCACTTTAGGTAGGTACGTATGTACCTATATACATTTTCAGAAATAAAATACAACAATTAAAATGGAGATAAAAATAAACAAAATGGTGAATTGTGTTTATGCTCTTCAATTACCTAGAATAACGCCAGCGTTTAAATTAACCTCAAAATAAATGAAGCTAACGTTTGCTTGCTTGCTTTTGTTGGCTTTTTTAGATGCGCAGACAATGAGATGGGAGCGAGAGATAAAAGCAAACTCGCCTGCTCTGAGTACAAGACACAAGCGTAATAATAAATGCAACGTGAGCGTGAATCGTGAATCTTGGAAGAAAACGTTTTCTCTGGCGAGACTCACACTCACATCTTAGGGTAATTTTTCCGTCAATTTTTCGCGTTCAAAGGTAAACGCTCCTCGTCGGAGCGCATTATTCATGCCATTAAATATTAACGAGAATGTTATGTTGGTTGCATACGTATACGTATTGTATACCTACGTAGATTTGAATAAAATATAGCCAGGGGTCGTCCGAAAAATGAACATTTTAGTTTAAACCGAATGGAATGGGATGGAAGCGGTAAACAAGGCGTGAATAATGAATCTTCCGGAGAAGAGCCAAAGCTCCAGCGCCAGCGCCATTTGACACCGAGTGGTAATAATAATTAGGCAACCCGCAATGATTATAATAATACTGATGATAATGATGATAAAAAGTGACATTTATCATGGCGGATGTTGAATGTTGTTGCATTGTGACGTTGACGTCGGTTGTGACCAGTATGACCACCACAAACATCGTTAAAAGGAGAAACTTTCGTAATATAAACGTTCGTTACCGGACCGGAAGCGCTCAGATGCGGTCGGGCGCACTTGGGAGCGGACACAAAACAAAACAATTTGCATTCAATTGTGTTTAGTGTTCGCTTGAAACTTGAACTTGTTGCAACACTTTGTATAGCGCAGCATTGGCGAGAGACGAGAAACGAGACTATTGTCTGGATGGCACGGTTGGCCGGCTTGGTTCCGGTGCAATGCGTCTTGTCGCGCCTGAACCCACCCGACGGTACATCCGGTCACCGATTAAACAATATCCATGTTGCGCATGGGCTTGTGAAGCATTTGTCAAATGAAGTATGTACAGTAACAAGCAGCTTTCGCATGCATTGTGCAATATGCCCTTTGAGCGGCGTCATCTAGCGGTCGTTACCGTCGACACGACACTAATTAGAGGCGGCAGCGCGTTAAGCACTTTAAATTGATTCAATCGCGAAAATCTATCGGAAATATGGCTAATCAGAGACAGACAGCGAGGGGATATTGATTAACGAGCGCGCCGCACCGCACGCCTGAGTGCAGGCCACCCAATAAACACGTCGCACCTCTCGCGGGAAATTTATAGTTTGACAGTGTGCTAAGTGTGTTGTTAGTTTTACGCCACTTTGCCACGAAAATATACCTAGCGTAAAGTTGCCGTCTTCATGCCAAGCCCGAGAGAAGAGGGTGACGGTAAATGGTGTGGATATAAACCTTACTAAGTGAAAATCTTCGGCGCTGATGAGACTGCGCAAAAAACAACGATCGAGGCGCTGAAGTGCAAAGTTGGAAGTAAGTTGCAAGCCGATCGTCAACAGGTTACAATTATGACGTTAAACGACAAGACTAACCAATCAACTATAACCTAAAAATGGAATTTTCCATAGAACTTATGAGTTTGTGTCGTGTACGTGTATTTTCGCGGGCTTTGTCATTCATTCTGAATCGCTGTCTTTCGTTTGCAATGTTGCCAAGTATCGCTTTTCATCTTATCGTTTCACTACAAAATGAAGTGCTTACGTGAAAAATGACTGCGCCCTCTCTAACATTCATCCGGATTTTGAATTATAATTGTGAATAATTAGGCGAAAGTAATTAAAACCACTGATGGGCTCCAAATTCACCATCCTTTAAGGCACAAGTGATGAAAATGCAAAGTTTGATAGAACGGATGGACCCCCAATGAGTTTTTATTGTGACGTACAGCAGAAAAGTGTAAGATGTAATGAAGTATGACAATAGGTACATGACAAAGAGTCATAGAAAGTAATGCGGAACACAGACTACAGGGCAGGTGAAAGATAAAATACGAGCCTGTGGAGAGATGAAGCCGAAGCCGGCATTGTGTCGGAGGCCATGATTCACGGAGACAGGCAGGCAGGCAGCGTGTATCGCGCCAAACCGCCCCCGACAAACGAACGGCGCGCCGAACGAAAGAAAATGAAAAATCTCTCGGTTTGTGCGCATTCCAACGAAGATTAATGCCGAAAAAAATGCCGCCGCCGTATTTCACGTGTTTCTGTCCTGTGCTATATTTACTGTCCCACTGCAATAGTTTTATCTCGCTTCTTCCTTCCCTCCTCCATTAAATTACAGACACACGCAGCGCCAGCGCCGCGTTGCCATGTCTCGGCTATCATAAAACGATATTTCCTGTTTACCACTGACAAAGACTGGCGACGAGACGGCAATATTGTTTCGGGGATGAATTAATAGCCTAATTGAAAATGAAAACGTCAAATGTTCGAACGAAAAGAAGCAAGCGTCAGCTTTTGTGGTATTTTTCAGATATTCATCAATTACCCAGTGACGAAGCAATGTCACAACAAGCCGCCCTCTATATAATCATCTACTCATGCATGCCATTGAATCCACGAAAATATTTATTGCGCTTACGCTTGCGCAGATAATTGCTGACGACATGCGCGTGATTGATGTGCACCAAGAGCGTCACCCTCAGCTATGCAACCAGTTTATCACCTAACCTAACCTAATTTCGGGTAAATTTGAATTTGAATTAAGTACGAATTTAAATGTCATTTCAAGTATAAATAAAGCCGGGAAATAACAGCGGCGAAAGGGTGGTTGGTATCTGACCCGAAGGAATGCGGCCCTGATTAGAGCCTGCTGAAGGAAAGCTGCAGCGCAAGCGGCCGCTGGAATGCATAATAAACATGTCAGGCGTTTGGGGAAGAAGTTCACGGCAACCGCAGCGCAAAAATCCACCACGAACCACGACTGGCGAACTTAAAGTTGGCGAACGAAGTAAATTATCACGTCAAATATACCCAAACCCGCTTCCAAGCAAACAACTTTTTCAACTTTTGGTTTTGCTTTTGCTTTTGGTGTTCTTCTCTTGGTATGATAAATGCATTGAACGAAATTAGTTTTCTATCTGAATTGAATTGAGAACTTGATGATTACTACTAAAGATGATATCATGCCATTTAATATGCTTGTTTATATCTTAAGATGAAACCGAAGACCAAGATAAGGATAAAGATGTCGTCGCAGCTGCGCAGATAAAAATTAAGTATCGACTTAACTTGACGGATGGAAATTACTTCCTTGCGCCATGGCATCGCACTTCCGAAAGCCGCTAAGACGTTTAGAAAGTTTTATTGGGTGTTTTTGCGCTTTTATTGCTTGGTAATCCTCCACGACGCGCAATTTCATCCTCTCCCTTCTGCCGTTTAGATGGTATTAGGTGTGTTATTAAGCATTTATACATGTAAGTATACAAAATCATTAATTATTTTCCACCATCTTTTTGTAAATATTTAACCAGAATGAAAATACACATGAAAATTTTAAGTTGAAATAGAATAAAATAGAAATAATATAGAAAAATATTCAGCAAAACCTAAAACACATCAAATCAAAAGACAGTCAAGGAAAAATATTTGCGTGGCTTATGTGCACCGCATGAATGCAATCAGACGTAGAATGCAACCCAATATACAGCAATATTCAGCGCTTGCAGAAGCATAAAAAGACTTTCCTGGTGCTGGCAAAGGCCAAACAAAATCAAACCTAAAACACCTCCAACCCCAGAAAGGGAAGAAAAATGATGAATGTTTCACTTTGATAAAGTGATTTTCTTATCACAATTCAACAAAATTCAATAGAAAATCTTAAATCTTCCAGAACTCAGAACTCAATGAAATTAAATATTTCAAGAAGATAAATATATCCAAGAAGGTAAGATTATTCCCTACAGAAAAGTTAAACCTGGGCTTATTTACTTCTGTGCGTTGCCTAACAACAGACCGAATTTGATAAACTTCCGAAGCGAAAGCTTTAGTTTCCTTGAATCTTGGCCATTATTTTAATTGAAATTTAATTTCCTTAATTAAATGTATTAGGTAAGTAACTAATCTAATTATACTTGCATGTAAAAGATGGATGGAAACTCACCTGGAACAAAAAGAATAATACATAAACAAGACGGCAGAAGCAAAACGCAAGAAACAAAGACGCTTCTTTTGTGAGTTATGACGCTTTGCGGAGTTGAAGTCGAAGTGAAGAGTTTGAAAAGCCGAGTGATAGATGTCATGCCCTCAGTGCCCGTATGCGCACTTGTAGGCAGCCCTCACTAGAGGAGAAGCTGCTTGCGCTCGCGAAGATGACACTCGACTTCGACTGGGACACGTCCCCTCGTGTATACCTTGCTCAACAATGCATACCAAGTGCGCGCACTTGTGCCGCATGCCAAACACAAACGGAAGAATAGTATAGTATAGTACAGTGGAGCCAAGAGCGCGCCCAGGGGGCGGCAGGATGATAGTGGCAGAACGTGCCTGCGAGTGATGCTGCCGCCGCCAGCCTAGCTTTGTTTGCGTCCTGCTTTCTGCACGGGTATGGGGCAGAAAACGACAGCCGCGCCGGCGGTTGAAAGCATTAGCCACACGCGCCCGCCGACGAAACGAAACGTAATTTTACTGCCATCTAACTAACCAACCACCCAAACCCTAACCTCCAAACCACCAGGATCGTTCGAATCCCATTGACTCCTCTAGAATGAGTCAAGTATTTCTTGAACTGAACTGAACTTGTTCCCCGCATATTTTTTTGCCTCATAACCATATTATAATAACCTCAAAACGCGAGAGGAATTTGAAGCGAACGAAGGAACAAAATGTCTGTACTTGAGAAATATTCCAAGAATAATCGGCGACCAAAAGCTTTTTTCCTCAGATTGAAAGCGGCAAAGATGACAAAGCGGGCGGTGATCGCGGAAACGAAAAGTACTTGAATACATCTTCACCTCCAGACTTCTTTCCGGGAGCGTTTTCCGCTTCTACTTCTTTACTTTTCCGTTTCCTTTGTATCACAACATTTTATTCTTCGTCTTGTTTTCTTTGCATTCCTTTGCTTTGCTTTGAATTTGCATATATTTTGTTTAAATTAAGTTATTCTTTTAAGATTTATATATTTCACGTGTTTATTTGTGTTTGTTTACATTTACGCATTGGTCGTTGGCTAACAAGGGGTGAAAGTTGTGACCTCGAGAGCAAGCAGTGCTAACCCAATAAGTGTAATTCGCTGCGAAGCAATGTGTGCGCCGGGGACGCAAACGTGCCGTCAGGAATGCGTATAAATTAAAGCTAACTGCATTGTCCGGATTCCCGTCGTCAGTTTAAAGTCGCTGTGGATTTGTGAATGCGAGATTCGCATGAAACACCCAAGACAAGCTTCGCTTTAGTAAATCGGATCAAGCGAGTAAATGCAGTGTTGCCGTTTAACATTTCACATCCTTTCATTGCCAAGAAAGGACATGCTACGTTGCAACGTTTCATAGTTATATTAAGCTAGCAGTTTACAATGTTTTATTTAATTTGCAAGCATTTTTATGCGCTTTTTAATTAGACCACTTTGTTGTCTATCTAATTTACTTTGTAGCATTTATTTCATTTCACTCACAAAGCCTTCGTTTGCGCTTGCGCTTGCTTTTAAGCAAGAAAGTAATTTAAAAATTAGTGAAATTTCACGCGTCGCTGTGCAAATGAATTAATTTACGAGAACAACGTAGAGATGAGTCAAGAATAAAGAAAAATGCAAACGCTCCTCGCTTTGCTTCACTTTGTAAATTATTGGCAGAGTTTATGAGAAATTATGCGCTGGTATAGGCAAATGTCGGGCGCATTAGGAGTTAATTAAAGCGCAAAAATACGACGAGAAGGAAGAATTTGAATTTGAATTCGGTGAGACAGACCACCAGCGAGGAATATTCAAGTCAGCAGGTTTGGTCTGGTTTGGTTTCTTGCTGCTTCCCGGAAAGAAAAGAAATTTATTATTATTTGGCGCGCTGGCGGTGGCGGCTGCCAGGTGGTAATAAGACCCTGGGATGCACCCTTTTTCCGCTGCTTCCTATGCAATTCTGCGAATTCCCCGCCGTGTATTCAAGTCAGGTGGTAAGCTGCTTAATTTAATCAAAACTCCCTAACAGCCCAACAATATGAGTTTTAAACGCTTTAAATCAAACCTCCGTAGAATTACCCAGCCAAAAAAACAAACATATGCCTAGAAAATTGTGTTTTAGTGACGCCTGGTAGTGTGTTACTAACGCTTTAAACTTTAAACTGAGAAAGCCAATGATCCCGGAGATGCCCAACTAAAGCCAACAATCTAAGTGTCGACTTGCAAAGCGTATCCTTGGAGGACATGCAAGGCATGATCCGCAACAAGACCAAGAACTAACTGACGAGGCGAGGCGCTAGAACTAGACAAGCCAACAAAGTTTGCTTACAGTTCGAGGTTGTGAAGGTTGTAAGGAAAGTTGCATGAATGGGGCAGCTCATCAGTGGCTGTTACGAGCGGCCCATTTGTCAACGTGTATATCGATTACTCAAAGTTGCGTCGTGACGCGAGATTGCCACTCACACATGCCGCTCGTTTGATATAAATCGATTGCTTACTACACCCTTGCTTTCCGCTTACAGTTTTCCTCCTTCAGCGAAAGGAAGGGAAAGGAAGATAAGACAAGACGATGTGATGTCGGGGCTTGTCCTTCTACTGCTAGGTATTCATGAAACGACGAACAAGTTTACTCCAAGGAACTTTCCTTTCCTTCCTTGCTTGCTGTTGCTCTATATAACGTGCCCTCCCTAACCAATATATGCAACCAAACATACGCTTGCCATGCGATTAATATTGCAACCAGACGTGCGCGTCAGACAGTGAGTCGCAGTCTATCTCTAAAACTATATCCCTAAACGTAAAAGGAAAGTATGTAAACCTTAATCCGCAGCAAATACTTTAGCCTTTAATGGAGTTCGCGCGAAAGCCATGTAATAATGCACGAGGAACAGTTTTATGTTAACTAACTAACTAACAAAATTCAAGCCGATTTAGAACTTTATATGCTTTCAGTTCTCATTCAATTCGCTAAATGAAATCGACATTTCAGGTGGAAGTAGGCAATGACTCAATATGTCTTCACTTCCGGTCAAGTCACCAACAGTTGACTGATTAAAACGCATACAGGCTCGAAAGAACGTGTAACACAATACATACCTACTATACAAAATATAGTAGAATCAACGAGAAATTGTGAATTTAAAAATACCAAGAGAAAATAATAATTTGAATAGCTTATTATACGATATTGTAATCAAGGAAATAACGAGCTACTCGCTGACTGCGTGGGCATAATAAGCAGGAATCACTCAGTCGCTCGCTAATAATAATTACATCAGAAATCAAGCCAGAACGGATTGGATCGACTCCGCCAACCAGAACGAATTATTTCATCGCATTTCAGCCTCATCGTCATCGGGAATATCATGTCGCGATACAATGGATACTAGACAAAGCCATTATGTTATTCATCACTGAATATCCCCTATAAATAAATAACTAAACAATCACAATAGTACCTTATTCATTATTTAACCTTATTGATTAGCAAGGATAAAACTTGAAAATTAAGCTATTTGAAAAATTCGTACGAATTAAATGATTAAACATATTATTATAATTATTTTCCATCGCTTTTTGATCATTGACTGATTGTTTATATCCGAACATTGGACTAACGAGACCACAACCCTTCAATGCTCAGCGCTTTCGCTTGGGCTTGTATTCCTGGCCACAAAGGCAACAAAGCCTTGAGCGACGAGCATTTGCATAAATAAATCGCATTCGCTTTCCTCTTTCTCTTCCTCTCAGTATTCTTCACAGTCAGAGTGAATGCTGGTTTCCGAACAAATGCGCCCTCTAGCTGATTGCTCCCGACAAATAGCGTATTTACTCCCAGTCCCAATGCACTACAAAATCGTCAATCGCAGCGTTATTTTGTAAACAACAACCTGGAAATCTGACTGCAGAGTTAACGAACTAACAACCAGCAAGGACAGTCATTAAATTAATAATTAAAAGTTTTTCAATTAATCAAGCAATCAATCAATCAGTGCGTTGCGTTGCGTAAATTAACGCCGGAAAGCGTTTAATTCTGAAATACCTGCAAGCCAAGCGCATACACAGGCAACCCAAATACCAACGCGATGAGATTATTTGCAGTCCAGCGCAAGCGTATTTTAGCGGCCGTGGCCGTCTGTCAACGCAGAAGTCTCTTGTACGAGTATCATAAGTAGTTTAGTGTAGTGTAGGCAACTGATGTGATGTTGTTATTGAACTGCTCAGTGAAGTGCACCGAGGCGACACCGACGGCTGTTGCTGCAGATGAGAGGCGTGCCATCCGACGATCGCATCGCTGGCAGCAAATTCGGCGCGTTCGGCGCGTGCTCGCCTTAATTTGACGAATGATTTACGAGCTAATAATACGCATTGCATTGCAATGCAATGCAACGACTAACTAAGTAGCTTCGTCAGAGGTTTACATGAATAACTGAACTGACTTTGTTGTCAGTCCTACCAGGGTGCGCCCTCTAAATTCCTTTGAAAAGTGAAAGAAACGCATGTGAAAACTGATGAAAAAGTGAACAGAAAGCCGCATGGAATGTTATTAGGTTGTAAGTAACAGTTTGCGGATTGGATTCGCTGGCAATGATGATCGTTATTATATTGCGCTCTATTATTGTACGTGACTCCATTATTATCGCTTTAATAGTATTTATCGACTGAACTGAACAAACAAGTACCAACTGCAAAGTACTAATCGATTTTAGGTTATGGTAGATTTCTGTATGCACCCGAATTGAGTAGTTTTTTGACTTTTTAATGTAGTTTTGTTGGTTGCATATATTATTTAAATGAATGAACGTAGCAAGAGTTTGAGTTTGACTAACTTCATGTTAATGTCAAACAAAGTTAAACAAAATCAAGCCTCTACGTTCCTGGAAAGTCATGTCAACGAGTGCAATAAATGCAATGGAACTATTGTAGTAGGTGAGTGCATTTGAGTGGAATCGCACGATAGACGAACAATTCACCACGCAATGCAACGCCACAACAAGCAACTAGAACTACAAGAATAGACGAAGAGTAAAGTAGGCAACCAAACAGCCACTGACTTAAACGACGTCATAAACATTTACGCTTGTTCGTCTTTCGCTTGAATTTCTCGCATATTGTTTCGAACAAGTTTAATATTATACGTACGTAATAGTGATGTAACGAATATTCGCATTCGCATTCGCGAATATTCGCATTCGCGAATATTCGCATATTTTTCAATATTCGCATTCGCATTCGCATTCGCAAAAATTATGCTAATACTTAGCGAATGTTTTTAATAATCAAAAAGGAAAATTATTAAACTTTAAATATCTAATGTATTAATGTCTTTAAGACTGCGCAAATGTTTCCAACGTCTTAAGTTAGGGTGCGTACCGCAATTTCTAGAAGGTTGCAGAAACGCGCATAATCTTGGTGCGCAATATTGCCGAACACATGTTTTTATGCCACTTTGTCCCTTAAATATCATATTCGCATTCGCATTCGCATTCGCGAATGTTGAAGATAAATATTCGCATTCGCATTCGCGAATGTGAAAAATCTAACATTCGTTACATCACTAGTACGTAATATAGTTTAGGAATTATGTCTAATATCAGGCTTGTATCTCGTTAAATGCACCTTAACGTGCACTACACGTTGAAAAGTTTACTCAAAGTTGTGTTTAAGTTTTGTTTGATTTTCATTTATAAAGAAATTCATAAGAAACTTTTTCAAGTTAAGTAAATTTTTGAGTTTTAAGTAACTTTAAGTAGGTATTTAGTCATTTACTATGCAATGCAATTAAAGTTTTACTCTAGTTTTTATATTATACTTGAGTTATAATTACAACCAGATGTTAAGTATTAGTATTTTTCCTATCTGAGTATCGAAGTAAACTACGAGCACGCTGGAGTATGAGCAACCAAGCATGCATTCGCTACAATTATAAACAATTTATACGAGTAAGTAATGCGCATTCAAAGCGTATGAAAGATTATACGCCGTTAATTTGTAATTATGAGCGAATGGAATAAGTAGTAAGTAAGTTTACTTTGATCTGAACTACGAGTACTTTTTCTGTTTTTAAATTGTAAAATTTTGTTTTTACTCAGAAACGCAAGAAATTCATTGAAAGTTTGAAAAAATCTTTAAAGAAAACAATAAAATTTTGCTGTGGCCGTAACAAAACTGATTGTGAGTGAGTGCCCGCGAAGATTCCCACGAAGGAAGACAGCGACACAGATTAGGAATTCGAGTCAAAGCTGAGAACGGAGAACATCTGAGCAGATCTGGGCTAAGAAATGACCTAACTGTGCTTTTCTTACGACTACGACGTGCATTTATCTGGAGTTATTATCTTAGCTCTTGACAAAGCTGAAATGAAGTGAAGTGAACTAAACGCAAGCAAAACTTGCAAAACAATAATAAATAAATAAAATTGCAGAAGAGCACAAGACGCCAAGAAAGCAAGCCAAAGACAATTGCTTCTTTTGCAATGAGGAGTTATTATTACAATGGTCGTTGTGTTGCATTCTTGTTAATAATTTCTTAAGTAGACTAACCTAAACTAAGCGTCACTTAAGACAATACTTAAGAGTTATTTCCTAAGAATGAAAAGAATAGAAAATGGTGAGAAAAGTGACTCAACCAACAATAAAAAATGTTACAAATCTCTCAATTTTTAAATTCTTTCAATACTTTCTTGACAACCTAAGACAACTTTAAAATCCTAAGTCGTTGACAATCAGTTTTAGCAGTTTCAATTGCTTTTTGATTGATTTTTCTCCTTGGTTCTACTATACATTTGATCATGATCATCATCATCAACGCGCTAGAAACGAACGAAACATTTAATTCTAGTGCACTTGCGCTCGCATATGAGTTCCGAATATTCATGTAGTATGAAATGCATGTTCCATGTACCTACATATATACATACGTAGAACGAAAGCCGATTATTTTTAGCTGCTTATAATTTAGCGTTTTACAAGTGCATACTTGTGAAGCTTGATGCTCATAAGTACTCATACATACCTATACTTATTATAAGTCATAGGAGTGAGTACTAAATACCTACACTACACTATCCTGCCGAAGTCTTTTATTCACTTCATTTCCCTTTAGACTAGTTACATAATTTATTTCACTCAATATTGTCTCGATATCTCAAGACAATTAACAAAATTAACCAATATATTGTGTAATTAATTAATCACTGATTAAGATTAATGGCGAGTTAATTATAATCACCGTTACTAAGTTACTTTACAAGCAGTTGAATATCAACAAACCTCACTCAATACGAACCAGTGGGTTGCGCTTATCAATATAATTTGCATTCAACCTTCAAATCCTTCATTTCCATTCCACTTCGTCTCGCTCCGTGAAAAAACAAAGGCACAGCACAAGCGCAAGCGTAATAAAACGCAATACTTAAGTGTTTTTGCACACAGCATGAAGGTACGAACCTAGTTATACAGTAATATCATTCATATCATAGTGTAATAATACAATTTCATTGCACTCCTACGCAATCTCTGCAGTATAAACTCTTAAATTCTTTTAAAATATGATTTCCAATTCATTTCGCTATGTCTACGCGTATGAATTTAAATCTGAAATCTGAATGAAAGTTCATAGAAGAAAAGAAGCAAATTGCATAGCGCAGCGTGGCAAGTGCAAGTGACGAAAGTGGTGTTATCCTGCAGGCGCAACATGCATTCATTGTATGCAGGAATTTGTATGGCGACGCGCAGTAATTGTAACTCCGCTGCTGCTGTTGCTCGCGTTCGCGCTCGTTGGCGAGTGAATTAAGGACGAGCCGTCGAAACAGCGATTGCGATTACAATTCCACGCTGCACCGTGTTGTGCTGCTCGAAAAACAAAAGATTGCCGCAGAACCAACAAAGACAACTTGCCACAAACAAATAAATACGCAAACACACAGATGGCGCACTTCGCTTACGCTGTGCTCATTGCATTTATGAATTTACTCGCTCATCGTATCCTCTAAAGTTCATTCACTCCAAAAAGAGGCTAATTAACTATTTCACTTAATCCGCAACAATTAACAAATTTTTTCATTGTTCTTGTTTCAAGTTAAGTTTAGTTTCATTGTTAGGTTTGAAACTTTCTATATAGAGAAAAAAACACATTAATACTTTGACTTTCTTCCTGTTGAATGAATAAACAAACAAAAACAAAAAGATGAAGGAAACGTGTAAGAATGCAGACACATGTTGTCTTGTTCATACAGACTAGACTAGACTAGACTACCCTCCATACATCTTCCCTCAACTTGCAAGAAATGCACACACTCCACTCCAATCTATCCGACAATCCTGAACGAGCCTTGCGCTTGCATCAAATATAGATATACTGCTGGCTGCTGTTGGGAAAACACGTCCTGTGACGTAACAGGCAGGCACGCGGGTGAATGCTTGTCTGGCGGGCTGCTGCTGCTGCTGCCCCAACAACTCAATCCATCCAGGCGCACGTAACGTATTCATCGAGCGCAAATATTTTGCCTTGCCGGTCGTCGAGAAAAACCCAGCCCCGCACTTATTACAGCGTCATTGTTTCCAAGTTAGCAAGCAAGCTCACTTCACTTGGATGCTTCCTTCGTCCTTCGTCCTGCGCCCTGCGTTTCGCGTCCTTCCTGCGGCACAGCTGAGTGCTTATTTTCATTTTTTAGTGCGTTGTGTTCTGCTAGAATACCTATTCTAGTGCATTTGCATCACTAAACTAACGAATATTTCATATGCATTTTTGTTTTCTTTTGCTTCTTTCCAGTTTATTGTTCGGAGGCGTGTAGTAAAGCGTCATAAATCCTTCAATAAGAATATCATGTACTAGCTACTAGTATGTAGGTACAGTAAGTATGTGTACACAAGTTACTTCATAAAGTTCCAAAACTTCAAAGAAATTGTTTATTATTTTGGTGCGAAGTGTAATTATGACAAGAATTTAACAGATTGAAGTAGAATTGCAATCCATTGCAGTTTGCCTAGTTTAAGTCTGCAAGCGCACTCGCTGCATATAAATAACGAACGAAAGTGTTGTGTTCGCGTATCAAAATAGACAAATCCGTATTATATTTAGATATTTTTGTGGTTTATAGTGCGCAGGGGCACTGGCAGATTGGTGTCCCTATAACTTGTAGATTTATAAAATATCATAATCAGAGCCAAAACTTCCACACGTATTTAATTCATTTAAACATTTTTACAGTTTTCTGTAGTAAGTGCCTACGTATTACTGTGAGTTGTGAGAAGACGTAGTCTACAGAAGTTTATGCCACGTGGCAAAGTCTTGCCAAGAACGTACCAACAATTTCACGTTATGCGCATGCACATATTGCAATCGTAGATTACGAACGTACAAGGTACACTTCACTGCACTGCACTGGACTGGACTCTCCGTCTTCGGCTGCTTCACAAAGAATGACAACGTTTGGCTGCGTTCCCATTCAATTTTCTCATTCTCATTCACATTCGCATTCGTATTCGTATTCTCATATCCTGCAGGATACGCATACATATGTCTTCGCTTCTTAGCCTTAGCCTTTTTCCTTTCTTCCTTGCAAATTGCACAAATTTATCGTTGCAGAAATACCACCAATGAAACTTTTTTAATATATGTATGTATACCTGCATTTATTACACATCCTAAGAGAAAAGAATGATGAAATAAGAATAAACACTAATGCACTTCCACATCCATTCTTTCACAATTTCTGGTAATTCTATTACCTAAGCCAGGTGGTGCTTGTTTGGTTGCCTACTTGCTACCAAGTGGTCTTATAAACACAATATAAAATTGCTGCCAAAACATATCACCACCTGAACTAAACCATCTTTTAAGTGTTGCCAGAGGTAAAACTAACAATTCGTAGCGTTTTCTACATGTGCAAGAGAGCAGAGAGCGAAAAGCACTTGCGACAAGTTGGCGGAAGTGTGTTCTTCCGGCGTATCGCACGCCATAACACTGCATAACGAGAAATATTTGATGTCGCTGCTTCTATAAATACCACAAAAGTCTGCGTCATTATCATTGCACACCGCTCATCGCTCATGCGTATACGTATGCGAAATTGATAACAGTGAAGTTCAACAACGGAAGCACAAGCGCAATACAATATTGAAACAATCGTGCAACATACAATACAATAATAACAACCAGAGACAAAAAACAGGTTGTGTGCAATCAACTGCCACCGGTGATGCTGCAACACTACTCATTGTAATACCGGTAGGTATGTATGTACATAATGTGTTTTTCCTTTATGCCAGTTTTGTTACATTTGTTATTTTGTTAGGTATTTTCACTCTCTGCCTGTCATTTGGTTGTTCTAATGCGATTTTTATTGTTGTGTGATTGTAGCTCACACAATTCGAGATTCCACATTCGTGATCCGAGTGATTATAGTGAATTACACCGACGAACGCCAAACAACATCCGCGAAGGTCATCTCTTGGAACAATCATGTTATATTATGTTATGTTATGTTACGTAAAAGCATGGAACCTACAATAGCCTCAGTATAGTTTCATTTCGACCAGATAATATAGTCCAGATGAATGAATGTTTTGAATCGTAAAACAAACGCATATCATAAAAATAATTACACTATGGATGGCTGGCTGGCTGGCTGGTTAGTTAGCGTGTTCCTGTGCATCTAACAATAATAAACTTTCATAAATTGCACAAGCTATAGCGCAAGCGCGTAGTTGTGGAAAAAAATGTAATCGGCGCATGGCATGATGTAGTGTGCTCTGTGCCGTGAATATTATTACGCCGCAATTTACCACTAATGTGATGATCCTACTGTGTATGTACATACAATACTTATGAATAGGTACTACTAGTGCGCAGTGCTTGTGGTAGTGGTAGTGCCAGTGACCGAATTGCAGACGCCGACGTAAACGGACGTGGACGTGCTAGTAGAGTTGTCTATACTCAACGATAGATATGTATGTATACGGGAAACTGGATTAATAAACGAATTATTCAAGAATGACTCATTCAGTTGAACGTGGACAGAACAGAATGGTGTAATGCCGCAATACGAATGTCATAACAAGTGCATGTGCAAGTCAAGAGCGCTTGCGCTCGTGCTCATACTGGCGATTACTTGTTGCAGGAATACTGCAACTGCAACTACATATTGTACTTGTCTTCGCTTGCGCTAGATGATGATGCAATTTACATTTATGCCTGGATAGATTACATTGACGCGATTGCGTTCGCAAACACGTTTGTGTATATATAAGTTGTTTGCATTACTTTTAAATGTAAACCTCCATTTTTTATACCTTTATAGCGATTTTGGCAGGTTCAATTTGATCATTGTGTTTTCTCTATGGTTCCACTATATATATGTACTTAATACTAGGTACCTTACACAATATCTAGCGATGATAATGATGACTTGGTGTGTTTGCTGATTAGCTTCAGCTACAGCGTGACAACGTAATCAACACTCACCTGAAACGAAACAAACAATTAATTAATTATTGCAGGTTATGTTGCTTATTAAGTAATATAATAGATTGTGTTTTTGTAACGGACATTGTCAATTTCTCACTTTAGTTTCATCGTTTTAGCAAATATGTAATTAGTTTCATTGCTAATTATTCGTATTATTGCTAAAATAAATAAATTTAAATACGAATGTAAATTCGCTACTTGGCAAATAGTTGCAAACTATTATTTATGATGTAAAATACGCAGCGTATTTGAATAGGCATTGTTTAATTAATTAAACCATCAATATGTAACTGGAGCACTGAAACTTCGAGTGCTTTTAGCTAATAAAAATGTAACGTTTTAAGCGAAATAACGAGCATTTTACTAATTACCTACGTTTATTACGTGAGTACAGAGATATTATAGAAAATGCTGCATAAGAAACGAGAATAAGTAACAACCAAGCAAGCAAGGCATCAAGGAGAACGGAAACAAACAGGTGTTCAGTTGAGTCGACAAACAACTGGCTAACCGCGAACAAACCAAAGAATGAACTGAAGGCTTGAAAGACTGAAAGACTTACTTTGATGGCTTTGCACTCGCGGTGCGGTGCCTTTTGCTCTTTTCTTCTTCTTCTGCACCTTCAGCTTCTATTTACAGGTGCATAGACACTAAACAACTACCAATCTATTAGGCTAGTAGTTAATCTTTGTTGTCTTATAAAAATGTACATATTGACAGATAATTTCAAAGAAATTTTTGTTGGAGTTTATGACTAAGAAATCCTTAATTCAAGACTTAAGTCTTTTAGAAAAACAATGAAATTGAATGAGAAATGCACGTAAGCGAATGTAAACGATGAATGGGCAGGAATTAAACTAAACTAGACTTAAATTAAGTTTTATGCGCTTTACATCTGAAACCAGCATCAGCACGAGGCAAGACGCAGAACGTAATCCTCGTCTGCGTCGTCATCCTCATCGCCTCCTCGTAAACGTCGCGGTAATTGCGATTAATTGGATTAAGTCATTCGGGTCGTTAGAGTGTATATCAAATGACTGCGGCTGTGGCTGCGGAGGCGGAGGCCGCCAGAACAACTGACTAATTGTGACCACTTTTTAACTCACAATCAACTTCAACTCCTTGACTTCACTTCACTCCACTTCACTTCACATGATTTTCATATCGAATTGCAAAGGAACGGGAATAAAACATAATTTATCTGGAATAAATGAGCGACGTTTATGTGACCATTAGCGACACCACTCCGTTGTGAAACATTTACGAGACGCGATTGTAAATATGCAATAAAAATAAATAAACGCGACTTGACAGATTGCCTGGACTCGCTTACGCGTACGCGTACGCTTGCACTTGTGTATCATCTTTTCTCTTCCCTTGTCTTGTCCTGTTGCTTGCGCTTCTGCTATTTATATTCCATTCTATATAGATTTCCATTTCAACGCGTTGCTCGTGTCGCGTGTTTTCTTAGCGAAGGCTTGTCATTCAACTCATTTCTCTTTCCTGCTTACAGGTTTCAGTTTCTGCATTCTACGCTCATGTCATCTGTCAATATTTCATTCAAACGTAGTCACTTAGTTAGCATTTCGACTTAAGTAAATCAGAGTAGAATTAAGTCTTTTAAATTCGTTAATACAAGAAAAAAATGCATTTTGAGTGGAATTTTTAACCTTTTTTGATAATTTATGAGAACATTCAGTGTTGCGCGCCTGCAGGTGCGGATCGAAATAAACATATTCGTCGCATGCCGACGGAAGCGAGATGAATGATGGGATTCGAATTAAATATATCGTAACGTAACGCAACGTAACGTGCTAATAACGTTTCCAAATTACACTCTCATTTAGATCCTTCGCAAATGCTAAACTTATTCTCGTCAAAACTCACCTAAAAATATCATTTCTCACTAATTATCCCTGAAAAAAAAATGATCAGGAAGTAGAAAAACAACGTATAAATACCGAACTTTTCTAGAAAAAGTCACCTTTTTAGAGTTCGGGTTACACCTTGACGTAACAGTAGGACGGGCGCGGGCGCGTGGTGAACCTTTCAAGGTAAACATTCCAGCATGGATGCACATCTGCTTTACTTTGCTGGCTTTTTGATTAGGGTACCTATAAAAGGGTACCACTTGTGTCTGTTTCCAAGCAGGAAGAAGCTCTACAAACCATACTGCCGGCAGCAGGTAACCTAACCTAACCTAACCTAACGTAACCTATATCATATCAACACCTGGCTCCCTGGCTCTGGTTAAATATCAGCTGCTCTGCAATGCTGTTACATCACTCGTACAAAATTCGAAATTTCCGTTTGAAACCAAACACCAAACACTTATTGTTAGGACAATTACTCGTGATTGCGATAATCCGTCGATTCAATATTGGAACAAGATAATTACAGCTCTCACTCGGCATTCCAACCAGCATTGTTTCAATCAAAGCAGCAAATCGATGAATACACGTCATTCATTGCTCGGACAAACAACGAATTCAATCTACGTTTCGCTTCGATTTGCAGAGGAAGCAAAGCCTAGTCTGTCACTGGTTTTGAGATGCAACTCAATCAAAGATAATCTTGTTGAATTGCGAAATCGCAAGCGCAGAAACCTTGTTTATATAAATAATTATTCCCACATTTTCATACGATTTCCAGTAGGTTGACTTTCAATCATATGAAATACTTGCAGCATGGCATGAAACAAAGCCAATCACATGGCGTGGCATACTAATTCCTACAACACGCCTTATATAACAACACAACACAACACGACTGATAGCCCATAAATGGCGATGAAATATTTGTCCGAATGCATAAATAATGCAATCGTAGGTGAGGAGACCATCCACAGATGGCGTCCACCTCGAAAAAGCATTGTTCGTTCATCGAACATTTCGTAATGAATTTAATTGCAAATCTCATTACGTTACATCGCATGCCATTCCCGTAACAAGTCGGTCTTCCACCAACAAGTGCATATTTTTTAATTAGCCGCAGACACACACGCGCACAAACTATAGCAACGTTCTACAATACGTGCATTTCATTATGTAATATGCAATCTGAAATATGTAGGCAGGCAGCGGTGAAGTAGAGGTAAAGGTAAGTAATGAGGTGAATTGTATCGAATGAATTGATGGATAAATCAATAACACCGCTAATACCTGGAATAGAATAAAGTTTCTGTTTACGTTCCGGTCGCCTGTGGCAACGCCGATCGGCTGGTGGCCTACAGTTAGCACAAACGCATTAATATCAATATTAAACCTTCCTATCTATCTATCTGTTTATATCTATCCACATGAATTATGCGGGTGTGGGTCCTTTAACACACGTTCATGTTTACGTTTATATGTAACATTCTGGAATATTCCATCCGAATGCAATGTAATTCAATTCAATAAAAACACCTGTCCATCCTGAATGCGCATAATGTCATAATGTTTCATTAATATAAGCAGAATATTAATACCAATGGGCGTGCTTTTATTCATGCCGTTCCATTACTTACGAAAACATAACATAACATAACACTGCATAGAATAGAATGGAATAGCTTTTGTTTTCACTTTCATAGCGATAAATAAATATGGCGCCTGGTGAAATTCATTTTTAGGTTAGAAATGTATACATATAGTGACTTTTTAAAGTGCACGCGTTTGTTTCTTTCTAGAACATTCCACCTAAATATTTCTGTGAATTATAGCGATATACATACAATATTCGATTGAAGAAAATGACTGTGTGTGGAATATGAACATAAGGTCGAGACCTTAATTAGTCTACAATACCAGCAGAGCAGAGCTAGCACTGCAGCAGATCTAGGATTGCGTGTGCGTATTTCACGTAAGAGAAGTATGTAAGTGAACGCTGCTGCCCACGCTACCACGAAAGTAGCTAGCTAGCGACCAAAGCAGCAGAAAACAGATTAGAACACGCAACGAGCCACGAGCATAAGTTAGTGGGTCTCGATTGGATTGTTTTTGCGTTTTACTTAATTTTCAATCGTAGTTGCAGAGATATACGAGTATACATAGGTGTAGCTGTCCGTTCTCTTATTAATTATGAATAGCCAGTAGCTCTAATTATTATGGGCGCGAGCGAGAGCGCAAGCGCCGCGTAGACGAGGTAAACTTAAACTTGATTAAAGTGAAGTACAAGCGCAACCGTTTTATTATTAATTCGATTGTGTATTGATCCAGGTGAATGTGTGGTTGCCTAGCTACGAAGAACTTGATGCAATGATACAAATATAATATCAGGGGAAGAGTAGAGCAGCTAGCGAGGTGATGGCTAATGGCAAATACCTAATAGCTAATAGCAAAGTAAGGCAATAGCTGAACAGAGCCCAGGCCAGGCCAGGCCAAGCGCAGATACAATTAGTATAAGAAACACAACACAACACAACACAACATAGCAACGCACAGAAAGACAAGCCTTGTATTGGAATTGCTTGGATAGCAATCCAGGTATTAATTCTATATATCAGTTGAATTCGAAATAGTCTCAGTCTCAGTCAAAGCTATTGCATGCCAAGACCAATCTAAACGTCGCGTCCGTATATAATCCTGAACATGGACGTGCAAGCGCAATTGTAATTAATTAAGCGTATAATAAGTATAGGTAATAATTAATAACCTAAGAAATTAAATTAAATTATCCTAAACAAAAACAATTATAAAAGAAGGAATTAGTTTTAATTAACACGTACATTTTGTCTGATTTCGTAGATAATTATTACCAATAACGAGCCAATCATTATGCAATATTGTATTATATATATTTGTTGTTTGTTCTTGTCTTGTTAGTAAGTCCATGCACGATTTCGATCGAACACGACTGCCTGCCGTTGCTTTACTACCAGTATACTTTAGTTTAGTAAGGTTGGCAGCCAGTTTTCTAACTTAAGTGTAGTCTAGTGCTAGTGCAATGCAATGCAAGAGCAGCTTTTACTCGATGTCGAGTGTGCGTGCCCTCGATAATCGGGAAATGTAGCAATTGCTTCTTGCTTCTTTCTATCTTTCTGCGCAAGCGCAATCGCAGTCGCACCTGCACCTGTTCCGGCTTGTTCCGCAAGGCAAGGCAAGACAAGGCAAACTCGACTTAACTCAACCGCCAGGTAACTCAAGGCACTTCTGTTCTTTCTTGTCTTCCTCGTTTTATTCACTCACGAGGAAGCTCTTCTAACTGATAATCAAAGTCAAACTGAAACTTGAGACTTGAGGCGAGGAAATAAAGAAGCAAAGTAAAGTAAAGTGAAGTTTGATCTACTTTTTAGTCGTAGTCACTTTGTTTTTGTGTTTTATTTTAGCTTCGTTAATCTCAAGTTAAATTAAGTCACGTCACGAATTTCTTTTCTCAAATTCTTGAAAAAATTACAAATTGTTTGCTTTTAATTATTTCGCGCGTTGTTATTCATTTTTCTCATGATGAGATCAAGCAAAGCAAAAAGTTACTTGCTTAAGATGATCTAACCTAACCTAACCTAAGCTTGGCTTAGCCGAGCTGAAGAAAAACCTGCCAAACAGAGCAGAGCAGAGCAGAACACAGCGTAGCCGTGCTTGATCTTGATCTTCTTTCGCTCCGTTTCTCCTCTCCCGCCTCCTCTCTCGAATAATAACAAATGTTGAAGAAAGCGTTCTACATACGAGGCCGCGTTAGAAGAAAATTATTCGCGCAAGATAAGAAACTGTGAAGATACCGCAAAACTGACGAAAAACCAAACCGACCAACCGGAGTCTCATTACTTCTTTATACTCTTCAAGACGTGATCTGAACTGCACTGCACTTATGTTAACTCAAGGCAAGTTATAGTTTAGTTTAGTTAAGTTAACAAATTAAACTATAAACTTTCAGCCGGATGAAAAACATCTGGGACTTGCTGCTCGCATGACCATGAAGCGTAACCAAATTGCCAACCGGAGTAAAACTAAAGAACTCGACACAACGCAACGCAACGCAAAGCAAACGTAAACAGAAATATAAGCGGTTACAGCGCCGCCACTGAATTGAGAATTGAATTGATTTAAGTGCACAGGAAGATTTAGTGTTTAGTGCTTACAATTAGTGCTTAGAGTAGTAAACTAACGAACATAAAACGTGAAAAAGTAACAAAGAAAAAATTCTAAAACTTGAATTTTGTTCAATTTTAAGGTGAGGTTAAACCTTAAACCAGGGATGACCAACTCGAGGCCCACAGCTCCTGCGACATGTGTTTTAGCCCTATCTAGAACTAATGTGACCCGCGTAGAAATAAAAAGTTGGCCACCACTGAATTAAACCCTCCAGTCTTTAATTATAATATGCAAAGCAGAAAATATAAAGACGCATAAAAACTAAGCTAAAACAAAGAGAAAAACGCAAAGAACTAAAGAAAGAACAAACCTAGTAGTTAAAAGGGAAAAATACCCGCAATTATATGGAAAATCATTATGTAGGCATTACATTATGTAATTCCCTCAATGATAAATGAATAAATAATATCAAAGGCCATGCCATGCCATGGCAAGTCGCAGTCGCAGGTAGATTATGTGTACTCTACTCGCCGCCCCCGAGAAACATGTGTACATTGTACGGTTGCCCTGGCGACGACCAGCAATAAGCGACACGCGTGTACACCTAGCCCCCGACCGAACCAAAGGGTATTTTTTATTATCCTACATATGTATGTACATACGTGCATACATGTTGCCTATTGAAAGAATTTTTCGACTTATTACTTCAGATGGCGCCACGCAATCAAATAAAAATTTAAATACGGCTCGTAAATCTCGCTGCCCAGGTATTCTGTGGAAGGAGCGGAGCATTAACAAAAAAGTAGCTATTAACAGCAGAGCCGCATATTATTATGATTTCTCCCTCGTTTTCCACCGATAAGATCCATGCAGAGACATTATTCAAAGCGAACCCAAGCACGCGAATATAAATGCGCACGCGCAAGCTCACGCGCTTTCCTTTTTTCGTTTTTCATTTAGGTACTATCCGTCGATTATGAAAGTTTCATCGTGCATGGCACGAGGTATTATTCCTGCTTCTGTACTCGTTCAGCTAACCTAACCTAACAGCACGCATATGCATGACGTGTGATCGTATAACAAAAGGACGAAGTAGGCAGGCAGGCAGGCAGGCAACCAACCACGCAAGGTATATGATGTGATATGATACGATCGTTATGATATAATAATAATGAATATAATTCGCCATTTGCGTTTCGTTCTGTTCTGTTCTGTTCTGTTCCTGCTTTTGATTTACATTTTTGTTGGTTGCTGATTGATCTTTGAGGTTATATTATATTATATATTCATATTATTACTGATTATACCACTGTAATAATTCATTCTTGTCCAAAGCCAAGCTAAACTAATAAAAAGTGAACGCAATAAAAATATTAAGTCAACTAAGTATTCATATATTATATGTAGTTATGATAAAATGAGTAATGATATCAAAGGGAACTTTTAAAAGCTAATCGGTAAATAAATTATGACAGATGACAGGTAATAACCTAAATCAATAAGAATTACGCCGACTTCTTGTCATTTCCCTGATGAATTCATTACGAGTTCAATTATTCATTATCCTGGGACATTTCAATCACAATTTTACATTACATGAAACAGAACAGAACAGAAGTCGAATTATTCTACTGCTAATTCATTAAGAAATTAGGTCACTCTTACAAGCGCAAGCGCAAGTGTAAGAGCAAGTGTGATTAAGTTGTCACACGTTAATCACGGAAATCAATTACTTCACATTTCCGGTGGTGCCGCATTGTTGTTTCCATGAATAAATAAAATAGAATAGAAATTGCTGGAAATATCCTAACAATCAGCAGAAAAACCACGAATAAAACATGAAAATAAGTGTGACATGTGTTTTTTGCGTCAGAACACAACAACAACAGATGCAGATACAGATACAGAATCCGAACCAGGATGACAAACAAATGACACGCGTCGCTGCCTCGCTATGCGTATGAATGCAAGAAAACTGCTCTCTTTCGCCGTAAGTCCTGACCTTTTGTGAGTTTAGTTTGAGTTTGTTGTGTTTAGTCCTTGGTAAACATTTCTCTCTCTCCTTCGCACTCACAACTCAGATAGAAAGGCAAGACAACGAATACATTTCTTCTATTATTTCAATAACAGTGCACGTTCAACATGCATTATTGTTATCCATCTTGGTATTCTCAGTATTTCCTTGCTGGTTGGTTGGTTAGTTGGTTGCCTACCTTAGCAATGTGTGTGTGCGCATAACACATTACCATCTATCGCAAGAAAAGTACATACACGTACATACTCGTATTATTTGCACCTGTGTATGCGCCCGTACGGTAGCAATCACACTCATATTATACATAATATTCTACCAGGTACGAATACATGTACTCGTATGTGTGTCTCCGTTATTATAATTTCATGCGATAGCGAGGCCGCAATTGCGACTGCGCTTGCGCTTGCACGAACTCGCTCAACATTTTTTTCCATGCACTTATTTTATATCATAGCCAGCCAAGTCAAGCAATCGTAGTTCATTTTTTCAATTAATTACTTCGTACCTGTCGTAATCACTCACAGGATTTACATTGAATTGCATTGGATTCAATTAACTAATTGTTATTGTTTCATTTTGTAGAGCGTTTTCAAGAACAGAACAGAACAGAACAGATTTAGAAAATTGAAACTTTTCACAAACTTGTTAAAATTTTCATTTTGTGGCGCTTATTTATTTCAACGGACCAGCGACTGAACAATCGAACGCAGCGAACAATAGCTCGGTGCGCAGCGCGTTTTAACCTGTAGCCCGCCATAACCTAGCGAATGAGAATGACAAAAGAATTGCAACAACAGCAATGGCGCATTTCAATTACACCAACGAGTCTAGTCGAGTCTAGTTCTAGGATAAGTACGACTAATAAAGCAGAAATCAAGCTAAAGCTCCCCTATTCATGCATTCACAACAGAATGAGGGCGCTAGTTCATTATTAATAAGGACGAACGGTTGAATGCAGGTGCAATTATGTGCATACAAACATACAGTCTTCCAAGTGACTGATTACAGACACGGCACGCGCATGCGCATGCGCCATATGAAGTAGAAGAAGAAGAAGAAAACTGACTTCCTTCTATATGTATATTGTGGATACGAGCATAATATGAAGATAGATGGACGGATGAGTGGGCACCCATCTTCATCGTCATCGTCAGCCGGCAGAACAACAGCCGGCGAACAGGAAGTCTATTACGGTTTCTTCGGACAAATACGGCGTGTGCACGTTTGTACTTCCTTTGTTCTTTCTTTCGCTTGAGCTTCTTGTTTTATGGTTCACGTAAGTAAAAGGCATGTACGTGGAATAGAATAACAATGCGCAAGCGCAAAGTGACTTAAGTCAGAAGTAAGTAGGTAAGTGCCTCCTGTTTGTTGCTCACCTCTTCCTCTCCGGTGGCGGTATTGACTGAGTCCATGCTCTGGCTGAGCGTGAGCGGTGCGTCCATAATAGTACAGTCCGGCTCGTTAGGGGACGCGGCGGCAACGACGGCGGCGAGAGGACTGCCGACGGCGGAGGTGGGTGTAAGACTGGCCTGCGGCAAGGGGTCGGTGGTGTCGTGGCGCGGCCTCTTCAGCGACGGCGGAGTGGCGGCAGTCGGCGGGGACAGATTGCCACCCAGAGGATGCCGGCCTCTCTTCGTGGCTGCGCCGGGATTGAAGACGGTCTCCACGGTGTCGCGTTGCGTTCACTGCTGCACGCTTGCCGCCTTCTGCTTCAGCTCCTGACTGGCGCACTCCAACCGCGCGCACATCAAGAACAACAACAACAATTCACACACTCCTGTCACTGACTGGATTACAAGATATTGCTATTGTCGGTCGGTCGGTGCGAACGAAGAGTTGCCTGAATTGAGTGACTGTGTGTGTGGCGATAGCGAAACAAACGCTCAGACCCGGTCGACGAGACGATCGCTGCTCGACTAACGCGATGCGAACGGTGCGGTGCGCTAACGCTAGAACTGCTGCTGGCGCTGCTGCCCCCACCGCTCTGTCGCGCTCTCTCACCCTGCAGGTGCAGGTGCGCCACTACTCGTATGTGTGTATGTATCGTACCGTCCGGTGGCGGCAAAACCAGGAGCAGGAGCAGGAGCCGAAGTAGTGGCAGTGGCAGGTGCGCGTTACCGGGGTGGGGCGGCGGCACGAGGCCAGGTAGATTCACTCACACAAAGACGACTTCCGCACACGGCGCACGGTACGTGTAGAGGGCGTGGGTGCATTGGTGTTTTATCAATTTATATGCGACTGCCGCGCTTCACTTTGCCTCGTTTCGTTTCGCTTCGGTTACGTGTTCACAGCCTGTACTAGTGGGTGTGTTCCTTCCACTGACTGTATTCTGGATCTATGTACCTTTAAATGAGCGCTGGCTAACAGTGGCGACGATCGCCGTTTGTTTTTCGTTAATGCATCGGACTTGATGTTAGGTTAGGGCGGCGGCGGAGACGGCGATGGTGGTGACGGTGGCGCTGGCGCTAGCGCTCTCTCGCCTCAGACTGACGGGCGCCACTCGCAGCCACCACCGCCGACCGAAGGCAAACATGGCAAATTGCGTTTGTTCTGCAGATTCGAAGCGCGCAACTTGGGTATAAGTATAACTAACATAACTTACTGTTTATTCCGCATTTTTTGTTGAAATCTCAATGATTTTTCTTCTCTTTCAGCTTTAATTTTTAATGTACTTATACTTAATGTACTGACTCCTTTCTACCTGCATTTCTGTCTGTGGTTTCGCACAGTAATGTATGGTTGGTTGCCTAGCTTATGAAAAGTGGCAAACACTTCTTCGCCTTCGTTTTCGCGTATCTATACCTACTGTGAGCGAAGCGGAGCGAGTCGAATATCATAGGGGTTGCTCGCAGTTGTAGGAAACACCTCTAGCGCGTTCTGTGCTCTTGATACTTTCTACCCTCTGCGTGCCTACAATCGCACGTTTCACCCCATATGCCACGTTGCTTGCTGCTACCTTACTTTCTATTACTTCAACCCCCAAGCCTGGCGCGTTTGCGCTTGTATGCAGTAATACTGATTGTGAGCCAGGTTATTAGGAATTATCTACATATGTACATATGCATATATGCGTGTTTAACCAGAGTTTTAATTAAATTAATTAAAACTTGTTTTTGCCGGAACAGAAAAACTAAAAAGTTATCATAACTTTACGGAAAAATCTTTTACTTACTACACGTTTTCGAATGTTTTCTCTGTTATATCAATAAAAAAACGCATCAAAAAATGATTTATGATAAATACCTGCCAGGATGCCTAAATGACAAAGGCATGTCATCAATGTAATAATTTAATATAGAATATTCTAGAAACTGCTAGTAGCAGCTATGTAGTATACTATTTTAGACATTATACCTAATAGATATTAGAGAACATCCATCCGTACTGCTCAGTGTCAAGCTCTCATTCATTACCTTCCCTGCCTGGGTACCTGTCTAGGTTATGTTATAAACGCAATGTAATGAACTGAAACTGTAGTCACATTTTTCGTTCATCAGCGAGAAATTCCATCACGCATATTACGTATTACGGATGATTTGTTTTCCAGAGCCATGCTCAGCTAGCTCTGCTCTGTTCTCTCACCGTTAATAAAAGTCACCGGAACTTCAAAGTTATTTACTTGAATGAATGCGCACTTACATTTCTTTCTTCTCTTTGTTATTGCTGCAAGACGAAGAAACCACTCTGTAAAAATGTTCATTTTCTTCATTTCCTACATTGCGCGCGCGCTCATTATGCACGTTCATAATTACGTGCATTTATTTAATGAACTTTTAATGCGAACTTAAAATGCTAACTAAAGTCAGACAAGGCCGCTTGTCACATATTTGTGCGCGTTTCATCCCAAAAAGCGTTTAACTAGGCTAAATTATTCATTGGGTTCGGGGGTGCATTATTCCCGGTTTTCATGCGTGTCACCGAACGATTAGTGACTCTATGGTTCACTTATCGACCGTTAGAATGCAATATTTTACGAGGAAATGTTATTTCTTATTTCTTCGTCTTAGAATTCGTCTAAATCAATAAATTCTTAATATTCACCACCAAAGTGTAGCTGAAAAATTACTATTGCAAAACGCTCGAGGGCAGTTGGGAACATTTCCTTCGCAATGTGACCGACCAACAGCCAGAGTACGTACACTTAATCTGAATTATTAATTCGCATCGCAAGCCGCCCCCAAGGTGCAGCACGCGATGCTGGTTGCTGACCAGACCACCACCCGAAGGGTTTTCATAATTTATCACCATCGATACAGGCCGGCCAGTTGGACTTTCATTCCGACACTGCTGCCATCCCAACCTAACCTAACCTAACCGCTCTGCTAAGAAACAAATGTCAGAAATGCCATTCAGACGTTTCAACAGGCAATTATCGTTCATTATTCATTAGGAAAAATCAAACACACCCCCCTTGTTTGCATATCCAAACAATGCCAACATTGCCGAGCGGCAACGGAGGAAAAATTGTACCCCGTGGAAGTAATTGCCGCGTCAATTATTGATAAAATTACCATTACTACTGGCAGCATCGAAATTGGTCGTATTATTGGCTGGCAGTCGGTACAAACATATCCAGAAATCGAATTATCGATTCGGTGGGATGTTGGTATGCGACCATAAGTTGTCACATTAGTTTAAGTTTATAGTTTAATGTGCCACGTCCTTGTACTCGCCCACCGCTCGATTATTTATTTATTCACGCCGCAGCCGCAGAATTACCGCTAGATTGGCGGCCAAGCTGTCGCAACAACGAAAGAATAGCGAGATACACGTGAAATTGTCGATATATCGATTCGACAAAGTGGCTCGCATCATGTTCCATCAATTATTTACGCGTTACCGAGGCTAAAGCCATGGTAACCAAGTTACCAATATGTATCCTATCTTGACTGGCGCATTACCCGTAAATGACACGCCATCAATAATTGTATTTCCAATTATCCTAAATGAATTAGCATTACGAGGATAATGCATTAGAAGTAATAACCGCAGGAACTGACACTGAACATAACCCTCTAAACATAATTTAAAACCGTTTCAGTTAATATATCTTTGTTGGCTGTTTCAACAATAAATGTTGTTAGTTATTTTGCGTAATACACATGGAAAACTTTTAGAGCAGTGTGCGCCATCTTTTGCAGTAAAACTTTTGATTTAATTTACTTTTTATGGATTTGAACCTACTAGAGCCATCTAGACGGCCACCGGATGTACTTCAGCTGTATAACCTCAAAAATAAACTTCAATTACCTTTTGATTCTTTCGAATTATACTTTAACATGTCGAATAGTCATTTGTTTCTTAAAAGTACATTTCTAAATGCGCCTCTGCATAATGGAGTTGGCAGATATGTATGCCAGTTGCAACGCGTTGTGCTTAAATTCTGCAAAAATCATGGTGCTAGCCGTGGAATGAGGTGCGTACTCATATTTTTTCACTTTTCTTTCATGCCATTTTCATATTATGTTGTGTTGCTGTGTTATAGAGATTTCATTGAGAAAGATCTCGTGAATTATGCCAAGGAAAACCCTGGTACAGTGGTTTACCTCAAACCCAGAAGACACAGAGGCCCAGTTATTGTCGCTGAATATTGCAAGTTTACATCAGCCTGCCTTAAGTTTTAAGAAATAGTTAAGAACCTGATTCATGTTGCAGTGAATGGAGACAAACAACATGTGTTTTGTGAAAACTTGGAGGCGGATGTTATCATGAAATGGTTACACTTATTAAAGACGCAGGCGGGTAACCATGAAAATGTTCGATTCAGGAAGATGTGGCACACCGAGAGGCCTTCTATCCAAGGACCATGGACGCCCTACCTTTTCAAAGACCCATCACTAAACCTGGCAGAGTTCCCTAACAAGGATCTTTCAACGCCTGACAATCTTCCGCAGACAGTGACTGAGAAGTTATTGGAGATTTTCAATGCCAAGAAAGGGGCAAAGCCTACCAGTACCGAAGATTTAGAACGTAATAGAGCAGAATAATAGATGTAGATACTTTGTAGTCATTGTTAAATAAATTTCGCAATTAATTTCTAGATTCTAGATCGTTTTCTGGTGCAAATCATCTAAGTTTCTTTGAATTAACAATCCTATTGGATTAACCTTCACAGTTACTTAACCTCATTGATTTTAAACTTCAGCTTTTTGCAAATGGCAAGCGCGTGAATTGACTGGAAACTTCTTGTGTTTAAAGAATATGTAGCGATTTCCAAAGCGAGAATGTTATTTATTACATAAACATTATTACATACCTTAATAATATTCACTTGCCCCACAGTTTGTGGCGACAAGGGTTGTTAAAGATGATCCTGCTTGTTGTCCCACCATTCTCATCTAGTTTGACACAATTCACTAATGTTTTATGCATTGTTTGTCTTTTAGTCAAAGTTTACCGTAACATTTGCAAGAAACGCACTCCCGGTACCCTTTCTAGGGTACAAAACGGTACTAAACACGCACTAACTCTCCAGTATTGATATTTCGCACCTGAAACATTTATAACAGTTAAAAACATAAAATAGTGACAAAGTAATATTGACTTACGTGAATGTTCATAGAAGCGCAGCCCTACTGATGTCCTACCCTAATATCCATTCCTCCAACCATATTATCCCAAAGACCCTGAATGATGCTCCCACACAAAAAGTAATAATGAGGTATTTGAAAGATTTGAAAGATATCATGCATTAAACATAACAATGAAATTGTAGACACATGAAGAACCCAATAAACATGCATAAACAACACAAACGAACTTAAGAAAATTCTACAAATTAACATGCAACGGAATGGAATGAAATGGAACTGTAGAAGTTGTATGGGACTGAATGGTTTGCAGTTGACTACCAAAGCGTTGAATGTAACCTGTTGAAGAAATAAATTATGTTATAAACATTTCACCGAATTAACGCTCAAACAAATTTGGTACATGTGGTAATTGTACTGTTTTTTTGCCACTCTAGCCAAAAATACGCTTTCGAATTGTCACTTCACAGATAGGTAAAGTATGCAAAACAACAATTTTTGGTCAAGTTCAAACTTGCAGTTGTCATATCAATACTGAGTTGCATGAAATGCAACGACCTTCACCAAGGAAACAAACTAAAGATACGATATAACGATTGAGACTTCCATTTTGTGACTTTGTATCCATATATTTTACCATTAAGAAACTTAGGTACGCTGCCCTTTCAAAACTTCCAGAAACTTCCATCAGTTACAGATTACAGATACTTTCTGAAATATTTAGCCGCTACTTTTCTCCTAAATGTCACAGAATATCGCACAGCGAATAAATATAAAGAATGAACAAACCTGCAAGTTTTCTTATTCAATGCTCTTCATGGCATCCAAGTGCCCACAGAGATACCGCTTTTACACCGCGAGATTAACTATAAAATTGACGTCAATTCATATACAAAAAGTACTCACTTGGCAATTGATGTAGAAAATCACAGGATTATGAAATTAATTCACACTATATTTTAAAACCACACAAGCGACTTCATCTTGGAACAACAGCACAACTACGAGTGACAAAAATCTGCAAAAGTGAACAATTGCAGATAGTAAATTTATACGCGCAAGCGCAGTGATACCAATTTGGCGCGAAAATTAACAAAAATGATGAACAAAACTGTAGTCTTCTTTCCGCACACCAAAAAATGTCGTTCGAAATCTAAAATGTTACACCAACTTTGATAAAATATAATAATATATGGATAGCAGATAAGGAAAATGTATGATATTATAAAAATCAATAACACAAACATAAAAATTAATTAACAATTTATCGCCTGCGATCTCAACCATCCATCGTTATCTCATATCTTCTTACAAAAGAATCATTACTTTACATATCTAATATGAAATAAATGAAAACGTAATTAGTTGAAACCGTGTTCCGTGTAATGAGCGAACACGGGCTGATAAATAACGAAGAACTGCAAGACAATATCATTAAACAATACAATACAGTTAATTTGTATACCATATCATTATAACTTGCTATATAAATAAAACACAACAAACAATCCTATTGTTAATATTTGATATTTGTTTCGATTAGTTATAAGACACAAATGCACGCATGAGAGGAAGCTCCATCATCGGAAGACATTTTGTTGCGACGATGGAGTTTTCTCCAGGGCACGACCCAGCGCCTGTTTATTGAATACAGCTATAAATAATCAAAAGTAAGCCACATCACCTCGAGTTCATGTGTCTACAATAAAATTGTTACTTGTTTAATAAAATTAATTTAGATTATGTAAAAATAACATAGGATAAAATATCTTCAACAAATAATAATAATAATATAATAATGGAACAATCAATTGCTATAATATTTATGTATAATATGTTGTATGTAATCTCGCGCACTGCAAACGTTCATCAAACCCTAATTAATCGCTCTAATCGTCTCATTGTGAGTGAGTGAAAATGCAATGCGTTCGTTATTTGTATAAAAGCATTCCCAAGATTAAAAAAATCGTCGAGATATGAATAAGATTCAAGTAATTTTGTTTCTTATGTACATAAATGGTCCGTGAGTTGTATATTATTGTAAACATGCGCGGCGATAACAATAAAACGTTGGAAGATATAAAATTGAGCTCGAAGATTACATGCAAGATTACATTTGTTGGTTTCACGAGTTTGGCACTTGATTACGTCTTGAAGACTTGAAGATTTTTAAAGAATACTTCATTAATATGTACACGAATATCAATCGAGGAGACAAGAGACAACCGAATAATTTCCGTAGAGCTGCGCTCATCCCTACAGTTGTACCCCACCCGCTACAAATTACTACCATCCAAGAGTTGGGGATGGTAGTAACAATTCTAGCAAATATAAATCGAATTAAGGCACTTTTGAACAACTTTAACGCTTTAACGTATCGAAAACGTTCTTCTTCCTTCTAACTCTGACAAAGTATGAGTATGAGTATGAATTCCTCTTCGAGATTTCTCTTGCCATAACGTCACTTTACAGGGGTTTGGTGAAGTTTGCCGGGAACATGCCTTTGTCCCCAGTTGTTTCTTTAACCCCCATTAACCAACCTTCCTCCTGAAATATTGCAAGGTACGTTAAATAATTTTCCTCTTTGACATTTTCCAATATTCAATACCTGCTCATCCGGATCGTCATATTCAATAACATTGATGATTTCCCCAACATCAAAGGACAATTCATCAACGTCCTCGCGGTTGTATTTATAAGTGGCTTTCACTCTATAAAGTACGCCTGGTGGAAGATTATCAGTGCTCGCCCCTAAACATAACCAAACATATAATCAAAGCTCTCGTTTTTTCACTCAAATTCATTAAATTCACATAAATTCACAAGAAAAAGAAGGTGTTAATTACTTACCAACAGGAATATCATACAACTCCTCAACCTTTTTAGGTTGTGTGATATCAATTTTATCATCGGGCAAAGAGGCATTATTAGTAGCAGTATTCTGTGCCTCTTCATTATCATTCGCATTGACATTGGAATTTGCATTCGCATTAGAAATACCGGAAGCTTTCAGATCATTAGTATGCTCGGCGGCAGTCGCATTGCCATTGATTTCGAGCTTTTTCGTCGTTGTGGTCTGCGCTTGATGAGTGACCTCTTGAGTGGTGGACGTCTGGGTAACTTCGAGCGTGGCCGGAGGACTTGGTGGTGGCTCGTCCAGCGCGTTCTGTTGATTGTTAGTAATAGTTTCGTGCGCGTCGTCCGAAACCGGCGTTGGGGACTTACTGGGCGAAGGAGGCGGCGTGATATTATCACCGTCGTTGCTCGATGCTGCAAATGTTACCACGCGAACGCCAAACAGTTAGCACACAACAAAAACACGTGCTCACGGTACAATAAGCTGGACACTTACGCATATTCATGTTGTTCTTCATCGGCGAAATGCTGTTGAGAGTGAGCGAATTATTCGGAGACGGTACGTTGTTCGTTATCTGCCTGGGCAGACTTGCAGTTGCGCCATTCCTCTTGATACTGTACGATCCGCGCTGGCTATCCGTTGCCAGTTTATCCACTATCGCCTCCAACTCGCCATACACCTTGGCCGTTTCCGCGTGGAAGACGTGCTCCGTGTTGAAGAGCGTTTGCAGATTGGTCACCAGGAAGAGTATCCTCGAGTCAAACAGGGCGGGCAGTTCGTCGTGCAGCTCGGAGTTGAGCATTTCGTAGGTGCGCTTTGCCTCCTCGAGCAATTCGCGGCCTTTCGCCAGCTTTGCATCGTCCCGCTTCTTGGCCATGCTCGCCTGCAGAGTCTGATAGTTATGTCGTTGAGCATCATAATCCACCAACTTCCGCCCACGCTTATCAATCTTTTTCTAGAAAAAATACCAATTTTCATTACACACATAATCAGCATTCAGTATCACAGTCCAACTTACTTTCATCTCAGAAAATTGACCCTGATAAGTGTTCAGCGGCAGCAGCACTTGTTCCCCTAACTTATGACTAAAATCCTGATACATCATGTCAATCGATTGCGTTTGGACATAAAGCAAGTCATGACCAGACCAGCTTGTTTCATAGACTTCGTTGACTGCGTCCAGGAAAGACTTGGAAGCAACTTGAGCAGCTGAAATACAATAATAAACCCAATAAGCAACCCCTCTAGGTTAGTCGCGCGTGTAAGGTATTGCGAATAGTGTATATCATTACCTCGAACACATCGAATATAGTTATTGAACTCTTTCTGGAGGCGGTTGGCTGCGGTCTGCTGCTTATTGAAGTTCTGTAAATGCTCGTCGAAGATGTCGTCGGCAGTACGGTCAACTTTTCCCAGATTTTGCAGGATCTATAAACCAACAAGAAAAGAGGTTATGTCGGAATAATGATGAATGACCAGATACAATGATATTTTTATATTGTAGCTTTAACACGTGCTCTATGCTAAGCTATTATATCAGTATTTACGCAATGCATTCCCAGCCAATTTTCGCAACGAATTGCTCTCTATCAATATACATATCTAGGCCGTATAAGGAAACCGCATCAGGAATGTGTCCAGTTCTTGTAAGTGGTGCCACGTCAAGAATGGACATGGCCTGAACGCGCTCCTTCCTACGTATTTCCAGCAGATACACAATACCAACCTGCGGAGCCGCGAGCAGCATGCTCGAGGAACGTAATTTAACGGTAAAATCATTGCGTCAAGGCGCCCCAAGAACGCAACACGTTGCTTTCGAGCCACACGCATATAATATATGTGTAATAAGCGGAGCGAATTAACAACCTGCCATGAACGCTCAAATTTACTCAAACAATTCCAGTACCAATGCCAGCAAGCCGAATGAAGTTGTTATATAACTCGATTCAATTATTCCTTTTATTCCTTTCATTTGACTTTTGACGAAGACCTTCGTTCAGTGCATGCGCGCACTGCTCTCACGATATGGCATTCTGCACATTGCATTGTGGTAATATTTGAATACCCGCCTCAACTCAAGACAATCGCAAACCCAAGCGCAAGCGTAATAATTTCATTCGAACTTTACTTTCGTCGGTGCCTTCACACATCCTCTCGTCTTTAGAAGAAGAATGCGCTTGCGCTGTAGCAGCAGGTCTCGAAGTTGTTGACTCTTGAAATATTTAGCATCGATTGCCAGCAATCGGAGGAGAATTTAAGGAGTGTACGTACATTGGTGGAACAAGTGTGCTTGCTGTTGCTTCGAGAAACGTAGCATATTGACCGACATTTTCGCATGCTAGTTACAGGTATAATAAGTGTTATCGCTGCACGTGTGGCGAGCAACGAGAAACAATGCGAAAAATTGGCATACACGCCGGAAGCCACTACTTACACATCACATCAATATATGTATCTCTGATGTTGTCCTGCCTGACGCAATATTCACTTCTTACGCAACATCACATCGTACAGACATTTCATTTTCTTACAGCGCGAGCGTTCAAATGACACATAGATGAGTAGGTGTAACATTTGTAGGCAAACCTAAACTAACCTACGCATACTTTAATGAAATGTCTTCATAATCTATAAAGAATCATAGATTAATACAGACTCACTAATTTTTGCTTAAATGGTTGAAACAAGAATGTATTTTTGAAGATTTCTTGAAGAAACCCACGTAATAACTCGCGCCCCCGTCTGACTTATTTATAAACCAAGCGCAAGCGCCATTAGTCGGAGACAAAGTAAAAGTGTAGAGACCTTCAAATGTCGCCGGATTAAATTAAATGAAAAAAGTCTTCCTTCGAGTTCCAATGCGCGCAATGCAGCTGCCTGCTTGCATTGCAGACTAATCACTATGTATTTGCAGTGCACTTGATCGATGGATGCCTCGCTGGCTATAATTAGCGATGAAGTTCATTGGTATTGTCACATCGGTTCACATAACATTGATAGTCAGCAATTGCGAATAGAATAGAATAGAATAGAATAGAATGAGCGGCGCCGACTATTTAAAAACGTCACCGCAGAGTTTGATAATACATTCAGATACATGAAAGATAAATTACGGTGGTAGGTGTTCAGCTTCAGCTCCAAGTTAGCTGCCAGGCCGGCCGGCAAACGATATAAAAATACGCATTTGCTATTTTCGCACATCTATCTCGCTGCAGCCATGTCTTGCCTTGCTTTGCCGCCTCCTCGTATACTGCAGGCGCATACATACCATCTGTCAGCGATAGTAAATGTAAATCCAAGATGGAGGCGAAATGCATTGCGATTGCAACAAATATTTAACATTTTCATCCATATGCATTCACCATTCGTCAATACCTAATAATAACCACCCACAGTACGCTGTTGCCAATCTTCCTACAACACCGCGCATCAAATAAATTATTATGTAAACTATTGCATATGCCTTCTAATATAATATGTACAAGAAGTTTTCTCCATTTTCTTGTATAATCTAATGAATTACGATTCAGTCACCGTTCGAAACGTTAGTTCATTCGTGCATGAACACTTTTTATTTCTATGTTTGTATCTAAACTAAACGTATCATAATAGATTACATACACTTATTATCCATAAAGTCCAAAAAAGTAACCGTCAATCAGTTCAACTTGTGCTAATGTTACGTTACAAGAACGAGCCGAGCCATTCATTTTCAACACGATTCGTTCATCATTTAGAAACCCGAAAAGTTCGAAAACTCATCACACTAACCTACATTCACACGGTCCGGCATCAATCAGTGGTTACCAAACGTTATTTCTGACGCCTAGGCCTTTGATTCCTGCAGTTGAAGTATAAACATAAACTCCAAAAATTATGCTGGCCTACTTTAATAAATACAACTATTCCTCAGTGAGTCACACGTCTCTTCTCGAATACATTCGTACGTATTTCTAATACATTTTAGTGGTTCTGTCGGCCATTTGTGCGACATGACAGAAGAAAGGCGATTAGCGGAAAAACAGCAACAACAGTAGGCAATTGATGGCCTTGAGCTACATTCATAAAACTGCAATGCAAAGCAGTGCAGCTATATTTACTTGTACATACACCTGATTTATTTCGACGCACATTGCTTTGCATCGCCTTGCATTGCATTGCATTGAACTGAAGTGCATTTACGCGCGTTTCAAATCATAATCATAAAACATTGCATTGCTACTTTACTATACGCTTACTTCGCTTTAACCAAACTAAACTCACAATCAAACACAACTTCAACTTGCAAATATACTAGGCGTAGCTTATTGGTGATTATCACAACTTTTCATGATTTTTTCATACTCTAACAAGAATTTCGCTTTGTTAGCGATTAATAAACAATTAGATTAATTGTGTTTACAATTTACAATTCACGTGCAATGCTCATTTGTTTAACTTAAAGTAAAGTAAAGATTAATTATAAACAATTGCCAGTATAGTTGTGTCTGTATGAAAACTCCGTTCGTCACATTGGGTGCATTTGGTTAGTTAGTTAGTTGCATGTTTCTGAACTTATGTAATTCAGGTAATTACACCTAAACTTCAATTGTTTCGTTCACTTGTCCATGCATTTCTATTTCCTTCTAGAAATTATAGGTATTTTCCATCTTCTGCTTGAGTCTGTCTGGCATTGAAATATTTACTACAACAGAATTCATTATTAGTAGGTACGTATTATTATTAGTTAGGTTAAGTTAAGTTTTTATAAGTTTCCATCGCATATTTCAAAATCTTGAAAGTTTCAAAGCCAAAGTGCAGTTACTATTCGAATGAATACTTTAAGTATGTATTACCTAAGTATCTTAATCTTCTATTCATTTCCGAATTAAAAACCTGCCGAAAGTCGTTGAATACACCAAATGCCGTTAATTATGCGCAACATCTATGAGCATCGCGAAATCTAACAAGCAAGCAAGCGCAGGCAGGCAGCTATCGAGATATGTACTCGTAGAGTTCAAATGCATTTCGTTTGCCTACATTCTCAAGTCCGCTCGTTTCCTAAAGCCTAAAGACTGGCGTAATAATAACGGCCGAAAATATGAATGTAGGCCATGAGACAGCCAAGCGTCGCGCATCGTACTGAAATAAACATACTCTCATGCTCTTCTTCTCAACCCAACAACCTAACCTCAACTTGTGCCAAAGCAAAACCTATTAATTAATTAAATAATTACGAATTAATCGTAGGTGAAATCGAAGGGAGAAAACTTGAAACTTACTTGAACGCTGGCAATTAGGCAGCTTTCAGATAGCTAAAAATTGGCTCATTTAGTAGCGCAGTGCACGGGTCAGTATTATAATAATATAATGAACCCAAGCTTCCGCCCAAATTAGATTTTTCATTGGGAAATTGAGTCAATACCATTTGGCCTGGCGACGGTGACGAATACGAGACGCTGGATGTGGAAAATCGCAGAGCAAAATGAGGACCGGCGCTGCGGATTTATAAATAAACTTGAAATTTGAAATTCGCTGCCGCAGAATTCAATTCAGGAGTTCAGTTAGTAGTTCACTTTGCTTTGCACTTACATAACACATTCATACAGAAACTATACCTAATAAATAACTAAATGACTGTTTATCGTATGTAAGTGCTGCAATTATCATGGCGCAGCGCAGACGAGAAAACGTAAACGTAATTGCTGCACGCGTATGCGCATACGCGTAGAAAAACTCGTCCATGCATGTACGGCAATGACAAGTGAAAACTGATTTCATTGGAAAACCAAAGAAAACTGTCTCGTCTCGTCTCTTCAAATCGAGCGACGTTTGACTTGAAATTTACGGATCATCCGTTACATGGCATGTCATGCTGCACTTTCTTAACGCCAAGGATGGCTTAAAGTTGCAGAGGAAAGTTGCAAATGCCTTAAACTTTCGACAACTATGCGCCAATTAAATTCCTTCACTTGTAAACGAAAATCCTTCCAGAAAGTTCCTTCCAGCAACTACTTCACATTCATATTCAACACTGCCTTATATAGGACACCTCAGCGTGGATTCAAATGTTAGCCAATAATCGTTTTCAGCATCACACATGAGACAAATGTTCCATATGGCGAATGGCATGTAGGTGTCGAGATATTGGCCGCTTGTGTAGTGAAAAATTTGCTCTGCAAGGCGATAAGCCGCTAGCAAAACACTCAACACCGGCTCTGCTAACCTGAGCTGCAAACAAACGATATTGAAATTCACTTCGTATTTGCAATCACACACATACTTATGTTTGTACTAATGTAACAACAATACACTTCAAGGTGGTGACGACACACAGCGAGCAATTGCTCATAAATGTAGAATGGCGAAGAGTACAGCGGAGTGCAGTGCTTATTCATTCACGGTAATTGTCACATACACGGACGTGTGGCTGAATCAAATGCAATTCTATTCAATTAGCGAGTAGATGTTGCACTGCGAGTTGCATAAGAATTTCGTCAAACACGATAGCTACCCGTACCTTAGCTACTACTGTTTTCAATTGGAATCCAATTGCACTGCGTGCCCCTTGTCTTTCTTGTCAGCAACCCAAAATACACGACGCTACGCTACTATATAGGAACACCTGGGGTGGAAATGCGACTGTGTCACTGACCTTTTCTTTGGCTCGTCCTGCGTGTTTCTGTACTGATTTAGCAATCAGCGATCCTCTGCTCTCGGCCATCGCGACGAGTCTCTGATACTGCTGGCGCACCTTCGTCCGTACTCTAACTTTGCGTGGCGTCGTCGTCCCTATGGTGGCTGCTGTACCCGCAAAGCAACGCGTCTTCGATGCACGTCCACCACCGATACGATTCGATGCGATGCGTCGCTATTCCTTGCTCAACTGCCGCGAAACACGTCCACAACGCTCGGCGTCCGCTCGCAACTGAAGCACCGCATCGGCGGACACGCGAAACTGTCACTTCGTGCGCTTCGTACGTTTTTTATAGACCAACATACACTTGTTCCAATGCTTACATTTTCTAAACAGCCATATTACCACTACGCTTAACCCGACATCTTCCGGCAAAAAGCGAAACTAATATGTAATTTCGCCTCATTTAAAACTGTATAACATCGGATAAAACAAATGCAACATATTTATATTTTAATATATTTTAATTATTACAATAAAGAAATACAAAATTATACTTATTAATGAGTAAATAATGTAATACAGTGTATTACTTAATTCACAATACATACATATGTGAATGATTTTAATTCTTAACGAAACTAAAAGTAAGTTACAAAGTTAACTATAACACTAGTACATATTGTAATACGCAAGTTGTTAGTGATCATTGAACGTGTATAACAAGATGCCATAGCACTCATATCGCTGATGTTATTCTAAGTACCCCTCTAGTTAGTAATGCATGCATCGATAACATTGCAGTGCGCTAGACGAAGATAAATCGGTCGACTGTTCCAGGAAAGTCCGTTTCTTCTTTGCGAAATGGTGAAATGCAGGAAACAAGCAAACTTTGCATGCAATTTTCAGCAAACTAAGCTGAAATCGTGGCGCTGCAAGAAGAAGATCGTGTCACGTGACAATAGATTAATCGAGACAAGTCCACCAACGGACTTGTTGACTTTCGTTGATTATGGACGCGCGCGCGATGTTTGCTCGTAAGGTAGAAATGCATGTGTTTCACTTGCACACGCATGGACACTTCGGCCATATTTATACCTATATCCCACACCGGGATGCACCGGCCGGTTGCGCATTGCTCTACGAAGTCTACAAGGTACGCAGCCGTTGTTTGTGTTGATGCATTGTGATCATGTTGATTTCATGTGCGCGATGCGTACGTGAATGCGGGTGTGTATGTGGCAGGCAACGAAGGACCTGCAGAGAAGCGAAGTGAAGCGACCCAGCCTTCGTATGTGTTCAGATCGGCTGGCGTCGGGCGCGCTCGCCTTACCTTCTTCTGATTCGTATACATATGTCGTACGGCGCACGGCGCGCCATCCATGCGGTGAAACAAACGTAGAATTCGACAAATTGCAGTCGTAATTGTGCTTAACCACGTAGAAATTGGTGCAAGTTGCGATTTGGGTAAGTACATTCAGTTTCTTTACACCGCCCTTACACAACACCCGCCGTTTCGCCGTCGTGCACGCCAAACGACGCTCAATCTCGCTCCTTCGCCGCGTTTAATTTCTGTTCTTGCCCTTCTACGCGTGTGTTGGCGTACGTTAGTAGTGTGTTGTATTGTGTATGCGTTGCGTTCGTTGGCGCTCACATTTTCCGCTGTTGAGTGGACCTGCTCCTTTGAATATTCGCAGAGCGTCGTCGTTTGTGCGCGCTTTACTTTTTCGGTTTGTTTCTCACGAACGTAATTATTGGTGATAATCGACAATCGTGAGTGCCGCATCACATCGGCTGCCCATTCAATTTCTTCGTTCTGCGTGCAGGCGGCGGTTTGCAGTGTAGAGCTGCGTTGCATTATCATTATCTACGCTTGTTAATAGGTTACCACGCGTGCAGCTAAGGTTTGGAAGAAGGAAGAAGAATTGGTAAAGTTAGAGGCACAAGTGCAGTGAAGAACCAGCGCACGCTTCACAGATCGTGCATTGTGCGTGTATGCGACTGCTGCTGTGAGCATTGAGCCGGCCTGCTGCTCCACCAGCGGTCTGCAAGGAGAAAACCACTGCCGTGGACGCTTCGCCGAAGGCTTGAGACGCATAATCTAGCGACAACTACGACACCATGGAGAAGCGGATAGAATTGGAGCGAAGGGGTAAATCGCCCGCTGAAGTAAGTTTTTTAATACATTCTTCCATGATTTTGTGATGTGATCGTTGCTTGGTTATAACCTTCGTTGACGCGCCATCATCGCGCGGCTCTATAGCTGCTAATTAATTGACTTTGACTTCCAGATCAAAGAGCTCAACTTGGACAACTGCCGGAGCACAACCATTGTTGGCCTTACCGACGAATTCTGCAACTTGGAGATTCTCAGCTTAATCAACGTCGGCCTCACATCACTCAAGGGTTTTCCACGACTACCTAACTTAAAGAAACTAGAATTAAGTGATAACAGGTTAGTATTACAATGAGCAAAACGAAACTTTGGTAATGATTGATGTTTGATGTTTGTGTTTAGAATCAACAATGGTTTGAACTTGCTTTGCACCAGCCCCAAGTTGACCACGCTTAATCTGAGCGGGAATAAGATCATGGATCTCGACACGCTGGAGCCGCTGAAAGAGTTCGAACATTTGCGTAACTTGGATCTCTTCAACAATGAAGCGACGAGCATCGAAAACTACCGAGAGAAAATATTCAAAATGATTCCCAATCTCAAGTACCTAGATGGGTACGACGCCGAGGATTGCGAGGTGGAGGATAGCGAGGACGAGGTGAATGGCAATGAGGACGACTCAGAGGAGGAGCCCTCATCTGGGGACGACGAGGATGTCGGTCTGAGCGCTGTCTACTCGGAGGTCTTGGACGAGATGACCGACGAGGAGGACTATGAAGCTGGCGAGGAGGAGGAAGAGGATGATGATGCCATTGAAGAAGAGGAAGAGGAGGAATTGCCTTCAAAAAAAGGTGCGCTATTTTAGAAAATCTTCAATAATATTCAGCAAACTAATCTGTTTTCTTTCTTGGTTTCTATGTTACAGTGGCGGTTGTTAGAGGCATGAAGCGAAAACATGAGGACGGCGAATCAACCGAAAATAATTAACTTAAGTGATTTGTAATAAACAAATATCTATAAAATTCATGCATCAAACACAAAAATACATATGACACAATTCAAAATTATCCGAACATTGTGCGAACGGGAAACTTTACGAGCGAACATCATCATGAATCCAAATTTGTTACGGAACTCTCTCAACACACACAAAACGCGCAGAAAATTGACCAATTTGTACTGTTTTATAAATTGGTGGAGAGACATGCATATGAATACAATGTACGCATTGTAAGAGACAAGCCCGGCTGTGCTAAAGAATAATTTCGTTAATTATTAGATGAGGACAAAAAGCAGCAAAAGCCACACGTCAAATTACTATTTTCACTCGGATTGGTCTCTTATTACCAAACATGTTGTAAAAATATGTCATTGTGTATCATCGTGTGCCATCCACTTGTATGGAATAAGACATAAGGCAAGATGGCACTCGATGCAGGCAAGTTGCAAGTTTTTCTGTTTAGTTTTGTTAACAATTTATAATGATTTCCATTGAGTATTATGCCTTCCTTGGAGGGACAGAAGAAGCATTCATAATTCAGCACTGCATTGTTTTGAGCTGCTGATTTGGCAACAATTGATTACATTTTAAAGTATAAACTGAAATAATGAAGCACACACTTACAATATCGTTATTTTTTCTTTATCATTTTCAAGTTATTGGTTTATTACATTACTGTATGTTATATTATATAAATGTTATTTAGATTCATATGCAAAATACCTTCCGTGATTTGTATCTAGTATTCATTCATTGAGTGGGACACCGCCTATCTGTCGCTCGCGCTTGCATTTATCTTCATTTACCAGCCAGGCATCCAACAAACTCAAATTTCCACACGACATGCGATTGCTTGCTGTACGTAATTGCAAATCAATTGATGTCCAACAATCGCAACTGGTGGATGAGAGATAGGTCATGCTCCATTGTTTGATACAAGTGACTTTGGATTTGATGATATCATAACATGAGGATGAAACACTAAGCAAATTTAAGAAAATATTTTGATGATAAAATATTTGAAAAACCAACAAAAATAATTGACTACAAATGTTTTAAATATTAAATGAATAAAACTAATAAATAGTGTTAGGTTAATAATATGAATGATGATAATATTAAATAATATTGATAATAATTTTGGTTGATCATTTATTACTTCCATTCAGTTTGGTCTCTAGTTTTATTTCAGGCAGGTATCCAGTAATAGACAGAGGTTATTCTCTATCTCTCTTGTGAATATTAAACTTTCGATTCTTGTTCTCATTCGGCAGTTATTTTTAAGAATTCCCGCGTACCAGTTGATATTGTTTATATTGTGATTCTTAATCCATAGGAGAGACTCTTGACAGTTAAGATGAGTAACAGTGAAAAGGAAAACAGACGCAGAAGCACAAGACGGAGGCATAACACAGAGAAAGGAATTGAGTATGAAGAAGAGAAAACAAGAAAGGAATTGAACCGGTCTTTAAGGAAAGAAGATGATATAATTGTTCTTGATTCAGAATCAGAATGTGACAATGATACGACTTATGTGAAAAGAGATACAGGTATTTGTTTAAAAACATTGCCACACAAACTTAATAATCGTCTTTTCAGTTCTAAGCAATTCGCTTTTGTCCGGCAAAGAAATTTACAGCTTTAATCATGTAAAGAAGCATGAGCAGATAATATCTACTCCAGAGAAGTCCTGTTCCGTCCCAAAAACTCCTAAAACTGCAAGAAGGATTCTTAAGAATCAAATTAAATCTCGTCTACAAGAAGATTCATCTGAGGAAGATGCGTTTGAAGACTCTGGCAGCAATTATGATAGCTCACATGCATCATCCAGCGAATCATCTGATGAGTCTGAGAATGCATCAGCATCTGATAATGACTCTTCGTCAAGCACAAATTCTAAGCAAAATGAATCTCCAAGGAAGAAAATGGTTCCTAAGAGAGCAATGAAAACTTCGGCAAGTTGCAGGAGGTCGGAGATAAACAATAAGTATGTAATCAAAACTGAGGATTACTTTTCCCAATCAAGTACAAAAAGCACAACGTCAAACCATACTTTGGATAAACTGGAAACTCCAAGGTTAAGTCAAGAACAGTTACAAAAACTGTTGGCGAAAATGACGCTTTCAAAGACTCACCAAATGTCTGTTTGTAACTTGAGCGAGCAGGCTAAGGAGCACTTCTCAAAGTGGTTGTGTCTTCTACATGAAAACTTTAACATTTTGGTGTATGGTTTAGGTTCGAAGAAAGCACTCTTAAACGAATTTCAAGAGCAAATGCTCTCTGATGATCCAGTCATAGTTGTGAACGGATTTTTCCCTAGTTTGACGTTGAAAGATATTCTCGATGCAATTGTTAATCTCCTCGGAATCACAAAGACTGCCAATCTAACAAATATTCAAGAGATATTTACCGAAATTGCAAAAGAACTTCAGTATAACACCAGACACTTGTATCTTATTGTTCATAATATTGAAGGGACCATGTTATGTAATAATAAGAGCCAGAATATTTTATCACAATTGGCCGCCTTGCAAAATGTGCATTTAATTGTTTCCATAGATCATATTAATGCTCCTTTGAGTAAGTTTCCTCTGAGAATTATCAAGTTATATCAGTATTTCATTGTTTTTTTATTTTTACAGTTTGGGATCATAATAAGTTAAGCAAATTTAATTTCATTTGGTTTGACATCACTTCTTTCTTACCATACGTCGATGAAACATCATTTGAAAGCTCTATGATGGTACAACGGACAGGAAATCTTGCACTTTCTTCATTACATAGCGTTTTCCAATCACTCACTTCAAACTCCAAAGGAATTTACAAAATCATTATTAAATATCAGTTGGAGAACAATAGTAATCAGTATTATCAAGGTATTTATTCATCCGTCACGTATTTGTTAGTTTTGTTTATTTATTGTTTCTTTTGTCTTTTTTGTAGGATTGTTATTCAAAGATTTGTATGTTGCTTGTAGAGAAGCATTTCTGGTAAGTTCAGATTTAGCCTTAAGAGCTCAACTCACCGAATTCGTTGATCATAAAATGGTGAAACTGAAAAGAGCAATGGATGGTGCCGAATATCTTATGATTCCTATTGCTAATAACTTGTTACAACAATTTTTGAATGAGCAAAGTTAAATAAAATAAATTATTCAACATTAATTGTTGGTATTGTGGGTTGCCTATAGTTTGTTTAGTGCATCGTAAACATTCGTCTGTGTTCGTTCTATTTAGTCGGCGACGGAACTTCCTGCGGGTCGGCCATTTGTAATTTGGTTCTTTTCACGGCGTGTCATGTTGGAGTAGAAGGTAGGTTGAGTTCTCTCGATTATTTATTGGTTTAAGTGTTAAAAATATTGATAATTTGTGTGCGGCCGCATCAACAACGCTTTTTCTTTATCGTTACTTCGATTAAAAGGTAATTTGGTGTATTTCTAAGCAGAATATATTTCGGTGAACACTCAACGCGTGTACCGCATGGCGGATTCGTCAATGTTTTTGTCACCGAAATATATTTCAATGCAAGTGTTACGATGCAAGGTAGATGAAGGATGTTCGAAGTTTGCGGTTCAGTTCTTGTGTAAACAACTGCTTTTAAAATTGCTTATAATAGTTAATATTTTAACGAATATGATTATTACAGTCATTTTCAGGTTATGAAGGTAAGTGTGTTTGATATACGCGTGAGTGTAATAGTCATATTCAAGCATAAGCAGTTGTGAGCATTTGAATCTGGCTATTAGACCACGGTGTATGTAAACAATGATATTTCTCTTTGATTACAGAAACAGTAACAAGAGGAACAACACAACAACATGCCACAGAACGAATACATTGAGCGCCATCGCAAGCTCCATGGGAGAAGACTTGACTATGAAGAGCGTAAGCGGAAACGCGAAGCGCGTGAGCCACACAAGCGAGCACAGGTGGCTCGTTCATTGCGCGGAATCAAGGCTAAATTATACAACAAGCAGCGTCGCAATGAAAAGATTCAAATGAAAAAGAAGATACAGGCACATGAAGAGAAGAAAATCAAGAAGACCACCGAGAAGGTGGCTGAGGGAGCCCTGCCTGTCTATCTGCTCGATCGTGATGTGCAATCACGCGCTAAAGTATTGTCAAATATGATCAAACAGAAGCGAAAAGAGAAAGCTGGCAAATGGGATGTGCCTATACCTAAAGTCAGAGCACAAGCAGACGCCGAAGTCTTCAAAGTTATTCAGTCTGGGAAAACTAAACGGAAAGCGTGGAAGCGCATGTGCACAAAAGTCACATACGTGGGAGAAGATTTCACACGAAAACCGCCAAAGTTTGAACGGTTTATTCGTCCAATGGCTTTGCGTTTCAAGAAAGCGCATGTCACACATCCAGAATTGAAAGCTACATTCTGTTTGCCTATTATTGGGGTTAAGAAGAACCCAAGTTCTCCCATGTACACTAGTTTAGGGGTTATCACTAAGGGCACAGTGATCGAGGTTAATATTTCTGAGCTCGGTTTAGTTACACAAGCGGGTAAAGTTGTTTGGGGCAAATACGCGCAAGTAACAAACAACCCCGAAAATGACGGTTGTATCAATGCTGTGCTTCTAATTTAAATAAAGTTTTCAAAGTAAATTTGCTTGTTATTGACTCTTTAAGCAACCTGTATGATTTTTCTGATGGTGTATGTCATCTATTAATTGGTTTTTATTGATTTGTTGTTCCAGATAACGCCTCAATATGCAGATCTTTGTGAAGACTCTCACTGGCAAGACCATCACTCTTGAGGTCGAACCGTCTGACACTATCGAAAATGTCAAGGCAAAGATCCAAGACAAGGAGGGAATCCCTCCAGATCAACAACGTCTGATCTTCGCTGGTAAGCAACTTGAAGATGGTCGTACCCTCAGCGATTACAACATTCAGAAGGAGTCTACTCTTCATCTTGTGTTGCGTCTTCGTGGCGGTGCCAAGAAACGCAAGAAGAAGAATTACTCTACTCCCAAGAAGATCAAGCATAAGAAGAAGAAGGTCAAGCTCGCTGTCTTGAAATTCTATAAGGTATGGACCTTCATCTGATGAATTTTAAGTCACAGGATTGAATATTTTTTGGCTTTCGTTTTAGGTTGATGAGAATGGCAAGATCCACCGATTGAGGAGGGAATGCCCTGGCGAGCAGTGCGGCGCTGGAGTTTTCATGGCCGCCATGGAGGATCGCCACTACTGCGGAAAGTGTGGCTACACTTTAGTTTTCTCCAAGCCAGAAGATAAATAAAATAAGAATATGTTGTAATATAAAACATAAGAAAAACGTGTACTGCTTGAGATGTACATTTTATGGGAGCTTTCCGTATTAAAATATGTTTCAAGTTGTAGTTGAATATTTCTTATTTATACTAATTGTTTTTAACGTTATGGTTAAGTTAAATAACATTTATAGTCTGATTGGATTCTGCGTTCAGAATTATTACAATTATCCGTGTAATTAGGGTTGCATACGCACATATGTAGTATAAACAATCAATCTGATAAAATAATTTTGTATTTTGAGTGTTCAGATACAGATACAGGTTTTTATATCTTATAAAGATAATAGATTATATATAAAGATAATACAATATGAATAACAAATAGCATATAGTAAAGTTGTTACGAGGGCGGGAAAGCGATATCCCTTAGTGCAGGCGGTTATGTTAGCACACATTCAGCATACTGCATGTCATTCTGCGTGTAACCAGTGTTCGAACAGCAACCAGCTTGTGTAAAGTAAAAACCCAATCGCAGTTAATCATAATGTGTTTAGTGATGATACATTTGTTGAACAAAAGGGTGACTTCCATGGCAAATGATTGTCAAGGTAATATTCATATACTCTTTTTTTTATTGTTTGCACCCTGGTGGTGGGAAGTTCACTACAATATAACTACATATTCTTAGCTGATTCAATTCGAATTAGGTAATTACATGATCATGTAATTACTGATCATGCACAATTTATTTTTTTATAATAATATTGACTTTAGTGGCAATGTGAACAGTGCGTGACTTTGAGATATTTCGTTTCAGTGAAGTGTACAATAAGAAAATCCAGGGTTGAATTTTAGTTTCTTTATTGAATTTTATACAAGCAATATTATAAGAATAATAGTGCAGTGTACCGTCTTTTTCCGAAAATAAGCCATCATATGTGTAAGTTCAAATAGGGTAAAAAAATGCTACAGTCAGCAGTTTTTGCGCGTTCCCATTGGCGGTTGAACTAGTAGCCAGGTATCCGTCATTCGAAATGTTCTTAGTTCTAAGTTATTAAATTCTTTTGCATCTTAGTTTTAAAATAGTTTTGTCAAGTAGTCATAAATCAGTGTGTAAAATATTAAGTTTTCCTATCCGTTATTTTAATTTATTAGTTTTAAGCTAATGTCACGAAATATTAAGTTACATACGCCTGGCACACTTGAGGGTTGTTTCTATACTTCAAGTGTGACCATAAATTAAATTCATGGCCGCATGCCTCTGCAAGGCAAGCGTCTGCACACTCTGTAAATGCATAAAAGAGAGTTCATTCCTAATATCACTTCAGTAAGAGAGTCACAAAAGATTAGTTCAGAATGTAAGAGTCACAAATTCAGTTCAAAAATTAAGAGAGTCACAAAAGCATTAGTCAAGAAAAACAGTTCATTGAAGATAGTTCACTAGTTCGGGACAAGTTGTCACCATCACTAAATGTAATTCTAATAAATAAATAAAAGACTGATTCCTTCTTTCAAAAAGTGTTTCCCGTAAACAGTTTTATTAGTGTAACGAACCAGGAGATTAGCAATAATCTCTTTGGGCCCTGATTCAGCGGGATCATTCTATAAACTGGTGTGTGTGTTGTGTGTGTGTCTGTAATGTACCACTCACAGGCTACATCGTCCGTCAACCCGGAACAACCTGCTGCGAAGAGTCATATTGTTCACTAGAGCAGGTATGAGCAACACGCGGCCCGCTTGATAGGTTTATACGGCCCGCCAAGCATTTATTGTGACGAGTTATTCATTTGTTAGCGACTTTTTTAAACATGCAATAAGAGCTAATGGTTATTATAAATAAAATTTTGTAAATTATCACATTATGTGCGGACCGCAAAAAATTTTAAAATTTTTTAGTGGCCCGTTGACTAAAAAGGTTGCTCACTCAGAGAAAACAGCCTTCTGCGAAGGTCATATTGTTCTATGTACCGGAAAATTCCGCCCTTCACAATCGGATGTACCACACCATCAGTAATTTTGTCATAGGCTAAGGACACACTCGTTTTCGTACACTCGTGCAAGCTTGAGGCCATTTTGTGCTACATAACAGAGTTGTTAATAAGTATCATCAAACCAATGAAAAACCACCTTGATAAGTCTACTGTGCGTGACTCCTAAAATACAACATACAACAACCCGTCCATTACATGTCCCCCAGCCGGGGGATTGAAGACCGTTCGGATGGTGACCTCTTCTTATTTTTTGTCCTCTCGGATTTTAATTATTTTTGTCCTCTATGTCCTTCTAATATTAAGAATAATATTCGCATCTTCAAGTGCAGATACATGTATACATATGTATATGCAGAATATGGCGTATGCCACCGTTACGATTTTTGGAATCCTATAGGATGGCGACCTCCTTTTAATTATTTGTCCTCCCATTATTTAATTATGTTTGGCCCTTTTGTCCTCCGAATAATTAAATACTTTATTTTCATGTACAGATAGAGGTATTCATATGTACATTCTGTATATGGCACATGCCATAGTTACGATGATTGGATTTTTATAGGATGGTGACCTCCTATTATTTTTGTCCTCCTGTATGTTAATTATTTTTTTTATCCTCTTTGTCCTCCGAATAATTAAGATTACTATTAAATAGTGAAGGGCCTTGTAGTTTTAGTGCGCGTGTATTACAGAGAGTTACTTTTGAGTAGAGTTTTTGCTGTCCTATTGACGCCAGAGGTCGCCCCCTGTCCTCCTATATATTTACTTGTTTAAAATAAATAAATAACAACAATTTTAACACCAAATTGTTATCGCTTCTCGGCTCCGGCTAAGATCAAAGTGTAGTATCTGTTCTTATCAGCTTAATATCTGATACGACCCGCATGCGGGTCCAGTATATTAAACTGATTTTTGGACATGGGTGAGAGGTAGGAGCTTGCTCCACTCTTACCACGGGTTGGCCCGGTATTGCAGTACCTCCGGGATCGGCCCACGCAAAAATATCAAATATATATCCTATTAATTAGTAATTAACCCTAAAATAATTACAATCGTCATTAATTTAGTGTTTAATGAGCTAATTTTAATATCAAACCTTAATAATTAGTATTAACCCTTAAAGAATTAAAATTATCATGAATTAGTGCTTAAATAACTATAATTAATTATGGGCAATTGATTGTGTTCGTTAATAATGAAGTCCAGTATATTAAACTGAATTTTGGACATGGGTGAGAGATAGGAGCTTGCTCCAATGTTAACGCGGGTTGGCGCGGTTTTGCAGTACCTCTGAGATCATTACAGATGAGATCATTAATTAACTCTAAAATAATTAAAATCATCATTAGAGTGCTTATAAGTTAATTGGTGTAAATAACTATAATTAATTATGGGCATTTAATTTTATTCGTTAATAATTGAAGTCCAGTTCATTAAACTGATTTTCGGACATGGGTGAGGTAGGAGCTTGCTCCGCTCTTACCACGGGTTGGCCCGGTTTTGTAGTACCTCCGGGATTGGCCCACGCAAAAATAGCCATTACCTTTATAATTAGTAATTAACCCTAAGTTTGAAGTTATGTCAATTCAAATTGTCATTAATTTTATGCTTAATTACAAATTTATCCAGTAATAAGTTGATAACTATAATTCTTTAGGGGCATATAATTGAGTTTGTTAATGACTGAAAAGTTAATTGGCACCAAAATAAACAAGTATCAACCTCGAGGGCGGAAGTCAAATGTTTATAAGAGTGATTAGTTATAAAAGAAACCGTGCAATACATTTTAAAATTTAAACTTTAAGCACTTACTTGTTACATTATGTAGGCAACACTGAATACACTACACGAGTGCAAGGTTGCATAGTATATTCTTTAAGAATTCAAAGATTTGTAATTATTTTCTATATACAGTACATAACTTAATATTCAATCAGTCGCTGGGGGAGTGGGTAAGTAATAATAAATAATAACAATAAACAATAAAAACAATTGTGTTATAAAATCATCTATTCTCGTAAATCATGAAAGCGCAATCTTGCACGTCTAAGCACTTTATTATGTATTCAATTCAATTATTGTTAATTATTTTATTAACCTGTCAGTACATTGCCAGCCGTACTGACACCGGGAACTGCACATCAAACGGATAGGTACGTGGAACTACCTCAATCCGAAACGATGTATAATATCAACTCAATATTTAAACAATTACTCACGACTCGTAAAACATTAACAACTGTAGGTATCTGCTACCTATGTAATTACGTTGTATTTTTAGTACACATCTTCCAGTAATTTGGTTTATGTACATAAAACTGAAAAACCAGCTAAGTTTATTGCTAGAAAAAAAAACAGTGATTATGAGTAATTTATGATTTTTGAGACACTTTTTCCTATATTTATCACTTGTAAATGGTCTTTCTTAAAAACAATTTAAAGTTTAGCAAGTTCTTAAATAATTTATTTCTGTAGTGTGTACCTAATATTACATACAGTATATTATTAAGTGTATAAAAAGTGTCTCAAAATTATAAATTACTCATAATAACAGTCTTTTTTATAGCAATAAACTAATGTTCCTTATTTATATTTATTCGTTCATTGACTTGCAATTTGCAAAAAATTATATAATAATTGGTTTCGTCTGCACGAGTGTAACCAAATTTAAGTTCACTAATTATAAATAAATTTTATAACTCACTAAAAAAGTAACAAAGTAATGTAATGTTTAAATAATAATATATTCGCAGAAATCGTAATAACATGTGAAAATTTCTGTAGGTAATTTTGGTTTACCTACCACAGTTTTTATTCAATTTGTAATTATGATTAATGCAATTATAAATTTGTAAGTATTATTATTTATATATTTATCAAATTTATTGAAAAGTTGACACATAAGTCACAAATGCCTAAAGCATTTAAAAATAATTTCATTCTTATTATGTCGTAATATTTTTCGTGGTCAAGGTTAAATAAATTATTTCCTATACATATTAGCAATAATACAAAAATGACATACGTTTGTTGCTATTAAAAAGTGCAGCAAAGCGTTGCAAATGACTGAATTTATTACTAAAAATATAACAATTCAATTTATCACAGCGTTGTAGTATGTATGTATATTTAAATATTGTCACTACCAAACTACTAAACTTAAGAATAGTAATAATTAACATTAGTTAATTAAAAGCAATGTACTCATGGCTACGATCATGTTTTTCTATAAAGTACTTTTATAGTATGCCTAGAAGTAGTTTAACTATTTAACCACCAAGTAAGGATGAAGGAATTAAGGAAACTATCAGTATTTTCTGTATTCTTTGTTGTGTTTATATTGAATTTTTTTGTTATTAAATATTTAACGTCAAGTCACACATGCCATAACTAAAAAATAGCAAAAGCAACAATCATTATGTGACGTTTACATTGATATCTCAAGAGTGTTAACAGGAAATTAGTTATTATCGTGTATTGTTTATCAGTGTCACATGTTTTGCATTTTTAGTTGCATAGATAATTTAAATTAGCAAGAAAAATTTGCAAATGTTTATCACTGTTTACATGAACTATTATTTCGTGGTTCGTAGTATGTTTGCAGTAAGTAAGTAATTTATTAGCGACCATATTATTTAAGATCACACACTCATTTGTTCACTCAGCACCACACAGTAATTAAAAAAGCATCTGCAACGAGAGACTATGACATTGAATAATTACGTTCGTGTTTATGATAATACATATTTTCAGTGACATTTCAGCGCAATAACATGACTCAATCGCAATTTGAATTGGATCAGCTTTACAAGTCTGGAAAAGCTCTTATTCATTAACGCATGCAAATAACTCCTTAAGCCAACTAAAGAGTAAATATTGCCATTTCTGAAATCGTAACTATCGTCATTTATTGTTTTGTTTTGTCATTGTAGTGCGTATCAGACGATTACCCTTCACTGTTTGCCATTTGCAATTGAAATAGCAGCTTGATGATGTTTTACATTTACGTTTCAGAGTTTTCAAAGTCGTTTAACAAGAATAGAGAGAAGAGGAAGAAGTAAACGACAACAATCAACAAGAATGCTTATAAATAACTAGCGTCAACATCGATGACAATTTGAAATGGAATTGCAGGAAATGCAAATGTGCATCATGCAATAAAGACTTGACTATTGTAGTAATCATAGATATAAATTGCAACATTTTTATGTAAAATCATGATTGCTGTTGCTTTTTTTGCGTGTTTCTTTAGTCAAGACTTATTGTTATATCAATTATTGCTATTTAATGTATGGCTATCTAATATCATTGGTACCTACATATAATTCATTTAGTTTTAAAAAAATCTTCCGCATAGTTTGAAGTATTAATTGCACAATAAATTTCTAATAATATCATAAAATTCTAACTATAAGTCAAACTTTAGTCAATGTTAGAAATTATCAGATAATTTGTTATGAATTTGTCATTGATTCATAACATAACTACATATACAAAAATGTTAAGGACAATTAAATTGTTGTATAATGGGATGTGTATACAAATGTCGCTAGATATCTATTTATTGTATATTTATTTATATTTTACAGGTAAAACTTATCAGTAGCAATTATTACATAAGTAAATTCTATTGTATAATATTTATCTGAGATTAATAATTGTTTTTCAATGGTTTAACGTTTTATTAGGCAATAAACTACAAAAATACGCAAAAACGTGAATCATTCATGAAATATTTTACAATATTTCTTATCAGAAAAAAATACCAAGGAAATTCACGAATTCCTATGATTATTGTTAAATATGTATTCACAAAAGCATAAACAATGCAGAATGAATAAGAATTATTGGCAAATTTTCATGATGATTTTTACAAAATCAACTGATAGTACATATAGTCAACCAGGATAACATTTATGCAAAACAGGATATAACTCTTCCCTAATGAACAATTAAGAAATTAATTGGTAAAACCACTCAGAGATTTTGTATTGTAATACAATATTATTTTTATCTACCTCTAGATGAGTGACTGACGTCGACTCAGAGGAGAAAACCGAGCAAAGTCGTGACTGATTGCAAATGAACAAATTAACACGATTATTCGTATGCAAAACAATGAATAATCACGAACAATACATTTTATTTCGGTAAGTTTATAATACACAACTTGTACTGCACTTCTAGGATTCAAAATCAGTAACTAATTGGAAATTTATTGCAGAGAATGGAAACCCAGAAGTAGAGACATATCCTAGATGCAAACGCATATTGAAATTCCATTTTGTTACCGGCTTGTTGCACAACTTGATCAATGCACAATACATTTTGCAGTGAAGCACTGCAAACCATTAAAGAGCACACAGAGATAACATCTCTTCAACATAGCATTAAACGTCAAAACTAGTGCTTAATGTCAGCTATTAGTCGCGGAAATTATAGAGTTTTCTGGAGGATGTACTGATATTGCAGTTGATCTGAATGAAAAGCACACTAAAACCTATTCTTGTTCATAAACAAGGACCTTGCACAATATTTTATATAAAAAATCAATGGAATTTGAATTGCACGTAAAGTATACCAACATGGGTTAATGGAAAACTTCCATAAGTAATATTGCACTCACTGACAATGAATTAAATTGTATCACTGTTTTGTTTAGTATTGTTCTGTACTCGTAGAACATGCTTATGCTTGAATGTTGTATGTATTTGTTTAAACATTTTTGCAAAAACAATCATAGAACTTAAATCAGTGATACTTTATTTATACGACAGAATTCTGAAGCTTTGTCAAGCGATCAATAATGAATATTTATACTCTTTCAAATGTTCTTCATCAATACCAAATCCATCTATCAAAGAGAGGAAGTGAGTGCCTTGCATTTTAATGTACAAGGCAAAAGGTAGAAGACCCATATGTGTCCTGCTTCTTGTCATTTTGGGATAATTGTTTATGGCGAGTCTGAATTAAAATGTTGCACCGTTTGACCTCGATGTACAGATTTTCACATTTGCCATCCACTCATTTAACAGCTCCGGAAGTATTTTGCATTGTTTATATTCCTTGCAACATTAACGACTGTCGTATAGTATTGTACAAAGTTTGTAGTGATAACAACTTAAGAAAAAATGTTCTAGGAAGTGGACGTAGAGTAATAATGAGTGACACGAGGATCATCTCACGACGATTTTATATTGACGCAATAATTCTTATCAAGCGGTATCTATACATAGTTTGTGATAAGCCTTGTAATGTATTGTAGTGTCTAGTAGTAAGATCATTACAATTTTCTACTAATTTAGGAAGAAAAACAGCACTAATTTGGACGCACCCACACCTGTAAGTCATTTTAAGTGTCAGTTTTTTATAATTACTCGCTTCCTATTGCACTAAAGCGGTAATAAAATAATATAAATGACATGTTTTCGTTCTTGGAAATGACTGACTATTGTCAATTGTTGTGTTACACAATAATGAACTAAACCTGGCGATGAGACGAGATTATCAGTGATCAGATCAGAATTGTATAAACATTGAGGTATCATTTATATGAGAAATAAGTTATAAGTTATCTTACTGTTAGATATTAAGGAGCCAGCAGTTAGTTGTAATTTGCAAGCATGAATTGGAATTTGGTGCGACTGATAGGAGTAAGCAAGGAGTGTGTGAAGTGCCGAGCATAACTCGCGGGTCGGTTCGTCGCGGCCGCTCCAAATGAGTATAAATGTAATAAAATTATCGCGCCGAACGGCAGAACGAACCGCGACGCAACGCAACGCGATACAAAATCGCAGCAACTCTTAGATATTGTTTATAAAAAAGTCTTCCCAATATATGTAGTTTTAAAACTTTTTAATAGTGCGACATATCAAGTGATCTATACTTACATTTAATCATTATCAGTGATACAAAACAATAGAATACAAACGAATGTGAAATGATCATCAAGGATTCCTTCTGCGAATTGTTTTTTTGCAATAATTGATAAGATATCACTGGGGCTTTTAATTTACGCGTAGAGTTTAAGACGATTCAGAATCCAAAAGACGCAATCAATGTAAACTTGTTTTTGTGTTTGCTGATGAAGATTCTTGTGAACTAAACAGTCTTAGAAGTGATTACTATTTAACTCACTTCGCGCCTTTCTTGATTTCAAAAACTCAATAAAAGTGATTGATCTCTGTGTGCAGCTGTAGTTGAAGTAAATCGTAAGTAGATAACGCTTTTATTAAACTTTTATTGCTTAATTTTATATTTATTTATAAATACATAAATGTTTATCAAATTGGTATCAATTTAATTAAGCGCATTATTTATTGTTTTATGGAAAGCAAATATTCCAATCAACAAGTGAATAAAACTATAATATTATTTGATAAAGTAAACTCGTGGCAATAATTACGTCTAATTAATTAATAAATTAATATTCAATTACCAAGCCAAGTTTTAATTTAGGATTAATTTAATAAAATTAATTGTAAAGTACAATATGCATTTTTAAATGTAATAATTATTGAAAATTTGTGTAGTTTTTCTTGACCAGGCTGTGACACATTTAAATTATCGGCATTTTTCTGTAAAATAAAATTATTAGATCGGTAAAGTTAAAGTGTGTCAAAGTGACATAAAATACAATACAAATTATGAAAATGTCTACCTAGTGGCCTACACTGTCACGAGGCAAAGGTCTTCAGTTACCACCCTTAAACATACTCATTTTTATAAAAATATTAATAAAATGTTACAAGAGCAAAGTATGTTATCATTTGTACGGTCGGCAATGTCGTTCAACATTCACTACCAAGAATTGTTGACGGTGTAACAGTAAAGGACAAAAATAAGTACAAACATATTAATCAAAGTATGTGGAAAGTGTTCGATATTGTCTTTTTCCTACGCACGTAGTAGGGAAAATCTATACTTAACAACCTTTAGGTTTGTATCGATTGACTGAAAGACTAATAAACTCTTTACAACAATATTACACTTTCCACGTGTCGTTATCTGTCCGGGTAACTATGAACAAACTGTGTACAAACTTCATTTAAAAAATACATTTACTTCTACACGTTTTATAACAGTTTCGCTGAAATTATTAATGTGGAAAGTGTAGAAATTAGTTTCTTGCTCATAAGAAAAAGTGCAAAAGCAAAAAACCCGACTGCGAATTGGTGATAACCATTAACTGCAATTGACGTTCTGGTATGTGTCTGATCACTTACCATTTATCTATTTATAAATTAGTCACAGATAAACAATTTGTAACACTTTTATGTTAATTTTATTTGTTTAAATATGAATGATTTATGGTATGCAGCTCGTGGAATTCTTTTTAATGCATTAATTTTTGTTTCACTTCCATTTTCACTAACTTTCAACTTCATACACTTTTAGAAATTGTGACTCGTATGTAATCAGCGTGAATTTATTTTTCTACAGTTGCATAACCTTACGGAAATTATTACATAAATGTTACACGTTTTATGTGAAAATGCCCATTACAAACAATAAGTAATCAATTTTATTTTTGTTGCTATTTGTAACAATTGTCTTATCACTTATCACCATTTTTCGTGAATCAACTTCAACAAGTCAAGTCAAGTTCACATTAACAATGTAGGTACATACTAGATAAGTTATAAAAATTCACATGTATCGCAAATTATTCGACTGCATTTCATTAATAATGATTTGAAACAATGAATGAATTATAAAAGATACGCAAACACGTTGTTTAAACATTAAAAACAATACATTATTATTGCGCATATGCATTCAATCATAAACATTGATGAACGCCGATAAAATCAACAAATTACACAGATACGAGCTATATAATTGCATTGGAGTTATGCTAATTATTTATTGAGGTAAAATAAGGTAAAACAAAGGTAACAAAGCAAAGTGTATCAGTTGCTAAGGCAGCATGGAAATTTTATGGAACTTTAAGTCTACTCATCGTTATAGGACGACATCTAGCACGAGTAATAAATTATTATATTAATATTCTGTCGAAATATCAAGTTAAACAGAAAAAATAACTAAAACAAAACAAACAAATTGTTACTCAATTTATACATTAAATCTAAAACAGAATGAACGTTGAATGAATGACGAAAACTTAAATTCAATGAACAGTCATGTGTCTTAAGATTGCGCTTAAGAAAGGAAGAATTGAACAGAAGTTAGTGAACTCGCAAGTGTAAGAAATTGAATCAGATATTTAGAAAGCGTATGGCGTATGGCGATGTGATTGCCCTGGCTGGCGATTGCACAGATCGAATCGACACTAATTATTAAGTAAGTTTATTAACGTGCAATGTGAAACAATTGTGAAATTACTGTCGATTTTGTTACGTTGCTTGCACTGCATTGCGTTACTTTGCATTGAGTTGTGCTTTGCAATCTGGCCAAGTTCTATGATATTTCAGTTCCTTGCGACATCCGAAATTGTTGTTTGTCCGCGATGCCAACTCACCGTAGATGAACGCGTACATTACTTATTATTTAAATCTCGTTTTCGTATTAAATTTAAATTTTATTTTTGTTTATTGACGTTGATAATAATACACTGACCTAATTCTTCGGCAATTATATTTTTGCCTGCATGCACAAACCCAATGACACACTTGTAGCGTCAATCACAAGTATAGTTCATACAGGTGTATCTCTGACTGGCTCCGCAGACTCTATTCACTTTGCAACTCACGTAAAACAATTATAAACTCATTAGTTTGTAATGCATATCGAATAAGTGGAAGTCGTGCTCATGCGCCAGCATTTTTTATAATGGGTACTTAATGTAATTGCTGATCTATAATGCAAACAGATAATAATTACTATGATTAATTGAAATTCTTCATAAATCACAACCTAAAGAGCCAGTGACAATCAAAGAAAGTCACTTACTCAATCATTTAAATAATGGCAAACATATGTACATATGGGTATTGATTGTTCTAGAAAGTTAAATTTAAATTTAAAATTAGTAAAACATGTTAAGAATATTATCAACCTGTCAATGCCAAGTACATTTAATCAATTGGAGGTCTTAAAACCACAAAAATAAACATCTTTATTTTTTGCCGCTCTTAGATCAGATTATTGAATGAAGTCAAAAAACTGAATTAAAGTCAAGGATTCTTCTGCATGCGCTCGACGATCAACAATAAATAAGCAATTATACACACATTAAAACTATGACATATCATAATATTGTATGAATTATCTAGAAAGAAATTGAAAGTCTTACAATGTCGGAAATCCGAGTACGAAGAATTGGAGCAAGAGCACTCACTCATTCGCTGACTGACTGCTTCTCTGCAGCTAATTAACGCACCGTATAATAATCGCATAATAATCCGTAATCTGCGATGTAATAATCAGTCAGTAACACACCTGCTGGAATACAATACCAATAGACAAGTGTTCGCGGTGATCTTGACACTTCAATACTAAGACCACTCAGTCGCATTAATATAATATATCAGCCACACGCTGCGTATGGAAATATGAGCGACGTTCTGCATTCATGAATAGGTAATATGCAGGCACACGTTAGTAAAAATGCTTAATCAAATGCGAACGAGAATGCCTTGCTCCTAATAGATTCGTTCCGACAGCCAGCTCGGAAATGGCGCAACATTCGGAAGTAGATATTCTAGAAAGTCAGGAAGAACATTGAGCAACGCAACTTTCAACTCATTGATGATTTAACAGCGCTGTCTGTTACTGTTTTATGATTATGTTTAAATATTTGAAGGTTGATTAGATAAATTATCTCTCAAAGAAATACCTAATTAACTAACCGAGAGTTCATAATTTGTTATTACAAGATAATAAAGATCAAATGACTCAAGACCTCACACCAATTATCAATTACAGGAACTTTCAAGATGATAATTTCACATGCAATTGGTGACTATGGTCGATGGCAATTCATGCTGACACTTATGCTCTCCCTGTGCAACATCCCATCAACATTTCACATCTTCGTGCCTACGTTCCACGCCAGGGAGATGGATACTTGGTGTGCTCGGCCTGCAAACTTCACTGAAGTAGACCCACTCCAATGGCGCCAGAAAACCCAACCCGACGGGGATTTCTGCAAGATTATCCGGGAGCAAGATCTTAAACTAATCGACGGAGAGTTGCACGTGAATGCAGATGCCCAGACAGTGGAGTGCACCATCTGGGAGTTTGATGGAAGAGGTAACTATATAAAGCTGAATTTGAATATCATATTGAAGCGGATTTACTATAAAGCAAGCTCTATGCAACGTATAATCTTCGAGAGGCATGAATAATGCGAGGAAATTTATCAATCAAAGCAAAAGCATCATCAGATGTGATGTGAGTGTTGACATGGCATGCCGGTCGAGGACGACGTTGAAACAATCAACTGCACTCAAGATTGTTCGTTGCTTGAAGCAATTACTTCCGCTTTAAGCTCAATGCAATGATTGAGAAGTCACATTCGACTCACGTTTGTTTCTTTGTTTTGCTTTCCAGGCAGCACGTTAATCACCGAGTATGGATTGTTATGTGCAAAGGCTAAGCTCATAAGCATTGCCGAAATGATGTTCTTGGCTGGAGTGGCTGTTGGAGGGCTTGTAAGTGGGGTAATCTCAGATAGATATGGACGTAAGAAAACCCTCATTGCATCTGTGGCCATGCAAACTACTCTTGGCCTTCTCATTTCCTTCAATCCATGGTTCGAAGTCTACTGCATTCTGAGAGCGTTCCTGGGCTTTGTCTCAGTGTCAGTTGTCTTCAGTGGATTTGTACTCAGCATTGAACTTGTCGGAGGCACTTGGAGGACTGTCGCTGGGATTTCATACCTTTTCCCTGCAAGTTTAAGTTTTGGATTCATCTCAGCAATTGCCTACTTCATCCGGGACTGGCGTGTACTCCAATTGGTCATTTCCCTTCCTGGAACATTGATTTTATCTTACTGGTGGTTAATGCCCGAATCTCCTCGCTGGCTACTTGCTATGGGACGCAGCCAGGAAGTGCTCAAAATTCTTGAATCTGCTGCCAAATTCAACAAGAAGGAACTACCAGCTAATATTGATAAGCAACTGCTGCCAACTTCTACTTCAGTTAACAATGAATCCGTTGGCGTGATGGATTTATTCAAGACCAGAAGACTTACCAAGATCACTTTGTGTCTCTTCACTATTTGGTTTTCTGTGTACTTTATTTACTACGGTATTACACTTAACCTAGGAAATATTGGAGGTGATTTATATCTGACTTCAGCACTAAGTGGCTTGGTAGAGATTCCAGCAATGGCCATCAGTATTGTGGTGCTCTTAAAAATGGGCAGACGGTGGCCATTTGCTGGTTCAGTTTTCTTCGCTGGGTGTTTCTGCCTGCTGATTATCCCTGCACCATACATTGTGGAGACTGGTCAGTGGTTGATCACCAGCTTTGCCATGTGTGGCAAATTCCTCATTTCGTCTTCGAACTCGATTATGCCTGTGTTTACTGCAGAGTTGTATCCAACCAAGATCAGAAATATTGGCGTGGGTGCGAGTAATGTACCTGCAGGAGTCGCTTTGATGCTGGTACCTTATCTATGGAACCTGGTATCTATTCATGCCAGTGTACCAATGGCTATTCTGGGAGCAGCTGGAATCATTGGAGGATCGGTGGTTCTCTTACTTCCCGAGACGGGAAATTCACAGCTACAAGACTCTATTGAGAATGCCGAAGAGAATAATGAAAGTAAACTCTTTAAGAAATCGAACAAACTACCCAAAGAGGCGAGTACAGATATGGCTGTGCCAGCTTGAATATGTTTTGCTGAATTTGTGCGTTACCAGCTTTAAGAGATTTGCAATTTTTATACTCCATTTCATAGACGAATTATTTATTGTTTCATAATCCTAGTATATTTATTAGTGAGCCTTGAACCAGAGGATATTATCTAGTTTTATAGATGTTACCAGTGTAGAAATTATAAAAGTTCTATCACGTTTTTGATACCTACGTTTTAATTCTTCCAGAATAAGATATTAATATGTTTTTAATAATAATTACCATAGTATTTGTATTTTAACTTTAATAATTATTATATTAAATAAATATGTACTTTAATAGTTGTTTTGTTTGTTATCATAAATACTACGAATTTAATAAATAATTTAACATTAATTGATATTTTAACTGAGATTAATTTAAGTTGTATGATTAATATGTATTATAAATTAATTGCATATATCAGCTAAGAACAATTCAATATTTATAAATTTAAAAGAGGAAAAACTTTTAAAAAATGCAACTTTTCAAATTATATACTTCAGCGCTCTGTCGGTATCAGGTCTAACTTAACTAATTTTACTTCATAATTAGCGAGCTAGATGTCGCTCATAGTACAAATGTTTAAAAATAAAATAATTTGGAACCCAAATTGTAGCAAATAATTAATTTAATTTAAAACTATTTATCAATAAACATATTATAAAAATAAATTCATTAAATTTTATGAATATACATTAATAAAACATTAAAGCTTTACATAAGTTTAGGTCAAATTTTTAAGACAAACTAGTACAGCCACTAAATAGTCCATGAACATGATAAGCTAAATCTTTCGTATTAAAAAATAAGAACGTCCAGGTTCAAGCATAGCAGCCAACTGCAAGCACGCGCACTCCGCGAAAGCAGAATCAAATCATCTGGCTCGCCGCTGCGCTGCTATGTATAGATCACACTGTTTATCACTCGGAATCACAACAAACGCAACAGTAGTCGGCATTTAAGAGTTCAAACAAAAGACGTGACAGACATTCATCGCAACCTGTTCGTGAATCATCGTCCAGATCATCTGTAACTTCTTGCGCGAGTGTGATACCCGCCAACCGCGACATGTGTACCATTTTCCTTCTTAAATTGTGTTCATACTTGAAATGATCATTACCTCCAGCTTTTGTGCAGTGCGACTCCACAAATGCGGGTAGCATGTGTAAGTGTATGAAGGTTCGTCTTCGACTTGCCAGGGGATAGGATAAAGATGGGGCAGACAACAAGCGGCATTCCAGGTTAGTCAAGTTCCTAAAATATAACTCGCCTGCTATACTCTTAAACATATAAGAAAACCAACGAAACAACAATAAATACTATCAATAACTTGTTGCATATTAATGAGATTATTGGGGAAGTTGTTATATATTCATAATTAACCTGTAGAAGGATAAGTATGAAGCTGCGAGGTTTGTCAGAAATCTATTTCTGTTCTTTGCTTTGCAAGAAATATTAATATTACAACAGCTATATGTACTTGTATAAGGATTATGATTCTCAGACATACCCGAACATTAATTGAGTACACTATCTGCTGGAAGTTAAAGGTCAAGAATGCCACAACATTCAATACCCTGCAACGTGTACTTTAACGCAGATTTCTCTCGTCGATTTACAACCTTAAAGATTGTGGGTGTAAAGCAATGTTGACTTCAATATTTCAATATCACTGGCCATATTAGACTATCATTTAAGGAGTATTTTTGAATTTTCGTCAGGATCAGCTGTTTACGTGTATCGTTGGTTGCATATATACTCCAACTCTTCAATTCAAATCCTGCAAATGAATCCATTATTACCTACTGTAGTAACACAAAGTCCATAATGAGTAATACAGCAAACGTTTAGAAAGCCTCTTGGAAAAACGCAAACACTAATTTCCATATTTATATCCGCTGAGTACGCACACGTGCGTGAAACACGAATAAAATTAAAATTTACAACGCTGGCTCCTCAACAATACCTTGAAGCAAGACAACAATAAGAGCATTGTTGCTGTTACAACGCCACAAAGAACTATATGAAGTGGTAGCATAAATAAATAAACGCGCAGTTAGTTTTTACTCGAATCTGGAAACTACAGTAACTATGCATAAATCTATTGTAATGTGAATGAAACTACTGAACAACGTTATAAAAATGCGTTCGCCAAACAGTTGTATGACTAACAATAACTAACCGCACAACAAACCGACACTTCTTAGAAATCTGTCACGGACTCGTTGATACTTCGCGAATTATTCAAATATTCACAGTTATCTCCAGCGGTACCACGTGAGAAGTATAAATATGTTATTCTTTTGTCAGTATTTAGTTTTAATTGAAATTGTAACGTCTGCGAGGGTTCAGTTAACTGCAGAAGTGATTTCATCAAGTTGTGAGTTCATTCATTCATTCATTCAATCGTTTGTTCATTCATACAGGCAGTCATTCTTCAATCTTCGTCTATGATGACATGGAATCAACTCTAACGAGCTTTGATGAAACGTCCAGGCTTCAGGCTTCATTCAATTATCCAATGTTGGCGAAGGCAAAGGTCAACGCAGACACTTTCTTAGACTTTCCTACCGCCAATTAGTCTTAATAATAATTAATTCTATTTAGAGCAGAAGGAATGGCGGCGCGACGCAACGGGATGAAATTTTAGAAATTTGTAAAGCAGCTGCCAAGCACGTGCGCGTTTCAAGATGGCATCGCATTGCATCGCATCCCCCTTGCGTTTACATTCAATTCAGTTCAGTTCCGTTCATTCAATTTCATTTCCTCCATGGTTAAGTTAAGTACCCACTGCACTCATAGCATGTTCTATTTTCCCTGCATCACAATTTATTCTTTTAGGCTGTCAAAGGTGCTCTGCGACGCTGTCTGTCGCGTATAATGCAAAGGTGGATACAGATAAATAAATATGTATTGTGGATGATCAACATCTGCATTGCCACCCCTTGCAGAATAATTCGACAAACAGCTATAACTACAATAGGGTTAACTTTCTACATCATTCAAGCATCTGCCTGCTTATTATTCATTTAATAACTAAATAAATTGAAGATGAAACAAGGTATTTCTATTGCAATAAAATACCTGACAAGCGTCTTCGGGTGAGCAAACTTCATGTTTGTTTTGATTTCTAAACACGCCCGCGGCATGCGGAAATTATTCCTGGGATATTCATAGAATGGTTCATTTGTTGATCGAGTGCAGTCCGAATGTAAATATTGTATCATTTAATACCGAATGCATCCTAAAATATGCAGAAAACTAGTAGCTGGTTATCTTAATGAGTGTGCTGTCGTGTCGCCTGCACAATTTTACATCGCCGCCAGCGTAATATACCAATACGTATACATAATATGAATGTGCATACAGAGCACCAGCTTGCAATGGCATCACATACTGAAGAATTTATGCAAAACGCAAGCAGAGTAATTAAATTGTGGACAAGAGTGGCCTAATAGGTGGGTAAATGAAACGTTATCAACGTACGTACAGGCGGCGGCGCGTTGGGGTTTTAATTGAATAGGAAAGCAGTTAATGATAGTAATGAAGTTGATGATGATTTAAGCGGAGCAGCAACATATGTCGAGGGATCTGCGATGTGGCGTGGAGCAAAGCAAGGCATGAATGAGGCTGGCACGTGCCGGCTGACGGCGTACACGCGTCTGCGAAAATGCAGCGAGACGCCAGGTGCTTCCGCATATTCATGCTCATGTTCATCCGAGGGGCTCTTGCCGTGTTGCGCTTCGTTCACCTTACTTTACTTTACTTTGCTTAAGTTTTATCTACAATACGTGTATTAAATATGTAGTTCGTTCGCTCTCAGTCAGTCAGTCCCCTCCTGTAAATGCATTTTTAGTGCTTGGAAAACAATTCATACCAGAGTATTTTGCCCATTGGGGGTTGCATATAAATGTAAATGTGTGTATTGGATTGCATACCTTTAGGGGTAGTCTATGTTTATTCAGATTTAAGAGTGTTTACCTTAGCGTTCACTTTCATTGGGGAAGTAAAGTAAATTTAGAGCAATTGTTTTAAGAACATTTCTAAGGGCAAAGGCAGATGTCTTGTCTTAGCAATAGGTACTAATATACTGAAGTGATTTTGGGAGAAATTTAGTTGAGAATTATAGCCCAAGATGTGCAGCGGGTTGGGTTCAGAGCAGATCTAACCTTGATTGGTATTATCACCTCCGATTACTGTCGGAGTCTGCTGGAAGCGTGCAGGTGAAGCAAAAGCATCCTTCCATCAGGGTAAGGCAGAACGAGCAACTGCTCCAGCTGCATCGTTGCACATTGCCTACCGTACCTTACGTGTTCTGCCTCCGGACGCAGTTATTTTCGTTCAATTTCTGACTAAACTAACAAACAAATTTAAATTTCATACAAAATATTCACCAGAGAGGAGTGTAAATGTCCACCATATGTCACTGGCTCAAGTTAACATTTGGTCACCAGATTCATCACGAACAGCAAGCAATTGCAATTGCAATATAATTTTATTGACACTTTCGTCAAATTCAACAGACTGACCAACCACCATTTGGTTGTCACATGTTGATCACCGTAGACCTCCGTGTATTGATTTCCCGGCTCTTGTTTAATTGAATACAATACAATATACAATCGTTAAGAATTTGTATTATACGTACGTGAAGCACGTGCATGGGAAGATATGTACATATGTACCTTAAGACGACCGAAGACGCAAGACTTCTTTCATCGGCGGCACATGTCACTGCAAGAAGGTGGCCGTGGCAGTGCGCCAAGTGCGTGACGTGAAACTGGACATCCCAAGACGAGACACAATAGACAAACAGATGTCTTCGAATGTCAGAATGTCATCTGAACGTGTGCGCCTTCGACTTCTTCGCCTTCCAGGTATTTAATTCTTCTTCTTGGGTTTTCTTCAAGATGCGCCAACATCTTTAGATCATCTGGTCGTCTGGCCAATCGTGGGAACACGAATGGGAATCTCGCTGCCAAATTAAAATTGATTGTAAAAGAGTAGCTAATTCGACACGATGATCAATCATACTTGCAATTGCAAGTAATCACTGTAATAAATCACGAACGCGAACGCGAAGACGAAGGCGTAAGCGAGTGCGAATGAAAGCATAAAATGAAAGTTAGATTGGAATTATAGTCAATCCTTGGTCGGCGTAATTGAATAAGCGTGCCGTCGTGTGCACATTAAACACCAGCATGCACTTCTTCTTCTTCTTTTCTTCATCTTCTTTCGCTTGTGATTCTTTCTTTGCGAATCTTATGCGATTCAGCATCAGTTGTAGTGTAATATAACATATGATGCAAGGGAAGCGTGTCTTAAGAAATACTGAGATGAGATCATCTGATTTTAAAGGTACGTCTTGTCTTCGCCGTGAGAGCAAACCGCAACGCGAGGCGTGCTTTAAGAAATTTAAAAATCAAAGTCAGGTAGGCAATTCTTTACCTTCTTTCATTCTTCATGTGTTTCTTCGGTCTTGGGTCACTCGCAGGTTAGGTAATATTACGGGAACGTAAGATATCTATACAGAGGTTTCACCCTGGAGGCTGCCAAGGGTTGTTTTTCATCTTGCGCAGCACAGCACAGCATCATTGTGCAAGCAAGCAGCTGATGTCCGATCCACAAAACATCTCGCTTCTCGCATCGGAGAAGAAAGCGCTTTAAAGCATTTAAATGCAGCAAGAAGTTGCGATGAATGCACAGCGCTTCACACATATGATCACTGACAATTGTCATCATCTGATGCAAAAACCGTACGTTACCTGCCTTTTAACTCATGCCATGGCAGCAAACTTGTGCCAGTTGTGCAAAGTGTTTTCTTCAACTAAAATCGACAACAATGCTTTTTCTTGGGTTCCCACGTTCCACGTTCCTAGTGCTCGTCTAGGTGCAGGTCCTGATCGTTGTTTATTATCGCCGCTTGCCTATTGCATTTTCAATTATTAGAAGAAAGGTGGAAGGTGGAAGTTTCTTGTTCTAACTTACCTTAAGTCGTTAGTGGAGAGCATATGCTCCTTGGTCGCTCATCTGCCGTCGCAGCCCAACGGCGGGTTGGCTGTCACGTCACCTGCTATCATCTCCACCATGAGCCACGCGACTTCCAAGTTTACCTTCTTCGTCCTTCGTACGCGATGGGCAATTGTACAATCATTATAATTCACATCTAGCAAAGCAGGTGCGTATATTACGTCTTGTCATACGTGCAGTCAGGCCAACATTATAACTTACCCCTAGAAGTTACCATTTGCGTTGGCAGCATTGATATAACTACAGGAATACCTCCTGCAGGAAGATAACCTTTAATACAACGTCTAAAATTAGCAATGCGTTCACTCTTCAGGGAAGTTCAAGTTCACGACAAATGAAAAACGAAATCAAGACCACGCGATGCTCGGCTCTGTCTAATAATATCATCCCAACGGAATGCAAATAACTCCATACCAAGGTACCATGAGGGTGCGAATTCCCATTTACTCTCGTCTCCACATCTGTTCATTGTGCTTGTTGTCTTGTGTTCCCCTCATGCTATGTCATGTAAATGCAAACACCCATGGCAAAATTGTTGCACCCTTCGTACTTACTCACAATATACCTCGGTCGTAGTCCTGCAATGGCATTGCGAGCCTTGGCAAAGGCAGCTGTTCGATCCCCCACCGAACTTCGGTCGCGCTACCGAAACGTTAAAACCGGCGCACAGCGAGTCAAACATTCAGTCGCGTACTCGCACCGCTGGCGTTAGCGCTCGCGTTCGTTCAATAATTCACATTCACTCTAGTCGTTCGTTCCATTACGTTTCGTTTTGTTCACTCACGCCGCCCGTCGCTAACAAAGCACCGTCTGCATCCATGCATTGCCGCCAGTAGCAATCGAACCAAACCGTACCCCGTATCGTGCGTGTTTAGTCAGTCAGTGAGCCAACGACTCCACTGCCAGCCACTTCATGGGGATTACCGAGGAAAAGAAGTGCAACTGCAACGGTGGCATCAGCGACCCCCAGCACCAGCAGCACATCCTCAACAATAACAATCAAAAGTTGACGAAGAGCAAGGGCACCCTGCTCACCCCGCTCAAGAGCAAGATGAAGGTGTTCAAAAAGATCAAGAAGACGTTTCTCGGTGAGTCAATGTGCCAAACGCAAACGCAATTGCGTCTTTGTTGACATTTGCGCGCTACTTGGTGCCCTGTATGCCCTTTTGCCAGGCACTCAGGCGCTTCTCTATTGATCTGCTATTTGCCCTACAAAATCACATCCACATTGACGTGCAGCGCAGCCAAAGAGCAAACCTTTAACCGAGATGATTAAAGAGACGTAGTAGACGTTAATGTGAGAACATCTTCTTCGTCGAATTGATTGAGTGGCTGGGATAGGATGGGATGGGATTGCATTAAGCAAGCGCTGAGTACGCTGGCGATGCCATCGTCCCATCACGATCGGCATCACGACTTCGCGCTTTTTCCCACGGTCGTCAGACGCGCGCGCGGCATGCACACGTTTCTCGCATGCATTTACTGTATTTACGTTCGCGTTTCACATGCCATTTGCTCCTCTCCTCGCTGCATCGTAGCCTCTCTTTCGCTCGCCATAAGTATAAGTATAAGCGCAAGCACGGGAAGCAATGTATTTGTCTGTATATCATATTTGACTTTCTACTCGGCGCTTGCGCTTGATTACTACGCGAGTGTGATGTATGTGTGAGCGACGGTAATAAGCGTCCAATTTAATTCGTTGTGCGTACACCGCATCAATGGCAATGCACGAATTGTACATTTTTAATCATCTCGGCGATACATTCCCAGGCTTTTTTCTGCTTTCCTATGTGTTGCCTACGGAAAGTGTAAACGTAAACGCAGTTAAATTTAATTGAATCATGATCTGATCATGCAGCTTCTTCGTCGCCTAGGTTATAGGTCTATCAGTTACGCAATTAATTTGCGAATACGAATTCGATTGTGAATGGCAATATCGGTTTCTATTTCTCTCCTTATTATTGCATAACTTCGCCTCAGCATAAACATTCATTCCCTTTCAGGGATATTTCTTTTTACCAACTGTTTTCCCAACGGAAATCTTCTTTAATTCATTGTCAGTGTTATCTATGGTATCTCCGTTCTTGTTCTACACATATGCACTGCATGCTTTACCCTCATGCGTATCCCTTGTGCCTGTCATTTTATCCGCTAGGGGAATTTCATCTAACGGCTTTTCCATACATTTTTAATACTCGGTGCCAACATAAAGTGAGCCAATCTATTGTCATGAATGTCCCGCGGGCATCTCGCTTGCGTAGTAGTAGCATGACTCAAAGTTTCTTATTCTGGTGTTTTTCTTGAACTTGTATCTGAACTACGCAACTAACGTTTCATTAATTTTGACGTTCACTCGTCGTCTTGCTGGTGTAAAAAGTTGGTGAGAAAATGTGATTGTCGAAGAGATGAGTTTACGCTCATTATTTCCGTTCCGACCTAACAAAGTGAAGTACAGCAACGCAACAAAGACGTTTGAGGAGCGCGAAGCGTGAATATCAAGGCTGTTCCAATTGGACAAGCACGTTGGAGATGAAGGAAGCACATCCGTTTGCGATTGCGCTTACGCGTGTGTCGTGTATTCGTTAATCATCATAACTTGAGAGCAGCTTTGCAAACAGTTGTCCGACAATGTCAGTTGTCAATACAGCTGTTCAGGCGTTGCTGATAGAGGATTTCCTATCAGAACTGCTGATAATTACTTGACGGTATGTGTGCATCTTAATATGCAATTGCAACATACATACATGAATCATCTCCGGATTACACTTGTACAGGCAATGCTAGTCAAGTGTTCTCTTGACTATCCATTCCCAAGGGGGCCGCCGTCAACCGCTATAAACTCTTTTCCCAATTATAAACGAGACCGCATTGTCTTGTAATCCCTTGTAGTGCGTAGGAAACGCAACATGTGTTTGAAGACCTACACCCCCATAAAATGCAACGCGACGCAATGCAATGATGAGTTTTATTTCATCTCAGACTTGCTTGTCATTGAACGCCTACATCCCCTTGGAAGATGGCGCATTTCCGTTTGTACTTGCACTTCACTTCCGTTTCGTCTTGGTTGAGGTTAGTTTAACAACAATGGACGCTTCGTTGCGCTCGCCTTGATATTTAGTTGAGTTACGCCAGTGTAACGCGATCTTCTTCTTCCTCGCTCCCCCTTCCGATTGTGAGCAAAAAGAAAAGACCATAAACGCACCGCTTCGCGACGTGACGTGCTCGAGTTGTACGAAACATCCGGTAATTCGGGCCAGCGCCGGATGTTTCCAGGTTGGTGCGCGTGGCAGCTGATCATCAAATGTAAGATGTAGTGCAATGTGCACATAAGTACATTATATTTTTGAATGGCAATGAGTTTACCTGCTCTCATTCGCACCCACTTGCCAGCATTATGCTGCGTATTTATGCATCTCATCCGTCGATGAGATGCATGATCGGCAGGCACTTTAGTACATGTATGCACCTTTGAAAATGTGTCGTTCTCACACTCGTCGCCAATGGTTACCACGAAGAGAGAAAAACAGCAGTGCAGCCGCCTGCACGGAAGGAAGGCAGCTGGTGAGGCGCTGCTGCTCTCGCACAGCGGCTGGCTGGCTGCATCGCACCTGGTTTCTCACTATGCTATGTGGAAAAATGCGCCATGTGCCTCACGGTTTTCCCTTTTATTGCCCTCCAACCACAATTCCCGTGATGGGTGTAATAATAGCAACAGTAGGCCAGCATTCGCTTGAGCATTGCAGAATCTAAACAGCTGTCATTTTCTTCGCAAAAATTAACGAAGCCCAATCTCATCTAATGGTCGTCTTTCTTGTTTTTACAGCTTCCCGTTCGAGCTCGGATAACTTGGGCACGAATAATCTGCCCCCATTGCAATTCCACAACGTGCGCGGCGAACATATTCGCCTCTATCGCAATGGGACGGTCGCAAGACGCGTGGAGAGTTTCTGTAAGGGAATTGCCTTCAGTGCGCGCCCTGTCAAAGTCAACGAGAAGGTAATTGTCAATTATTGACAATATGATTGCGCTGGAGTGAAACTAATGCATTTTTTGTTCTTCGCTCAGGTTTGCATTAAATTTGTTGAAATTTCAAACAATTGGAGTGGCGTTATTCGCTTTGGCTTCACATACAACGATCCTAGCACATTGCGCTATAATTTACCAAAGTATGCTTGCCCGGACTTGACCAATAAGCCCGGGTATTGGGCGAAGGCCCTTCCTGAGCGCTTTGCTACCCAGAACACCGTACTCTTCTATTATGTGACGTCATCTGGCGACGTGCACTTTGGCATCAATGGCGAGGAGAAAGGCATCTTCTTCGGAGGCGTCGAAACACGAGGCCCCTTGTGGGCGCTGATTGACGTCTATGGTAACAGCACCGCCATTGAATTCGTCGAGTTTGACCAGCAATTGAACAATTCGCGCACGACCAACAACTGTGATAATTACAACACGCATTCGAATGTTTCTCCGGGAGATGATGTCGAGCGGCTTGTGATTCCGATGCAAAGCGTTGCCATTCGCGACGTGGAAGAAGTTAATCTACCTGCGATTCGCTACCAGCCATCACATCTCAGCTTCCAGCCGTTCCCGCTGCATCGTACACGTGGACGCAACGTCCGGTTTAATTCCGCTCGCACTGTGGCATCGCGAATTGACTCTGAGTTCTGCCAAGGGTACGTCTTCACCGGCCGGCCTTTGAATATCGGCGAGAAGATTGTTGTGCAGATCCTCGCGACAGAAAACGTCTTCCAAGGGTGCCTGGGCCTTGGGCTCACCTCTTGCGACCCGGCCTCTCTGCAAATGTGCGATCTCCCTGACGATTCTAACTTTTTACTGGATCGCCCGGAGTATTGGGTGATTAGTCGCGACTTTGCGCGGAGTTTGAACGTTGGGGATGAGATTAGTTTCTACATCTCGCCCACTGGCGAAGTGCAGATCAGTCGCAATGGGGCGCCACCTGCAGTTGTCATCCATGTTGATCAATCCTTGAGGTTATGGGCTTTCCTTGATGTCTACGGCTCCACGCGCAAAATTCGCGTTGTTACATCGCAGAATGTCAATCGGCGAGTCACCACCCCGAATTCTGAGTCCATGAATAGTCTTAACACCGCTTCTGAATTGCGTCGCAATATCGTGCCGGCCAATAGTAGTAACCGATGCTCAGCGCAGGTGGAAATTGAACCCGCAACTGTTAGCAACTACGCTCATGTCAACCATACTTCAAACAACAATTCTCTGTTACCACCGACCATCGCAGCGCATTCGACATCGCAGAATCTTTTAAATTCTTACGATGTGCACCCACAACCCTCTCCAGCGCCCGGCCCTGCAACGCCGGTGTCCCACTATCATAATACGCACATCTTACCTACAACGTCCCATGCAACCAGCACGGCGACCATGGTTTCCATGAATAGCAACACTTATATTGAGGTACGTCATAACTCGATCGCTCTTATCAAGGCGCAAAGGTATTAACGGTCTATTTTGTCCACTTATAGCCGATTTCATCAACGGATCTTCACAATAACAAGCAGAGTGAAGAGCCAGCTATCTACAGTATTCACATGGGCAACAATCTCTACTCTGCGGGACAAGAGTGCACCATTTGCTATGAAAAACCCATCGACGCCGTGCTCTATATGTGTGGGCATATGTGCATGTGCTATGAATGCGCATTGCAACAATGGCGCGGTAAGGGTGGTGGACAATGTCCACTCTGCCGTGCAGTCATTCGCGATGTCATACGGACGTACAAGTCGTAGACTCAGGCATGCGTTTGGTAGTTGAATTGTTTGTTATACAAAAAGTCATTAGGTTAAGTTGAAAGCGCGCATTTCAAATTGGCCGCGCCATTTTGAACAAAGAATAAAAGAAGAAATTGACGATAATACATAATCCGTGCCAAGGGCAGATAAAAATTCAAAAATAAGAATTGCTGCTGATTCGTGAGATTTAAACCTTTAATCATTCGAATGTAGGGTGAACATAACATTCTATCGCTTGCAGTAAGTGGAAGATGGATGAATTGTTACTCGTGCATTGATGATATTATCATGTCATGTACTCTGGTTATTTAGCTTGTAAATACTCAGCGTACATCTATTGTTAAATTATTGCTATGGTTACGTTATTTATAATTATTATTTATGTTTCTTCATGTGTGTTACATCAGCAGGTTAAATGGTCAGTCCAATTGATTAGAATGTAGAAACAATAGGAGAATAAGGTCATTAAGTTACGAAGATATGCAAAGAAAACAGACAACTATTAAGCTAAGGATTTAAAGATCAATAGTTATTTTCTAGTCAATATCAAAATGTATTAAAAGCGAAACTTTCATAGCTCATATTTATTTATTGTTTAGTTTAATACGGGCTTCAAAATGAAGAAGCGAAGCGAAGCAAAGCATTGAAAAAATATCAAATGCAATAAAACTGAACAGGTTTTCTTTTTCAAAAATGCATTTATGTGGGAAATTAGTTGATTGCATGTACAATTGTTTAAACCTATGTATCATATATATCAGTCTGATGAGTCTGACTCCAAGCAAGCTATCCGGTTCCACTTTCCGGGACGTTTCTTCTGCCCTTTCTTAGATGTTTTGTTATTCTTCGGGTCTTGAAGGGATAATTTCTTAGCTAATTTCAATTCTTCCCTTTCGAGTATACTAAGTTCTTCTTGGACGTCATTCTCTTCGTCAGAGGATCCTACGCAGAAGGAATCCTTGATGTAGGTGTTTTCTTCCATTGCCTGGCTCTCCGGGATTTGAGTATCTTCGAAGCTGGGGACCGGCGGTCGTTTAAAGAGGCTCCTCTTTGCGAGCGCAGGAGGACTCTTAATACTTTCCAGATAAACCGCGTGCATTTGTGTATTGTTAATGGCTGTTGTTTCCTCGTCATTTACAAAGCTTTCATCATACACTTCCTGGCTGACTTCAGTCTCATCACTACTCTGGATTTCATCCGAGGATATATCAGCTTGTGAATTAATAAAGTCACGTGCATTATTGCGCTTCTTTTTACAATTAGGTACATTTTGGGGTGTTGTTCGTAACTTTTTAAGATTTGGCGGACGTCGGATTCGTGATCGTTCTAGGGAGGTATTTAATCCACCCCGAGGCGACGAATGGATTATTGTTTCTTCATTATCACTAGGATCTAGTATGGTATCAATTAATGGCACAGGTTTTCTTCTCACTGCTTGTTTAACAGGTGACGAGTCAGGCGATAGTATTATCGTACTTTGATCGGAATCAGAGAGTAGACTGATGGTTACAGATTTATGAGATTCACAATCAACATCTTTCATCAAATCTTTTGCCGAGCATAATTGTGAATAACTTGTTAAAATCGGCGAATTACATTCGGGAGAATCCCTGTTAGCAGTTTTGAATGATTTCAACGATAAAGATGATTTTGGTCGATCGTTGGTTGAACAATTTGTTGCCTGATATTCGGTATTCACGCGATTTTCTGTGCTGCCGCCCAAACTATTTAAATCGAAAATATTATCCACTGATATTAGTGATTTCCTCTTCTTCTCTGACATGTGATTCTTATTAGTATCGTCTAAGTTCAATTCAAACAAACTACTGGCAGAAATTTGTTTCTTCGGTTTTGAACCATGCATTACAGGTGGACTCTCGTTCTTATTAGTTTCCAACATACTTAAATTAAAAATACTTTCCGCTGATATTGGCCTCTTAGGTTGATCCGTAGCCTTTAAAGCTGTCTTCTCCTTTGTATCATTACGAACTATACCGAAATCAAAAAGACTAGTTGTAGTTTGACTGTTTACTTTGACTTTAGGCTTAGCAGTTGCTGAGGTGTTACTTGTTTTGCCTATAGCTTTCTTTTTTGTGTTCAAATTGTTCACTGGCTGTTTACTTATTGGAAGTTTCCATCCTTTTTCTTGAACAGGCTCGTTTAGAAAACTCATATTAAACAAGTCTTCCGCATTGATATGGCTATTTAACTTATCACTACTTGAATCTGGACTGATTATAGTTACATCATCATTACTCTTATTAGTGCAATTATCCAATGGCACCGTTTTACGTTCTGAATGAATATCAAAGATGCTATCGATATCAAACTTGCAGCGCTTAGAACTCGAACTTTCCAGTGAACTACTTACAGATTTCGGTGACTTATCAGCTTTTCGTTTCAGAGGGGTTTTCTCATTACAAATGCTTTTATCTAATTTTAAAGTTTCATCTTTAGTTGCAAAACAATTCAGACCAGCAACTATAGATACATCTTCGAATAAATCGCCTGAATCATTAGGGCTCCTAGGCATTGGCAATTTGCTATCGGAATGTATAGTATTTATTTTAACACGATGTGATGGTAAATTAATAACTATTTCGTCATCATTACTTTGACTTATCTCCTCATTTTTCGACTCGTGTAAAGTTTCAATATCATCAAAAACCGCTAGTAATTCGGTATCATTTAAATCATCATATTCATCGAAACCATCACCACAAGTCTCATTTAAATTGGTCTCACTTGGTTTATCCTCATTTTCATGTGTCTGGCTTAACTTTTCAAGAAAATTTCTAAGATTTGCTTGCGTGAGTAATGAATTATCCACTTTATGAACAATAATAGTTGGTATTTCAGTGTTTGGAGTACATTCGAACCAATCTGTATCTGCAAATAGATTTGGTTTTTGTATTTTTGAACGTTGAATATCAACTAGAAGAGAATGCAGTTTAGCTTCGATTTCATTAAGGTGATAATCAGACTCAACAAAATTATCTAACGAGGATGAAGATGTCTGCTTAAAGAGATTTCTAATATCAGCTTGCTTACATCGCGAGGGTTTTTCTTTGGTTCGAATGGGAATATTATATCTATTAGATTCACAAATAGTCATAAGTTCATTTAAAATGTGACTATCCTCCGAGGGCGCCACAGTAGAATTGGCGCCTTGTAGGCCTCTCTGGCTCTCAATATTTCTACCAAAATCCAAACTATCAAAGAGTAAACTACTATCTGCTACTTCCTTTTGTGTTTGTGATGCACAAACCGAAGTTAAAAACTTCGTAATATCCGCATTGCGCAGCCTTCCCTTGCGTGGTGATTCAAAATCCTTAGGAGGTTTAAATGATATCTCCATGCATTCGGGTGTGACCCCTTCGGGGATCATCCGAGGGTTACGCTTATAAAGCTGACCAGCCAGCTGATCAGTATTGATCAAAGTATCACACAATCGTTTGCGTTCATTCAGACATTCCTTAAGCACTTGCTCCTCTCTGCCTTCCACGACCATAATAACCACGCGCCCATTACGATCACGACCCGTGCGCCCTATTCTCTGAATAAGCCGAATCGATGACTTGTTAGAGACGTCGAAACAAATAACCAAATCAACAAACCCCACGTCTATCCCTTCCTCTCCGATGCAAGTTGATATTAAGGTGTTGTAATCGCCTTTCCGAAACCCACTCACTGTATTCACTTGCTGCTTCTGGGTTACCGCCGACTGGCCCATGAAAGTCTTGGGCTTGACACCGGGCACTTGCAGAAGAACCGCATTCACTTCCATTACAGACTCCTGGTATTCGCAAAAGACAATCACTTTTGTTGATGAATCATGCTTTTTGAAATGATCGCTGACTACATCTTGCAGTTTGTAGAACTTTGGATGCCCGAACTTGCATCCCGTTGGTAACTACAAACACTTCTAGGGTAATTTTGCTTTAGAAGAGGGTTTTTAAATAAATCTATTTACTTTCATGTGCGTTCCGTTTGGTAACTTGTCACACGTTAATGGCGGACCAACATAATCATTAATTTTCTTCGCCAACTCTTGCAGTTCTGCATAGCAGCCAATGAGTAAAGGTTTATTAATATTTTCTGAAACCAATCCCTGTTTTACAAGTTAAATATTATCAAAACAACATTAATACCTTCTATGTACTTGAGAAAACTGCGCATTCCATGTCTCACAAGTAAATCATACGCATGATAAAGAATCGTGCATATTCCAAAAGTTTTCATTATTAATTTATTATCTGCTGCCGATCTACCATGACTGTGTTTCTCCTGATACTCCTTCGATAGATAGAACAGACGCCCTTTGTGTAAGCTTGAAAAACTCGTTTGAATGGCGTTGCGTTCGATCAAAGTACGAACATATTTGTCCAAAATCATCTTGTAGTCTTCAATAATATCATGCAACTTTCCTTCAATCTTTAAAACAACCGTTTCAAAGGATCGCTTGTGTACATAAGGGGCAACGTCTACGCTTTGCTCTGTTCTCACTTCCAGGTGAGTTATAAGAAGATTATGGCAGACAGTGACGACTTCATTGAGAGAAGATGCCGGCGTCGCTGTCAGCGCCAAAACGCGGAAATTCTCGTGAATCCCTTGCAGTTTCTTAATGACTTCACAAAAGGCATGATTGCCGCGAGCGCGATGCGCCTCATCAATAATAATACACTTAATTTCCGCTCCCAAATGCCCAAAATTATCTAAATCATTTAGCAGCACTTGTGGGGTTAGAAAAAATACCCTTTTTGACTGCCATATCGGTTCCCTATTGGTCTTTAGTACACTTCCAGTTAACTCAGCAATGCACTCTTTCGGAATGGCAACTATTTTATAACAAGCGTTAATTTGTTGTTTTACTAGTGGTTTCGTAGTAGCCATGAAGATTACTTTTCCAGTCGGAAACCATCTGTAATAGTTGTACATAATTACCGCTGCTATGAAAGTCTTCCCAAGACCTGTGGGTAAGCAAACCATGGTATTTTGAAAAAGTGCGGTCTGGACAATATCCTTCTGATATTTGCGCACTGGGAGATTTTTGGGATAAATCCAAGTTTTGCCCATTTCATGATTATATCCATTTTCGTCAATATCTACTTGGCTGGCTTGCATTGAATTGTAAATTTATGTATACAAATAAAGCTAAAGTTGTATATAATAATTGTACAAAGAAAAACACCTTAATATTAATTAAAACAATAACAAATGGACCAGAATCGTTTCACATAAACACAAAATCAGGGTTATGTTGATACTGTTATAGTTATTTCCGCAAGAGGTGCTGGTGTCTGCACTGCGCTGACAGCTGACTGGCTTAACGCCAATCGCACTGCAGGTAGTGTTTTGGGCAAATATTTTGTTTATCCTCGGCTCAAAATTGAATAATTCACGAGTAGTTTAATGTGGCGTGATGCGTGCATTAGCCGGCAGTTCGTCTGTGATTGACTGTATGCAAATACAGCTGTGATGTGGCTCGGCCACGAATCTAACCTCACACCTCGCGGATTAAAAGATGAATGTTGAGGCGAATCGCCTGCAAACATTCGTCGATTGGCCCCGCGATGCGCCCGTGCAACCTGCGCGCATTGCCAGGGCAGGCTTCTTCTACACGAGGCAGGAGAGCACCGTCGAATGCTTCGCCTGCCATGTGAAGATCTGGGAATGGAGCTACAACGATCAGGTGATGGCCAGGCACCAGCAGCTAAGCCCTGAATGCCCTTTCGTCAAGGACGCAGCCACCTCCGGGAATGTGCCGAACATATCATCCAGCAACCCAACTCAGGACATCAACGAGATGGAACCCATTGAAGGAAGCACGCTGTTACATAATGAAGAAGACCGGCTGCGAACTTTCGAGAATTGGCCGGCAGGTCATATTGTCACCCCGGCCAGTCTCGCTCGTGCAGGGTTCTATTCCATGAAGCGCAACGATCTTACCAAGTGCGCCTATTGCAACGGGATTGTCGCAGCCTGGGAGGCAGGAGATGACCCTGATCGGGAGCACAAACGGCACTTTCCTAACTGTTCGTTTGTGATCAGCACGATAAACGCCAGGCTGGAGCAAGCCGACACCGTCCGAGATCTTACGAATCGGAGCAATTTGCCAAATATTAACCTGGTACGCGATGGTAACCTCGCTGCACTAGGCGTGAATACACACAAGGGGCCAAAGAAGCCAAAGTACGGGACGTTGGAGGCAAGGTTACAGACGTTCTCCAACTGGCCGGAGGACCTCGTGCAGACGCCGGATGCACTAGCTGCTTGCGGGTTCTACTACGATGGTTCAGGGGATCAAGTGCGTTGCTTCCATTGCGACGGAGGGCTTAAACATTGGGATCCACACGACGAACCTTGGACGGAGCATGCTCGATGGTTTCCTCATTGTGGGTTTGTCGCACTTCTCAAGGGCCAGGAGTTTATATCAGCTTGTGCTCCGGAGTTAGATCCAACCAGTGTTAAGGTAATACATATAATGCCATCCATTCGAGTAAGTTATACAAAATATAGGCAACCCAAACACCATAGGAAACTAATAGGATATTCGATTATAGGTACATGCGCCATTATGAAGTTTTGTTATTACTTTCCATCAATTATTACGACATTTTGATAAATTTGCAATGTCTTAACGAGCGAAGTGTGCTTGAATGGGCGAAGGTATATATCGGCAATCGAAGGCAACGCGAGGCTGGGAGACTGTACATTTATGAATGAATTACGCGGCGAGAGAGATAACCGAGTGGCCGGCTAGAAAATATGATTATGCATTCATACGAGGCTCGTGTGAGCATGCGGTGCGGCTGCACATGCATTTCCTTGTCTCTCACCTTGCCGCGGTGCGTCGACGTGTCTTTGAACGTAGATAGATAGAAGAAGGAAGACAGCGCGCGGCTCCGCGTGATCGGATTGCTGCATGATTCATACACGATCTATGTATATCTCGGCGTCGATTTCTTGCTTGTTATTAACGCGTTCTCATTCCCATGGATCGCAAAGTGCAGCACAATGCATTATCGACGCGAGGCAGCGATTTGCCATTTGAATTATGCGCATGGGATCGCAATAAGTCTAATTGCGTTCGTTCGTTCGCTTGCTCGCTCTCTGGTTCCAATCGCGGCATGCAGCGCTTAACATTCAACATCCTGTTATTAACATTTTGCAGTAGGACATGGCGTTGCACTCTGCACTCAAAGCCACTTTTGCATTTCTGTTTGCGTTTTTGTTTTGTTTTATTCCATCGATGCGAAATGAATGAAAGTTTGCTGAAAATGTAAGTAAGTGTGGTGTACGGTAAGTGTGTATTGTTATGGCAGGTTGAGTGGAGTAATTGAACGTTTCCCTTTTCTACGAAGGGCACTTAATGCGCTTCCTGCAGTTGTAGGTGCGTTCACCTACAAGACTTCACCGCCGTGATTACGACAGCGCAGCGCGTTGGCGTGTGTACTGCGGATGCATATCTCTCTCGATTCATTCATTTTCTGAGATGGGCGCTGAAAATAGACGCGTCATAAATACATACACAAACTATAAAAATGTTTGCTTCTGTTTCTGCTCACAATATCGGGTTTATAACATCCAAACTAAGCTAACCTCCACCAGGAAGCCAGCCGGTGGATAAATAAGCAAACAGGATGTCTATGTTCAATAATAGCGCACTTCATAAAAATACAAATAATCTAATCAACTTACATTAGTAGTAAGGTTGTTAAGGAAATTTGCTGCAACAAAAGAAAACAGACCGAGGAGACGGTCGTAAAGAAAATCAGGCTGTGTGGGAAGCGAATGAATAGCGTCGTCGTCTTAGACTCGCGAACAGGAAGTGCTGCATCTCGTCAACGAACATGCGCATGAAGGCTTCCCATTCAAACGACAATTTGTTATTTTTCGTTCCGTATAAGTAATTCGTGATCAGCGGCTATCTCTCCTCGCTCGGTCGCGGTTGCGCGCGAATTGTGTTGCAACCGTTACGTGGCTTGCAATAAAAAGTTGCTTTTCTGCAAGAATCGTGCAAAGGCGACAGAACTGAACAGCTCTGCGCAGCGCAGAGAAAGCTGGCCGTGTGCAATTTACTATATTGCTGATCACTGTGTGAGATCGTGAAAGAGCATCGAGCTGATTACGACACACCACAGATACTTTACTTTACTTTACTTTGGTTTTTGCATGCGCACATAAAGGTCATTTGCGATTGGCTGTGCCAATTCACTAATTTGTATTGTTGCTAGTTGAACGAGTGGTAATGACTGTTTTTTGCTTGGCTTGCAGGAATTGCAATCATCAACGCAAAGGAAGACCGCCCAGCATCGCAAGGAGATCACCGAACGGGATCTGCAGGCGCATATGCTCTCGGCGACGACGCGCGCCGCGCTTGATGTCGGCCTGCAGGTCGATCGTGTCCAGCAGGCCATCCGCGAGAAGCTGGAGCGCACCGGCGCCGGTTTCTCCACGGCCGACGCACTTATTGAGGCGACGCTCAATCTGCAGCGCGATTATGACAACGAACACGAAACCGAGCAGGATTCACAAATTGCGCGGACGGTGACGAGCATGCTCAATGAGGTGATCGGCAGTCTGCACGAGCCGGAAGTGCCACGTCTCAATCGAAGTGACACGTCTCCAGCGGTTATTCCTCTGCCTGAAGATCCCAATGCGCCCAGCAGTAGTACTTCTGCTGTACATCTACCGCAGTTGTCACTGGAAGAAGAGAATCGCCTATTGAAGGAGGCGCGACTATGTAAGATTTGCATGGACAATGAAGTGGGTATTGTGTTTCTTCCATGCGGCCATTTGGCTACTTGTATCAATTGTGCGCCTAATCTTCAAGATTGCCCAGTGTGTCGCTCCGCCATTAAAGCCACTGTCAGGACTTTCTTATCTTAATATTGGCTGGTTTTAGTTTATAAATTTATCGAATGAAATGTCATAAGGGTTTGTTGCATGTCTGTATATAACTGTCTGGCGCACAAACGAAATATCCGGGTCTAATTTATTAGTTTTATGTAAAAGTCCATAACCTGTTCAACCTCAACTCAACTTAACTCACAATCCGCAATGCAGTGTTAGAAGCCTTTTAATGTATTATATCAGCATAATAGGGGTACATATTTTTTTTAACTTGAATTGTCAATTAGTCCTGCTGGTCAATACATCACACATCTCACTAATGGTAGTCACATAGAAACAAACGGTAAAGCTGCTTTCAACGGTATTTGTTTAACATATGGTAGCAACGGCTTCAGACCACTCTTCGGGGAATGTACTTGTTAGGCTATTGTAAAAATCATGTATGTAAAATTTGTTGCCACTTTTAATTGACTTCTTTGTAATTTAATTTATTTATTGAATTTTCTATCTATACGAAGTGAAGATAAGAAGACAACTGTGAGAGTGAACTTTATCATTTCCACAATCAATTGTAAGTTTTAAGTATCTGAATCTATGTGGGTTAAGAAATGAAAAATCAACTGCGCTTTTGTTTGCAAAGTAAAATACAATTGCTGCTACATCTATATAGAACAACTTAGTGTCGACTATGTTTGCATGTTCAACGATCATAAAGTTATTTGTAAATATCCTGATTCGTTAGCAATTTTGTTAGGTAGGAGTAACTTATTTGAATAATGATGGTGCGCTCATCCGGCCATTACTTATGACTTTGCGTAGATGGACACGAAGACAATGAGGAGAGTCTGAATAACTATTAATGATAGCAAAGATGAATTTGCAACCAGCCAGGCAGCTCTTCCTTTACGGGGCAACTCATCAGCGATTCATTGGGCACACAACATGGTGTTGCTGATGATATGATGTGCATCTTGGCGAAGAGCCGATGATCGCCTTGGCATGGCTTTCTCTTCTCTTCGCCAGCAGGGCAAAGTTGTTGCGCGCAATAAGCGGAACGTTACCCGCATTTGCAACGCGTAGAAATGGCAATGCAGCCAAGCAAAGCAAGCGCAAGCCAGCAAAGTTCAATAGACCCGAATATCCTTAATAGTTGTACGTGCATGCCTGTCAATTACATATCAATCACGAGGCGGCCATTGTACCTCATTGTTTCCACACGAAGATGGCTTAATCAATGCGAGGTGTTAATTGCGTATTCATAACGCGCCGCCGAGCGAACCCGAAGAACAAAGACAAGGCGCGCGGTCGCATTTCGCAGCCGACTTACATAAATATTTACGGGTTGTACTTTGCCCGGACGGATGCTGCAGGATTCTTGCTGCTGCAACGAACCGCAGACCAGAGCTGAGCATTCGGAGAAGCCAAGCAGTCACGTTGCAGCGAAGAATGCTGCTCAGGCTGTCCGCGTGCACATAAAGTGCAAAGGACGTCCATCGAACCGTCAAGACGTTTCATTCTCGATTCTTCCCAGCTCGCAGAGCGCAGCAACTCAGCGAAGGACTCGCCGCAAACTGGTCTAGAGGAATTCCATTCCTATGAGGTTCTTTGTGTTTACACTCTGTGACCAATTCGAAAAATGTAAACACAATTAATTGCCAAGTGGATGTCAAATAAGGTCAAATCATGTTTTCTTGTTGATGTTCATGTTGGTTTGTTTTAGTTGGAAGTAAAAGAGGAGGAGGAGGAGGAGTACCTGTTGCAGGTGGCACGTGGCAAGCAAGGGTAAATGCAGAGTTGGATCAGAGAAATTAACCCTTTCGAGGCAGCGATGGTTGTGGCTTTGCGCTGGTATTACGCGTGCTTGCACCTGGCTTCCAGACGACACATGGACATGGACATAATGTCTATCAGCCGTCATGCACCTGCTCAATGTGCGAGGTAAGGTATACCTGGTGGAAGGCAAGGCATCGCGAGCTGCGGTTTTAACACAATAACAACACAACATTACTGCGTTCTTCGGCTTGTGCCTGGAATACCCGTGTTGGCACGTTAAACATCTGCCGTTTCGGTTCTTCGCCTGCCAGGATCTCAGCTGGCTGGCATGTGCTACTTCAATTGCATTTCAATGATGATGGCGAATGGCTGATGATTGAATGTGCGTTGATTAGTGGATTCGCTTTGAGATGTAATTGCTAATAATAAGTAATTTGCGTATCCAAAGGTTATAATAACATGGCATCTACGTTCGCAATGTGTCAAGTCACTTTCTAAGTGTAGATTAAAAGTTGCAAGAGTGTTTCACTTTCAAACTTATTCAGTATGATGTAAAGTCCAGCTGGGCTTAAGTTTGGAGGCTTAAAAGATCATTATTTGTAGAATTTACATAGAAATTACTTGGTCCATTCACTTTTGAAATGGTATAATAAAAAACTGGTTTTGCACTTAAACTTTTCTCCTCTAAAGAGAAGTCCAAACAAAGCGATATGAAAATTACGTTTTTCAAACTTCTTTTCCAAGACTAACTATCTAAACAATGAGTATTGTATTTACTACTAAGACTTTATTGCTTTCTTCTTCTCTTTTAAGTATGTTTTTAGTTATCTGTTTTCACGGTTAATTATTTATTTGTTATGATGGGATATACGCGGTCTGTTGGTAGATTACAGTTGAAAAGTTTAAAATCTTATCAGGTATCAGCTGTTTGTGGTAACAATACACTTTGCTATAAGTTTTTAATTAATTAACTTTTACATAAAAGAAATACATTTTATATATCAAATTCTATTCATCTAATCAGCAAAAAAACATATAAACTTTGATTATATTATCTTACAATTAATCTTATCTCATACTATATAATATTTACTGCAGAGTAAACTTAAATTCAGGCGCCAATGATAATTATTGTTAGATATGATAATCATGCAACCAACGATAATTACAAACAAAGTGAATGGATATCTGTCGCTTAATTAAGGCTAGTTCATTAGTAATATTCGAATCATTCATAATTATTCATCATATTTATAAAAATGTGATCTCATCTTTCCATTACGTAAGATTAAATCATAGAAATGTTTCGCGAAAACAAATTAGATCATAACTTAGGGTACGTTGAATATGCAAGCAGGTAGAAAAGTTGATATTTAAGAGCAAGTCTAACCTATAAATAAGCAACTACAAGTTGAACATGGCAAACGCCAGTTAACGTGTTTTAGAACAAATAAGGTAAAAACTCAATCATCATACAAGTCCATACACATGTGTATGGGCAGGATCCAAATTGGTAAGGATGTCATGGATAATTACCCAGGCAGCTTACTTAAGGCACACCCAGATTGATTGTTGCTACCATTGATATGTAAGTACAACAAATTATTATACAATAATATTCAACATAAATAATCTGGAAGGCATAACCTATATAAAATTCCCCACCAGGGGGCGGTGAAAACTTTTAAAAAAGTTTCAAACTTTTCCAACAGGAAGTAAACAATTTACAAGGAATTCAATTGAATTAAAATTGCCGTGACTCATATTATCACGCACCAGTCATGCACATATTATCACATGTTTGCATTAATTATAATTATAAATCTATGCGGCATCTCTGCGCGCACGCTGCGGTTGAATGAATAATCCCAGTGTCTATAAAATGCGTATATCACAAGTGCATTAAATGCATTGCAATGACAATAAATAGCCAAGACATTTAACATGTCATTCACGTGCAGGTCGCTTCATCATGGCTGATTATTATTAACGTTCGCCGACTTATCTTTATCTTTATGATGTTTGCATTCATTCTGCCATTATGTATCGTAATAATATTCGTAGATGTCTTTCCATATTTGTTAATCATACTTCACAAAGATTATAGTTTGTTGATGTGTAGCCAGACAGACGATACTTGCAATTAATAGTCGCGACGCTGCCGAAGAGGCCGAGACGATATAGCGGTCTGAAGAGACGACGCAGAAGATGGATGATTAGACGCCATTTGTAAGTGGTTTGATTTCACTGCGGACCTTGCAGGAAAAGTTCATAGAAATACGAGAGGAGGTGCGCATGCACATGCATGCATGCATAATTACAGACAACATGCATGTGTGCAAAGCCATGAGATACTTGACTTCTACAAATATGGACTTCTATGTTTTCATAACTGCAGCATGAATCACCGTCTTCTAGAATCAGATGCTGTTTTTCACTTGATTGTGAATTAATTTACCTTCTCGTGTGTTTTTCTCGCTTAATTTTTGTTCTGCAGCCTAGATTTACCATTGTAACCTGATACCAAATTGTTCTACGTTGCATATTTATTACCTGGGAGAAAAACAAATGTTAATGACAAAAACACTTGAAATGCATACCACGTTATATCAATTGTTAATGTAATAATAAGCAATGTATTTTCTTACCGTAACAATACTGCCATTGCAAATACTTTTTAAAAATTAACTAGGTAACTCTTGTGGTTTTATAATTTTAACCTTATTTTTTGACATTCTAGGTGGCGCTTCAACCCACTCTAACCTTACAGTTTTGAATAAGTTTGGTGAGTATTTTCTCTATTTTATTTAAAAATATTGGCATTTACAAATCACTTTGTAGAAAATTTATTGTAAAATTTGACGCAATAATATCGCTTTATTATTATGAGCACGTTAATGTTAATGTGGAATTGCAATGGATGCGTTCATCTGAAGCGTAACGCGCATGCAGAGCGAAACGTTAAACAATTCAATCCCCATTGCCATTATGCCATCGCTAAACATACAAAACTTTAACAAAAGCGTCGCCAGATGAACAATAAAATTTTCCCGCAGTGAAAACCAGCCCACGCGTGTGATTACGTCCCATTAGCTTACAATTGTGCAATAACAAATGACGCACAGAAAAATGCAAAATGTGTTTTTGATGTAAGCGAATCGCAAAAACATGCTATCGCCGTCTTGATGCCGCCTGTCTGATCAAATATTTTCATTTCATTGAATGCACGCGCGTAATTATCATTAGCATTTGAATGTTTTTTCAATTACTCAAGCGCGCCAATTACTCGATGTGTCAAAGCAATGTAATGCACTTTAAGTTCAATTGAGGCATTTAATTAAAAATTCATTTATTTTGTAATAAAACTAAGAGAAACTCAAGAGTTGACTCAATTGCGTAAAGCAAGGAACGAACGTTGGCAAGGACGAACGAAGCGAAAATTGAAACTTGAAAAAGTGAAAGCGGATTTTACCTTCTGTTTTACAAACAAACCACACAACCAATTATACCACCTATGTATGCATATAGCATTACAATATTAAATTCCCCTAGACGTTGTCGTCTTGTCAATTATTTTATTTGCATTTTATCATAATTACCTTTAATTGTGGCTTAATTAATCACGTCCTTCGCGGCCGCAATTACAAACAAATTCAACAATCAAACAGGCAATTGCCGTGCAAGCGTAACAATAATGCATCGACGTCAATTGACAATTATTAAATCCGAACCGAATGCGAATTGCATTGCGCCCAATGACAAAACAAATGACTCGCGTGTGGTCTGACGCCGTCCCTGGCAGTCAAGATGAATATTAATATGTGATATCGCGAGGGATAATTATATGCAATATCAAAGCACGCAATCACAATCGCAAACATACGCGTATCAGGAAGCAATCGAATGCAAATGCAAACGCAAGCATCTGGTGATTGATGTCATTCTCATGATTTAAACACAGTCCAACCAAACAAAACTAATCGGAAGTGGGTGGTAAACAAACATAATAAATGGAAAAGTCATGTCGGAGAAGACCAAGAGCGAGCGAGTGTGTCATTGTAATAAATAAATAATTAATCATTAGCACAGAAACACTAGACGCGTTGATGCGATGCGACGTTCTTGAAAGCGTTCACGCTTCGCAAGTGTCGTGTGAATTTTCTCACCAGATTCGATTGAAAGCAACGTTTCTGCTGTTCGCGGTGGTTTCTTCTAGAAAAATATCATGCACCGTTAATATGTAAATCTGCGCTTGCTCTGCAGTGGCAATTGAATTGCAACGAAACGAAAGAAAAACCAATGCGTAAAAAACGGTTTTTGTAAAAGTGCAGCAGACTGGCAACCGGCCGACCTTCATCTCAATGCTTGGACTTCCAACAAATTTCAACGCGTACGAACATACATTGCGAATGAAGGCGATGCCGATGGCGTTTGTTTCAACTCATTCGTGCACGTACAAAACTCATGGCCGAAACTTTGCGCAAGAAGTGTTATGGGTTAGGTGCGCAGTTAAATTTGGGGCTCCAACTAGGCAGCCAAAATTTGGCAATGAGCTCAGAGAAAGACACAGCTTAGCAAAGTCTATTGGGAATGACAAAGATACTACACTTATTACGCAGGACGAAGCGTCAAATTTAACACGGCATGGTTTGGTCTGGCTGGTTTGCCCGAAAGAGGATTAATGAGGGATCGAGGGACGCGACTTTAACTGACAAGAACATAAAGGAAGCACGCAATTTTCGCGAGTGAGTCAAGCGACTCGCATTCGCATTTAATTTACATCTGATTGTTTACTTCTGCCGGAGTGGCTTAACCTTGCCTTTCTGCTTGGTTTTTGGTCACGTGCAGATGACACACACACTCTTCGTTTGAATTTGTAACTAAATATAAACGTTGACTTCATATCCTCACATTTTTTGCTTCTCCGCTCCGCGTTGAATTGACCTTTGTGTCTTTCCAAATAATGAAACATTAGGGCTTTGTATGTTAAACTTTGTAGACATGCATGTGGCAATTGCATTGATGAAACAATACCTTTAGTAAGTTTATATACAATGTCATCCATAGATTATAAATATCAAACAATCAAACGAAACGAAATAAGAATCGATTGAATATCTAGCCAACCAACAATCAAGTTTAGTTACTGCGTTGGTGGTACCGGCAATTTGTGGGAAAAAACGAGGCGGTGTGTGGGCGATTTCTGTCTGATATTAATTGCATCAATCAACTACGTACGTTTCAATAAAAAGCAATAGTTATTACGTCGCAGGTAATATAGGACAAACAATGTAATCCTGTTTCATACTTACAATTAGATAAAAATGTCATCATGAGTACCGGAATGGAAGATACCAATACTTTTTGAAACTTTCCGTCGTTCAATTGTTTAAAATGCATTGCAGATCTGAGTGTTTACATTTCCTGAAAAACAAGTTCTACAATAACCTTTTGAACCGATTAAACTCCAGGAAGAGCAAATATTTCATTTTTATAACGAAATAGGACAAAATATAAATAAACAATGATACTTATCCATACTGAGAAATCATTGTAGAGTAAATATTTAAACACTAATTAAAGTTCTGTGCAAAGTCTGAGCTCATTATACACCTTCACAAAGGATTTGCAATCAGTCTCTATCAACAATTACATCATATCAGTGAAAACAAGCATCCTTATCAAAATAATCACATGCAGGAACTGTGTTTTCGCATTTGCTAATTTTCTGTTCAATTATGAATTTAAATACACACTCGTATGTTGCACACAGAGTAGCCGAAGAAGTGGAGGTTCTTCATTGTAGAAGATTCGTTCCGAAAGAATGAGCGAAGGCCACCCGACATGTTGGTTGATAAAAAGGCGCTCCACCGGCGATATGCATAATCAGCACGTGTGTAGTCAATCTCCTCGTTGATTACAAGCCCGGCCGGCGCGGTGGGCACAGGAGATGAAGAAGAGTCAGAGAAGAGACAGATGCAGGCGTTCGCGGGCGCCTCGCGTCCGTATTCGGCTGCGGCCTCTGCGTTTTTATCGCCTTATGGTTGAGCGCAAAGCATGCCGCCGTTTTGACCGTCTCGCTTCTTTGGCATGCACTTCCATCATCTGCGGGCGCGCATAACGCATAAACGATGAAAGAACAGCCTTCGCGTTCAAGTAATCCCATCTCTTCGTGCCCGTCTTCTTCTTCTTCTTCTGCTTGTGTTTGCAGCCGGCCCTTACGGCGCTGCATTCCAACGCGTACTTCATTTCAGGTCCATTCTTTAACGCCGACTCTCGACAACTTGCTAGAACGGAATCCTTCTGGAAACTTTCGCAACTTTTCTAATACAATCATGGCGCACTTATTTTTATCTGCGTATGTCCTTTGGTACTCACTCTCTGGAAACGTACATATTGCGATTAAAAAGTATGAATAATATACAACTTTATATCTTATTGACTTAAGTATGGCGAGATTCATGGAGGGGCGATGGCGCAGCCAAGAATGGAAACATACTTGGTTGGCTTGGCGTTCGACGTTCGATGCTCGGTTCAGTCGCAACTTGTTCACGAGTGCGTACTGTTGTGTTCTGTCCTAATGTTTATAAAATACTGTGACTCGTTTACGTTTAATGTACAAAACAAACTGTGTTAAATGTAAATTCTGCTGCAACATTGGATTACACTAACGATACTAAACCAAAACAAAGACCATTTTGCAAAGCAGATTCCTGTGAAAGAAACAAAGTTCAAATTAGATTTAACCTACAATACGTACAACTTAAGGGACCAACATTCAAAGTAAGTACACAGAACTTAAAACAAAACTCTTTGTGTTGTTTTGTTTCGTTTCGTGTGAGAAAAGAGACAAAAAGTTAGTGAATGGAAAATGTATGCCGCGGAACCAGCCTACCAGCAAGAAGTAACTTCCTGTCGGGTAGTTGTTCTTGTTGTTCTCTTGTAGTATTTCCGCTCGACGCGTACATGGTTAGAAACGATATTATGCATTGCTATGCATTAAAGCAAGCACATCCGCTTTCTAGGATTTAAACAACACAAACCGTTGCTGAGCGCTGGCTCACCTTAACTTTCTAAATGCTTTTATGCCATTTCCAAGCATCATATTCGTTCAGCATCTCAGTACGCGCTCGCGCTCATTAAGAGAGTTATACATACACATATGTATGTACATGCTATACTTCCGCAAGTAGAGTAACAACGCGGCATCTGTTTGCTAGCAGCTCGCTCATTACATGGAAAAGACTGAGGCCGACTGAAGCTGTGTCACTTTACTCCACTGTACTGGAGGCTGCAGCCTGGTGGTCTTGTCGCTTTGTGATTGTTTGATGTCGATTGTGTGGGCATCGATTTGCATTTGTTTTCTCGGTTGTCCAGCTCCAGTTGACTAACAATGATCTCTCTGCTCTGCTCGGTCATTTTCCAATTAATTCAAGCCAAAGGATACGATAACATAACATTCATTTCCATAACAATCCCATTCGTTTGGTCCAGTTAGTTCGTTAGACTTAGTGTGAACTTTGGTTCTGTTGAGAGACCGTGACACATTGGACGAATCATTCATTATTACTCGCGAAAGTTCCGAGTACTGATAACATTCGCGTTTAAACAATTTTCTTTGATTGGATTCAAGTATAAAAGGCGACGCGACGCCGCCGATGACGCACGCTCGGAGAATGTAATGCAAATGCTGGGCGAGCAGCAATTTATGCATTTCCCATTCATGAAAACGCGCTCAGCAGCTCCGCACGCACGCGTTTTAAACGTCCAGTCGCCACGCATATAAAGTTGGAAAGGAAGTCTGCTGCTGCAGCAGCCAGCCAGCCGAATGCTTGGCTGATGTCGTCCGCATCTGTTCCACTCTCCAGCTGCTTTGCTAAGCCTGCATCAAGCGCTAGCATCGCCGTAGGCCTTGCATTCCAAAGCACTCGTTGCACTCACCATCAGCTTCGGGTTCTGGTACCAACCGCAGCGCCAACGCAAGAACCAAAAAACCTAAAAAGCAAAAAAACTTTAGTTTACTTTCGTACATATTAAGTTATGGTTTCAATTCACCACCCTGCAAGAAACCAGCTGAGGAGTGAATGTGACAGAATTGTCCTGGGAATGGGAATTCTTAAGGTTCCCATGAGTGCATGTTTACAAAATATGAATTTAAGTGCGTAATCTAAGCTATTAGGCGGTTTTTCTACGGGAAGTTTTTGCTCGATTGTGATTCATTCACATGTTCACTTGGCTCGTTAGGAGCAGTAAATGGAACATTTGACGGGAAAGACGTTATCATTCGCGGAAGAGGTGTCTGTGATTGTGTTGTGGCGGCTTCGGCCGATTAGAAGACGCAAATACATATGTACATATCTACGTTTTATCTGCGGCCGCGTGCTTGTGGTCTGCATTGTTTTGCGCTGGTAATAAACGCGAACAGCAATGCAATACAATACAATGCATGCATGCATGCATTGTGGGCGCAGAGTGCATGTGCACTCTGCTGTGCATTTATGGTAAATTTAACGATGCTGCTGGCGGTAGTGCGGCTCGAGATGTAAAAAATGGGGCCGTGGGAGAGCAGAATGAGATTGCGCGCCGCGGTGACGGCCTGCTAGACGACGACGATGACGACGTAGGTGGTGCAGACCGCACCAGCGCGAAAGGCTTAGCAAGCGCCGAAGAACAGTGCCAACTCTCTCGCCCATGCAGGAAGCCCTCTCACAGCGGCTGCCTTCGGCATACCATGCTATGCAATGCGCCGCGCTCACTGCTTGCTCTTTGCTGCTGCTGCAGCTTCGTTCCCACAGTCGGCCAACGAGCGGAGAAGACGCAAAGGCCGAAGAGCTGAAGAACCAGCCGCATTCCATTCCATCAGTACTGCTGCGCCAATGCAGCTTCGCTCGAGGTTCTCGCAATACCGAGAAATGCTCAACGGGGCACGTCTATATTTCACCTCGTTTCCATGCCGCGCCAATGCAATCTCTTTGCGCGGCGCTCTTTTATTCAAAACCGTGCATAACAAGCTTGAATTTATTATCAGCATAATCGCCAGGACGCTGTTTTTTCGACAATGTGTCTATCTAAAACGACCAAGATGAGTTAGCAACGTTATCAAATACTAACCTCTAAATCAATGTTCCGACAGTCATTTCCTCGTATTGTTAGATGCGATAGATCTACATACCTGGATAATAAATAATTATTAGATTTTCGATTAGATACACGTCAAATAAACTGTTTGTATTTAACTGCTCAAATTCAAAACGAAGTTCACATTTTGCTAACGATTGGCAGCGCGCTAGTCAGCAACACACATCGCACGCGCGTTCCGTTTGGCAACGTTGCTCATATATTCACGTACCGACCGACCATTCAGCAGCGGCCGTTCGTGTTCCGTGAGTTTATGTTCAGCTGCGTAGCGCTGCGTGAAGTGTGCTTGCTTTTCGGTGTGTTCGTCGACATTTTTGCTTTAATTAGTGCGTACTAATTACGTGAATTGCGCCTGCTAGTTGAGCTGGCTGTTTCCATCGCCGTTGCTGGAGGAATATCACCGACTCGTCGTTCTACTTTCGACGGATCATGTGCTTCTCGTGCCAGCAAGCACGTTGCGAAAAGTGTTTCACGAAGGTTTGTACAGTTAGTTATGCTTTGCACATCAATACAGTACCTGTGAGCACCTCAAAGACTTCACCACACTTTAATTCGTGAAGCTTGAAGCGCATATTCTTGAAACACAAATGAAAAGTCAATAAAAGCATAGCATACGTAATATCTTTAGGCGCAGGGAATATAATCAATGTTTGAACCGAACCACAAACTCGTATCTTGTTATTGCTTGTGAATTTTTAAACATTTAAGGCTTACACGTATACGCAGCTGTCGTAATTGGATTCATTGATAAGCGCTGATAAACATGCAGGAGTGGAGCGTAATATCGATCCTGTGTAAAAGTAAATGGTTGCCTTGGCCAGCAGAACAGCCCATTGGAGTTTTTGCAAGCTGTAATCATGTCTCGCTTCATCTATTTAGGCTTTTGTTTATGTAAAATACGGGTTTGAGCTGGTTATTGTGCCTTGCTGTTTTTCTAGAAGAGCTATTGAGGTCTTCTGCGCTACATTATATTATGATTGCTTGTGCGCATACATACGGCGCAGTCGCTATTGTTTTGTTTTTGTTGAGATTCTGCTGCTAGCTGGCCAGCATAATATTTGATCGTACATTGAATGCCCGGGGTGTTTTAATTTAACAACAGCTCGTAGCAGCCGACAGTGCAGTCTGATTGTCTTAATTTTTTTCCCAATTGTGCCATATGGTCTTCGTAGTTAGGGTCAAAATAAATTGCCCCGCGATGGCGCGACGTCGACGTCACGAGCACGAGCATAATCATATGATTGCCGCGGCATATATCAAATAGTTTTACTTATTCGTCATGTGAGAGGCCTTGTGGAGGAAGAATGCACTTTTACGAACGGCGGAACACCGGATTAGCCGTACGTGAGTGAGTGGCGTAGTGCGTGTGTGTGCAGCAAGCAATCTATGAATGATTCTATCGAGCCCAGCCATGGCTGCGTGCGTTTTTGTTGTTTATTTTCTAATCCGCTTCCACGCCTTCTCCATTTATCTCTGGAATGTTGCTCTATTTGTTCAATTTCTCACGCACCTATGAGCTATACATCGAACGGTGATAGCGAGTGAAAGAGTGTATGGTGATACAGTGGAAAATTTGGTGATACGGCAACTAAGCATGCGCCATCTTTAGGTTTGTTTTTGTTTTTGAAGTTCTCTTGAATGCTTTGAAAATTGCATTTGTTGTGAAAGCGCAGTGACACTTTTTCGCCGCTTGTGGAATGCCCAGCACGTAGTAATTTAAAACACACCGGAATGCAGCGGCAGAAGAAGGAGGTATTTTTCTCTCGGTGAGCTGGCTGGCCGGTCTCGTCGTGTGTGTGCGTTGTCGACGTCGTCCGTTCTTTCGCTCCGCGTTCGGTCATTGATGCTGATCTCTGTGGAATGTGGTAGGGCAGGCTGCTCGCTGGGGCGACGCGGATCGGTGTGCAGCGGGGCTTGGTCCCTCCGTTCAGCTCAATGCCGGCGGTCGCTAGACGGTTCTTCTCGCCGTTCTCAAGAATGGAATGCTTGAAATCGTGAATGGCTTGCACCTCGCGCGCCCCGCTGCAGCCCGCACCACGGTGTCGACATCGTGATCGGCGATGAACTCGCCTCTCCGTGCAGTTACACATTTACATTTTACTACATCGCATGCAATGCAATGCACCTCCTCGGTCTTCGGTCGGTTCTTCCTTCACATTCGACAATGTTTCGTTTGGTGGTTCGCCGTTAGAATAGGTCGGTTTCGATGTATGTTCATTTGCAATCTACCCTTGAACGAAGGCTAATTGTGTCTTACATTTATTAATTGATATTCTTTTGTTCTAGGAAATACCAACGGTCGTAAATAGTCAATGAAGTAACGACATATCCATTCAAAGAAAGTAAACTCCAAGGATATTTGACAATAATAAGAGAAAGGGAGCAAAGACGAAGAAATTAAGAGCTTCTCTTAAAACTACAATGTCTACAGTTATTGCATTGAATACACATAAACCATTGACCCACGCACCGCCCCTGATAACAGATGTAATATCACAGAGCGATCGCCTAATCACTCAGGTGGACACTCCAGTCAAGAGCAAACCCATGCACTCTGAGGAAAATCGCCTGAAGTCTTTCATCAACTGGCCGGTGTCCTTCATCCAGCCGAGCGTGCTCGCCAAGGAAGGTTTTTATCACACACAGAGCCAGGATATCGTCAAGTGCGCCTTCTGCGGCTTGGAACTTGGAAGGTGGGAGCACGGAGACGTGCCCTCGAATGACCACAGCAACTGGTCCATGCATTGTCCTATGGTACAAAACAAGCCATGTGGTAACGTCCCAATGAGTCCCGTCGACCCTGCTGATAGCTATGACACCTGCGGCAAGTATGGAATCCACTACCGCGCCAACTCGCTGCCGGAGAATGTCACACCAAAGAAATACGAGTACGCGATCAAGACGCATTCGCCGTCGAGCCCGCAGTACGCCACCTATGAATCGCGGCTATGTTCCTTTGACGAATGGCCAGTGTCCATTCCACAGCGGCCTGAGCAACTGGCCGAGGCCGGTTTCTTCTATTCGGGCAAAGGCGATCAGACCCTTTGTTTCTCCTGCGGCGGCGGGCTTAAGGCCTGGGAACCTGCAGATGATCCCTGGGAGCAGCACGCCATCTGGTTCCCCAAGTGCCCGTATCTACGTTTACACAAGGCGCCCGAGTTCATTGAGTGTATGGCGAAACGGTCGGGTGAACTTCTCGCCCAATTGCAGACGAAGCAGTCTTATTCGGGAATGAACGCGACGCTTCAGGGTGTCCAATGTTTGAACAGCACTGGGGCTGCGAGCGGTGTCACCACCAGCGAGCCGGTCACCACTACGCCACCTACGACGACAGGGGTATCTACGCAGTCCTCTGAGGAATCTCCCACATCCAAGGAAAGTCAGACGCAGTGTAAGATCTGCTACTCCAAGGAGGTCGGCGTCGTCTTCCTGCCTTGCGGACACATGATGGCGTGCGTCGACTGTGCGCCCGCTCTGACCAGGTGTGGCGTCTGCAGGCGTGAGCTGGAGGCCACCGTGCGCGCGTTCCTTTCCTAGGCCGAGTGAGTGGATTCGCAAGCATTTGCATGGGTTTCCTTTCGACGGTTCTCGGTGGATCACTCTGGTTGCTAGTCAATACACTACCATGGCTTAATCTGCTGAAATACATCCATAATATGCAACCGACAGACTTTAAAAACCAATATCTATCTATAGACTTATAAATCAACCCCTGAACCCTCAAAATGTGGGCCTGTTTTTCTGTAATACGCGTGCGCAGTGTGAAAAATGTGTGCTATCAATTGAATACATGCTGACATATTGTCCTGCACCAAGTAGGAGAAGACGATTTAGATGAAACAAATGAATGTAGTAAACTGTAATTGTAAGGTGCAGTGTTAATTACTACCATCCATTTGCCAGAGCAAGCACAAGCAACAAGCATTGTTTAGAAATGTATTTATGTTTGACTTTGTTTGTGAACACACAACATCATCATACACTACATAGACTCTCATGTCTAATCATAATCATTGTCACACGATTGTTCGTCATGTGGGATGTGAAATATCAAAACCAAAGTGCAACAAACAACCTATTGACATGCTGATAATCTAGAAATATTTAATTATTGTTGGTATCCTACACAAAGGGGCATGGATGAGCTTTCACTTGCACATCTTATTACAAACTAATTGTAAGTTAAGTTAGCCGAAGCCGATTCTGATAAAGCCGCATTATTTTTGTTTATTACTACGCTTATTAAGTTAGAGTTGTGTGTAAAGGTTTTCTCTTCAGTTGTATTATTGTATTAGTTTTTCTTTCTTCTGTATGTTCATTCTTGTATGTACATAATGTGTTTTCAGTTTCTTTTCTTTTCATTCCGACTGGCTACATACAGCAAGTAATGCGCTTTATGATAAGAAATACTTTTCTATGTTACAAGAGAACAAGCAAGTGTTAGGCTTTACGCCATAAGCGCAAGCGCAAGGAATAGTTTGTAGTTAATTTATAACTGCCTCACGATTTGTAGATTCGTAGACTAAACAAATCGGATTGTATATAGTTTAAACAAGAAAGTCTATTATTCTACAGAAATTGTCTCTTTGGTCTGATGTTTGTTCCGTTCACTACCCTCACATTGATTCACAGTTGTACATCCTTATGAAGTATTTATTATAACACGATCACTCTGTTATCACAACTTGTGACATAATAGATTGTTGATATTCGTCGTACATCTGAATACAGAATGTCTTTGCCACGAATTCATTCAAATATAAAAGAATCTTCTCTCATTAAGATCTATGATGAATTAAATATTATATTATGTACATCATGGGCTAAAATATTTCAATTTGTGTAATAAGAGACTTGGATTTATAGTTTGCGATGCTTCTTCCAGAAGCAACTATTTTTTGCCTGCCGCCGCCGCTGCCGCCTCTGCCTGTTTCTTCAGCTGCTTCTCACGCATCACTTGCGCGTCTCGCTCCTTGCGTTGCATCACAGTTAGGCCGTCGCTCGCTCCTTTACTTTTGCTCAACTCCTGCTGCTTCTTGAGGTTCTTGGCACGGGCAAGTTCACGTTGATTTCCGCGGGTCATTATTTCAACGAAACTAAAACAAGCAACATTAGTTTATCAATTTGAATATAGTTAGTGCAGACAAGAAACATTGGGGGCAGCACGTTTCGATGACGCTTATAGCGACATTTACGGACTTAATTTACATTAAAGGTAAAAACAATACAAAATGGCGCAGGGCATCGCCGCACAATAAGATCGTCCGTAATACGCAGTGATATTTCAATTACGGTTAATTAGATTGTGCTTGTGCGCGTGATGGACGAGCAGCAGTATCTACTTGGACGCTCCAGTTATGGAAATACGGACGAGAACAATGAATCAGAAGAGGAGGAGGTTTGGTCGGGAGATGAGGAGTCATCAGCCTCTGAGGCATCATCGTACTACACGGAAACGGACAGGTAGCCTGCTGTAGACCGGCGCTGATTAGTTTCTTTCGGTAAACTTCCCACTAACAAGTACTTACATATTTTTTAAAGATGAGAAATTCCTCCGGACCCCTGAGTTTCGAATTTACTCACAGCACACGACCCTTCACGCTGTAGTGTTCTAGAAATGTATGACACCGATTCATGGGTTTACGCGCGATGGGTTCTACTTTACCGACTATCTTCTAGTACTGTCTTTCTTTAACACATTGGCTATTCTATTATACTTCTCATTAATGGGATATAGGATGTGGAGGTTATGGTTTCTGTCTATGAGCCATGCAAGAACGACAGCACTACTAGCGGCATGTGATAGATCTAGTCTAAAAAGTTTCAAATTACAATTGTTTCATTGTCATTGATTTGTTCATTATAGCTCTGACCCAGAATGGGAAACTTACATTGAAGAAAACGGGCAGTTATTATTCATAGATTGTCATCCATTCGTGACACAAACGAGCAATGAGACAACTGAAACGAGAAGCAATACTACGCTAACAAAGAATCAAATGCGTAAAAGTACACGATCAAAGTTTCTGAGATTGATCAGAAGACGCGACAGCAAACGGCGTAGCAGAAGACAAGTAAAAAGTGAACAACAAGCGGAAAACAAAGTCAAATTTCAAGATTATAACGAAGGCGAAGTAAAAGTCGTCGTTCTGCATGTCCATGCGCCGCCGAAGTTCACGCAGCGCACGAAACTGGCTGAAAACTTACTGGGAATCAGCGTTAGTACGTTTTCAGATGGTAGCCGGTTAATGGTGGCTGGAATAATGCCATGCGGGCCGGCAAAAAGCGACAAAAGCATAAAAATCGGCGACTGGTTGAAGTCCGTCAATGACATAAATGTAAACGCGAGCAACTTCACCTCAATCTTGGAGCAGTTTGAAGGCGAGTTTGATGTGAAACTGGAGCTGCAAAGAGTCACCGGCATCGAGGTGACTAAACCAGTCTCGGAAATAAGCAACCAGTCCACTTTTGTGAAGCAGCTCACGACAATTACGAGCAATGAAAATTTGCAGTTGTTGCTGATTGAGCAGCCGATTGGGATTCTTTATATGGATACGGAATGCCTGACTGAGAGCGGAGGTGAGTATCAGGGGATTATTTACTGTTATCCCAATCCGATGGAGAAGAATCGATTGTGTGCAAATCGTGGCGTTTTTATTACGCTTAATCATTTGATTAATGATGTCACGACCACTTTTCCGATTGTTACATCGGTGCTTTTATGCGGGAGGTTGGCGCATGTTGCGTACACTGCATTGGAGACGAAGTTGCTGTTATTAATGTTGCCTGATAATCGGCTGACGCGCGATGAAGTCACACATTTGCATGCCGAAGTTCAGCGCTGTTTGAAATTCGTGTATGGAAGTCTGGATGATTGCTTTGCAGATCCATCTCCGTCTAATCGCTTGGAGGTGGATCATTTCTTCTCACGTTTTTTCGCTCGCATACTGACCAGTGGGCTGTGGAATAAAGCTGAACAAAGCGTTGCTCTAAGTGGCCTACCATCGAAGGCAATGACAGAAGCTCCGTATCAGTTTGAATGGCTGATACAAGCTGCTTCCATGGTACATTTACCCAGCGAGGCAAAGATGCAAATTGACGATGCTCTTAGTGAATTAGAAGCTTGCGATTATCGTGAATGGGTAGGCATATTAACAGTTAATTTAATTCATTACTAAAAATCTTTACGAATTTAATAGAATGAGGATCCATTAGACTGTCAACGACTTTTTACTATTCTGGGCAGCGCACTCTACCACTCTGGGTATTTACTTGGCAGCCATCTTATTCATGAAGATCTCATTGACGTGCATGTTTACTGTCGTCAGCAAGGATTGTTTCATTTGTCCCAAACAGAACCCGTGCGTTCAATGGTCCTTTGGCGTGAAGTTCACCCGTATTCATGCAACAGAGAAGGCACTGCGTTTGTGATTCCTGACACGGCCAAGCACTATCTGCTTGTGGTTGGCAGCGGCAAGGATTTATTGGCTGTGATAATGGAAGCGGGTGGATGCACTGAACCCGCCGAGGATAATTTACCCCCGGATGCATTCTACGTGGAAGAAGCGCAAGCAACGCTGGCGCATTTACAAGAGTTGGGAATATCTGAGCTGGCTGCGCGATGGATACGCACGAATCCCGGCAGTCAGGTAACGATGCCCCAATTGCCCGTTGCGATGAAGCGAGCTGAAGGTTTTCTCGCCAATTTCAAGTCGCCATCTTTAGTCAAAGACCAATCGGAAAATTCTATATCGAATTTAACTTGTGCAAATTCTTCGCAAATGGCGGCGAGCGCTCTTGGAGCTAAAAGAACTGATATTACTTCTATATTGAAACGAAGAAGTAACGATCAATTGGCTAGCAGTACACAAGCGCCTTTGATTGTTTTTGATGACGATATTCACTCGGAGGATTCAGCGGGGACTGCGAGCGAGCGTAGTGAAGTTAGCGATGAGCCGATTCTAGGGCGCAGGGCACAGCGGGATAGGTTGCGGTATTCTGACGATGAAGAGTCTGATATTGAAGATTACAGAGTAGGTTTCAAATGTGATTTGAGCTTCTGTTCAAGAATCTTTCAATAATGCAATTTTTATGCAATAGGATGGAAGTCAATTGAGTCAATCCAGTTACGACGTTTCGGAATTGCGTAATAATTTACTAGCACATGCTGGGGATGCGCAGCCAATGCAGATTACTACTGGAAATGAGCTGACATTGTATCACTATGTCCATTTTGACTTTACGGAGGGCATCTTGCTCACTCCGCCTGACAGCACTGTAGAATCGAAGACGCTTGTTTTGATTATGAATAGTTTTCGACGGGCCGCCTTGCAAATACATGAATTATTTGGAAATACGATTAGGTTTAAAGTATTGCGTCTAAATTTCATGTCGTATAATACAGATGTAATTCGTGTAATTTTTCTAGAATATGACTCCTGAGGAAATGACAAAGTCAGTGATGAATAAGAGTTTGGTAGCTGTTAAGGAACATGGCGTTCTTTTTGAGGTTCCTTTTCAGGAAGAAAGCGCAATGAAGAAGTCTACACCGCTTTTGTCATACTGGGTGGTTGGGTAATAATGTGTACTCATTTTAGAGAAGTTTAATTTGTTTATTTTATCCTTTTTAGTCGTTTGTTTCATATGCCGCATGCTCGAGAATTATATGTGTGTTATCAAGATACAATTCCACAAAATATGATAGAAATTGCGTTTAAGTTAGGCATTTCAACAGCTACTTAATGGCGATCAATATATGAACATATTTTAGTCCAGTAATAGCTGGTCTGTAGTTTGTCCGCTTTGACGGAGTCTTGCACTGTCTTTCCCGACACTGAGCGACTGTCTGCCTGTTGAATCCCTATATAGATGCGAAGTCTTCACTGCTGCGTAAAGACTGAACAGTAAATGCAACGATTGGATACGATTTTGATACACTGGGATGTCAAACAATGCGCAGACTATATCAACGTATCTGGTAAGCGGTACATGCAGGCTGTAGCTGGGAAACCCGTGTATTTTCAGTAAATTTTCCATTTGTTCAGGCCACTCTTCCATTAGTTCATCCAAATCAGGCATTGGGCTGGAAGATGTGCACGTTTTAAGAGGTTAATATATGTTTTAAGGAATTTTTAGCACTTACTCAGAATATTTAAATACTGGGGATGACTTGGTTCGATGCAAATCACTTATATCTTTAATCCACTTATCTATAACTTTACCGTTCTTTTCGACGTTGTCCACCTTCTTTACTATGACATTCGATGCATTACTCTGCGTAATTGAAGTGGCCCGGAGTTGCAAGTGCAGGACTGCGGGGTCACTTTGGTTCGCTGCAGGCTCGTCGAGCACGGCCAGGCCAAGCTCGGATGTATCGGGCGCTGGTTCCCCATTGATGCTCACTTCGGGAGGAATCACTTTCAAGAATGCATCAATATCCCCGACAGCCGGGATGTAATCCGGAATGAACGGCTTGAATTTATAGTCCAGCGCCAGTTGTTGCGGTACGTACTTTGTGATGTATTGGAACAACTCCTTCACGTCGTTCGGCACATCCAGCTCGGCGAATTCTTTCGGGTCGTATTCGCCCTCAATGGGCCCTTTGCTTTCGTCCTCCGATTCGCTCTCACTTGAGATGTGTATGAGTTGCGGCGGAGGCCGGATCTTTGTCACGGTCTTGCGTCCACTTGAAGGGCCCGCTGATAGGTCCGAGCTGGCCGGGCTTGGGCCTTGCTCCAATTTTTGGGGGCTTAAACTGGCCTCGGTTTCAGGTTCTGACTCTCCAAAGTCTTTGCGAAGAAGACGCGCACTTGGGGCCGACGGTTTGATGGCTTGCAGCGTGTCTGGCATGTTGTCGAACTCGAAGTCATCGTCGTCGTCGTCCTGTAAGTACGCAGCTAAATTTTAGTCGATATTATTAATTAAGTAGGATATTAAATGGTAATTACGTCCACTATAGAAAATGAAGACTCTTTGCGTTCCATTTTGCTCTAATATGTTGACATTCTCGTTTCCATAGTGAATTAACGTCGTACATATTTTGTTTGTTGTGAATGTTGAAAAACTGTTTTAGTTTGATATTTAAGTTTTATTATAAGGTTTGATATCTTTTATAATAAAAAGTATGCATGAAGAAAAATAAAAAAGAATTCCTTCGAGCCGGATTTGAACCAGCGACCTATGGATTTCCATTGCATTGAGTTGCCGTTCTACAGTCCACCGCTCTACCAACTGAGCTATCGAAGGTTACGAGATAATACCTTATGTGCGAATTTAACAGAGGACATTATTAAAGTAATTTAAAATGTTTAAATTTCAAAATGCCATGTTATTACAAAGTTACATAATTAAAAAATTAAACAGAATATATCTTTAAAATATAACATGTATGTGTATGGTTTACTTGTTTAAGCTTTATGATTATTTGTATGCTTAAGATTCATGGATTTCTGTGACTTCTTAGTTCTCACAGGTCTGCGACTCAGCACCACTTGAAGACTGCGTTGTAGGGCACTTAAGTGGTTCTCACAGTATAGATGTAAACAAAAATGGTGATTTAGGCAGTGGAAAACGACGCTTTTAATGTAGCCAACCCTCAGATATAAAGCCTGATGCGACTGGCCGTGAATGTAGTTTAAAACAGTTGTTTGGAGCGTAAGCACCGTCTGTACTGTCTGTAGTATTCTTCGCATCCCTTGTTTGAGATAGGAGAAGGTAAGTATATCTCTTGTGCGATTTAACGGCTGAAATTAGGTAAGTTAGCCCTGTCGCCAGTTATAGTAAATAGAAATACCGCGGAAGAGGGTCCACAGTGGGCAACGGCGCGATTCCCTATATTACTGCTTGACAGTATCAAAAAATATTACTATTATTAATAGAAAATAATTGCAAATATGCCTGTGACATCCTTTTAGCTTAACTTTTATTAACAAGTCCCATATGGTCTAGTGGCTAGGATACCTGGCTTTCACCCAGGAGGCTCGGGTTCGATTCCCGGTATGGGAAACCTTTTGCCAGGTTTTTTTTATACTTAGTAAATTAATAATTAACTAAATAACCATTTCCATTAACATTAATTATTAACATTACCCAAGTAATAAGACTAGTTACGTTTTACTAATGACAGCAGCACTCTTCTAATAATACATCACAGCGCCACCAGGGGTCAGGTGTTGTTTAATCTCGGCCAATAATAAACGTCCGTTGCGTTCGCGACTTTCAGTTGTTTGCAAGCGATAAACAATCACCTTTAGCGCTGGTCACACATTTTGTTGATTCGGTGAGGTTGTGAGCATTGAGCCACGCGGTTCATGCAATTAACGTATTAATTATTGAAGTGTTAATCGGTATAAGTGCTAACAATAAGTGGGGTTGTTGTTTAGTTCGCGTAATCAGTGAATATAGACAATAATAGATGGAATCCAAGCAAGACGGGAAGGATTGTGTGACCTCCTAGAAGCAACAAGGTAAGAAAGCACAAACGAATACTCACAGCCATGCCTAACGCCATATTGTCGTGTCTTTTGTTTCAGTAAGTACAAATCATTCTTATACGGAACGATCCCAACGCGTTGCTGTTCGAATTGGCAAGAGTCAATCGCAAAATCAAGATCAGACTTATTAAATGCGGATTGAGGGCAGTTTATACAAATAATATAGTATCATTCCCAGGCGGCTGCATAACGAAGGAAGAATATTCAATCGAGCCGAGAGCAATCGGCATTGTTATTGCTCTCAGTCTGAATAATTTCCAGATATAATAACCGGATCTATATATAGATAGTTGGTACACATCTCGGTAGCACTTTACCTAATACCCGTGCGTACACAAAAGCTATAGAAAGCCATTAGAATTGATTTATTCATGTTGATGGACGATATACGTTCTCATTAGATGCATAGCCTCTTAGTAGGTACATTCATCGAACGCTGAAACCAAACCCAACTAAACTGAACTGAACTAACTCTAGTGTTCCTAAAGGATGCATTCACCAATCTTGAATAATGAATATCGCAGCCCTTTGCTCCAAAACTTGCCTCGGTAAATGCGATGCAAATTGGAATTAAAAGTATTGAGCAACTTCTGTTGCCCCTGCTTGCCAGCTCAACTCGGTTGCATTATAGAAATGTAGGTGAAGTTTAAATTGAAAACAGACGTGGGGCCATTTTTCATGCTGGATGAAATTTTCTCATCAATCTGGCATCTCATATCCTTGCATCCAGCGGTGTTTCCCAACCACATCTACCCTGTGGTTGGGATTTGATTGGATCAAGATATGAATTTGCATGAGATGAGTAAGTGGCTTGTGATGGTTGTTGCTAAGGTTTGAGGTTAGGTGACAGGGGGTAGCACAATCTCGACACATTTTTGGCTGTGGCGGGATGAAACAAGTGCATACGTGCACGAGATGCACGTACATACACATTGGCGACATGATAAGCGCAAGTAAGCGCCCGTATTCCGTATTTGCTATGCATACAATGCGATGGGTGAAGGTTTACACGCGAAATCAGCTCACAGCTCAACTTTCCAACCATGGGTAACCAAATTTGCAGCGTTTCCTGGCATTTATCAATCAGTAGTAAAGTAACTGAACCAACTCTGCAATATTATATAATATCTGAGTTCGCATTTATTGAACTAGGTATGCATCTGTTCCTACAATGGATAGTTTGAATATTGGCATGCAGTGCAAATAAACACAAAAACATATACATACCTATAAGCAGTAAGCATATGATAGTATGTACATACGTATAGTAGCACAGAGATAGAGGCAGCGAGTGTTTGAAGTTACTGCATTTCCTGCATACCTATGGACTTCATTGTACCCCGTCTTGCATTGCAATGCATTGCAGCTCGTTTTGTCTGGTGGGCGAGAATGTATGCTGCCAAATGTACACCTTATGTGGCGGTTGCCTATTGTCAGGACTGCAGAGCAACTTCTCCAAGCACTTATTTATAATTGGAAATGCGAATTTCCTCCCGCACACACAGGCACCTCATATGTGTTGACTCACTTAATCTGCTCTTGCTCTTGCTTTGGCTTCTACTCATCCAAGTTTACGCGCATTGTTTGAAGATTAATACGCGCCGCCGAAATGCAAATGCAAATATCCGCCCGCCCGCCTGCCTGCCTATTGTAAAACCAATTTATATTCGGCGTCGGCGTCGCATTCACGCGATGGAATTATTTAGATACCTTCCTATCTAGCTACCTATTTAATTTAATAGGAGATTATTATATGTATGCATGTATATTATGAGCAATTTTTGTAGTATTCTTCAATCCTGGTTGGGTACATCGCCCCTTCGCAGCTACGCCTCAGGGTGGCAATTTGATAGTGAAGGGGGGGCATTCAAAGTTGTACTCGACACGTGTTTAACACTTTTGCTCCGGGCACACCGGGCAAATGTCACATATGGGGGGCAAATGATACATAAAGGGGGGACATAAGAACTTTAAAAATGCTAAAGTGGGGCACGGCACAAAAAAGTTTGGGAACCACTGGTACTAGACATTATACGTAACCACAAATGGCAAGCATAAGTAGTAGGACAAGCGAAAGCTTCACAAGAACTAATTGTGAATTATTTAAAACGACGGGCAGTCGACAGTAATTAGCATAACTTGATTAAATTGCTGAATAATTTCGCCCATGCATCGTCATTACGCTACGCAGCTTGAGGGTGGCAAGCAACGAGTTCGGAATATGCAAGTCTGTCAGTAATAAATTAAAGTCGGGTTGGAAACGGACGAAACTCAAGCGCATACTGTATACTCACCAACCCAAAACTATGGGGAAGCAGTTAGGTATGTAGTTGCTGGAGCAATACGGCGAATAACAGAAAACAAGCCACATCCATACCAAATAATATAATAACAAATGGAATTAATCATCGGTTCACTTCGTAGAAATATCAACCGGCAGGCAAACCGTTTGCAGAATTGTTGAAATTTCGATTTCCGCACTCAGGTCAAACGCAGACGTAGAGGCAGACTCAGAGCAAGTCAGTATGCCAGGGATGAAATTTTATTATCTCGTCGACGTGGAAATTAATCCCAGAGGAGGATTTTTCCACTTAAGCCTACTCCAAAGAGCGCATGCGTTGAATAATAAATGACATGTTTTTCTTCTCTTGTTTTGGCTGTGCTTTGGTAGGAGAATGAATTATTTCTTGCATTTAGCTGCCAAGTCCTGATATTTTCTTGGAAAATCGTTGTTTCATCCTAAAATTTTAAAACGTTAGGTACATATTGAACTTTTAACTATGAAGGAATTGATTTGTACTATACATAGTTTGAGAGGTGAATGAACGAATCCTAGAAGCTTGAAGGCGCACACAAACAACAATATTTCATACGTCGTTATATCTACGAGTATTCGCTTCTGTTCTATTCTGTTTTGTGCATTTTAAGCACATTTTATGGATTGCAGTCCACATTCAGGTCCAGATACAACCAGGTTCCAGGTTCAGGTTTACATTCACTCTTTTATGTTCGTAGTTTGTATGTGCGTTCCACAAGCGGAAGAAAATGAAGTGAAAACAATGCGCGCGCACTGAATTCAAGCACTTGAACGTTGCGTTCGTTCGTTCGTTCGTTCCTTCGTTGTTGAGCACTTGTTTGCATACGAATGCCAGATGCAATATTTGCGAAGCACTTCATGAGTGTTTTGTGCATTGACAATTGTTAGTTTTTCGACTTATGCGCGAATAAATTCAATAACTTACATACGTCATTTACGTTCAGTTTTATTTTGACGAAAAGTGATACTTTTCGGCGCGTTAGAGTAAGAACATGAAAATAACATCAAGTGAAAATAAGAATGGCGGGGAATTTGCAAAAAAACATGAAAAATCCAATTACAAGCTGGTAGAGCATGTTGTTGCTGGTTGGTTGGGGTCTGAAGTATGCGATGTGTCGCCGCTCAAGAACCAAACTTAAGTGAAGTTCGCGGTGATGTGGGCGAAAATCGAGTACGTGCCGCGAATTACTTCTTGCCGGTATGAAACACAACGCCTTCAAGGCATAGCGACCCCAACCAAACCCTCAGCTCTATCGCATTTTTGATTAACGATAGAGAGAGAGCTAGAGGTATGATATAACGATAATAACTTTATAAGCATCTACGGAATTTCACCTCACCGAATTATTAAGCCGCTCGCAGAATTTTTCATGTAGAGTATTGGGCAACGTAAAAAGAATTTAATTTCGTTTTTTTTGGTGTTATGTTGCTTGCCTATTCAGTTCAATCGAATAGTAGTCATGCATGTAGTGTAATGTAACCAGTAGTGTAACTGTGCAAAATGCATTTGTATGTTCTTTGACGTGTTTATTCTACATGTTTGACCATTTTTACAAATGCGCGTGCGGAAACAAATGCCCGAAAATATTCGGCCGCTGGCATACAGCAAGCCACCCCAGCCCAACAGTTTGCTCTTATTATCCGTGGGCAAATATTTCGGGATGCGCAAACAGCGAGAGCACAAGCACAAGCATCAACAACTGCAACTTGAACAAAACCAAACCAAACCAAACGAATCCAAAGAATAGAATGGAATGAAATGGTATAGCGGACGTGCGCCTCACTAACAAGCAACCGGCGAACCGGCAACCAGTCAAGCAGTAGGAAACCGACCGCGACATTTATATACGGTTTATGCAAACATTCGCCAGGGCGAAAAATAAAAACGCACTGACATAAAACTTTTCATTTCGGGCATATGTATGAAGGTACTACATACATACTTGTATGTACAAAACTGAGCAATGCTTGCGTTTGCGTCTGTGTATACTTTTAGGTTAGGTTTATTATGTGTGTTTCTATATAGTATTATTTTTTTAAAAGGTTTTTGAAGGTTTGTTGACTGCGGAATCAGTTGACGCAGTGGTGTAATTAATTAATTAAATAATTAATTAATCATGGGCGTAATCACGTAGCAGTACCATACGCGTAATTAATTATGTGCGGCGTGCTCGATGAGGGTAAATGGGAAGCGATTTGTCGCGCGACTGATGGATTTGAAGATGCGAATGAATGTGCGAATGTGAACTGAGTTAGAGTTAGAGTTTGAGTTTGTATGGTTTATATAATAAATGAATTTCATTCGGATAAATAATGCCGCTGGAATTGATTACAGCGCTGAGTTATTGCCAGGCATTAACTTCATTCCAGCTTCATTTGGAGCAAACTGAACCCAACCAGCTTATAATAAATATGCCGATATAAATGACATATTATTTGACCCATTTGGCGTTCTTTTTCTTTGTTCTTTCTCTTCCTTTGAGGAAAAAGTCAACAAGAGTGAAATTCTTAGATGAAATCATTCGTCAATATTGCATACTTACTTACTTTATTATCATTAATTCTTGATATATTATACTTAACAAGGAACGAAAGAATAAGAAATAATAAGTAAGATGTTTTTCTTCGCTCAAAGTCTTTTTTCTTCGTTCGATATTGCTTGCAGGCTTAAGGGAGGTTAGGCAAAGCAAAGAAACACTCGATAAATATTATGTGCTTGTCAGTCAATGTTTTCCGTTCCATTCAAACGCACACCGCCATGCACGCAATGCGTCACGAGGCTTTTAGTTTCCGTTGTTTGTGGCAGGACGCTGTGGCTGAAAATGTCCTGTCATTTATTTGTCCTCCACCGCAAACGCGTCGCTTCGTATCGCTCCTATCATAATATCATCAAATGCAGCGCTGAGCAAAAGCAGCCAAACTCTTGACATTTATGTAGTGTTTGTCTCGTGTAAAATAATTATGAACGTTTTAATAATTAAATTTTAATACGACTACAACGTGCTTAAAATATGCTCTTTTACTCGTCGTATGTATAATATTATAGGAAACTGCAGGACAGAAACGCACTTGCAGGCTTAAACTTTAACAAGTTTGATCGTTCATTTTGTATTGCACATTTTGTTTCGTTTATCTCTCGGCAATAATCTTCTTGTTTATTGTTTATTGTTCGGTTTATGTTGATGTTCAGTTAGAGTTTATGTTAATTTTTTAGTACCTACGCTTTAAGCTGTAGTAATTACCTGGCCGCGGCATGTCTGTCGTTAAGTTGTATGCAAGCTTCAACAAAAGATGTCAAGTAATTACCCAACAATATTAATATTAATAAGATGCAGATAAAGATGCGAAACGAAAGCAACAAGCAAAGTCTTATCAACAAGGCGCATATTGGTTTCTCCATTATCTCGACTTATACTTTGCTCCTTATTCTCATATGTTTTACTTTACTTTTGTTTTGTGTTGTTTCGGCGTGAAATTGGATTAATTCGCCGAAAGAGACCAAGAAACAAAGCATTTGCGTTTAATTGGTTGCATATGGTGTATAATAGTTAAGTCTTAAGACGTTATAACTAACAAATTTAGATGAAGATTACCATTAAGTTGGTGTAAGATGACTTAATTCGCTTCAGCAGTAATTTTAAATTTAATTAGGTACATACTGCGCAATGCGTAGCTAAGGAACTCAGCTGAAACATGGATTTTTATTGCGTGGGAGGTTAGGATAGGGTTGGATGTGGGAAGTTTGAATGTAAAGTTGGCTTGAGCCGAATTAAAATCGCAGCTTAATTTGCAAACTTCTAGCAAATTAAAATGAAAACTTGCGCTTGAGTGAGTGATGGGAGTGGAGTGGGACACACTTGTAATTACATATTATAGTGAAGAATGTAAATATTCAGTGGCAGCCGGTTAAACATTTGAAACAGATTAGGTTTGATGTTTGCTTTAATTACATTAATGTCGGGCATTTCTATTTGTTTATGACAGAATTCTGCAATGTCTCGCTGCCAGCAGATAATTTAAAGGCTTTGTGTATTGTTGGTTGCAGGCCTTCTAGGGGCAAGCGTAGAATTTATGTGTGCAATTTCAGGAAAACTCTGATTCATGACATGAAAGAAAGCTACATAATCACTTTGGCATATTCTATATATCATTGGGATGCGCGCGCACTTGCACGCTGCGTACATTCTTCTTCGCCACTTTTCACATAAGCCATAAAGTCTTGTAATGGGGGCACAATTTTTCTTAAATATTGTTTCCGCCAACTGACTGTAGGTACATACCTACATAGCCAGCGTTCCAGTGTTCCATCACTGCGTAATTAGTCAGCGAAGCGAAAGGGTAGTCAGAGGTGAATCGTGAATCGCGATCGTTATAGTGATGGAAATTTTGACAGAATTGACGTTTGATGAGCGTGAATGTTTAAAGACCGGAAGGGAACCCGAATCAGGCACAATGCACGTAAAAAGCGAACGCTCTGGGTGGAATTGAATTCTGCCCGAACACCGATCGGGAATCTATTGTTTCAACGCAGAAAACTAATTTTGCAGATCATATACTCTACTCGCACGGAACGTTCCAACGCACAATCTGCGCGGCGCGTTCAATAAGTTGCCTAGCGTGGCGTAACAGCGGTGGAGATCAATTTGTAACACCTGGCCATCCCGAGTCTGGTGGTTTGATGTGCACTGGCGTGACGACTCGGCCTCGCTTGGCTTCAACTCGAAGGAAGAAGTAGGAAACTGTCGTTTTCCACTCGTCAATAGTTTGCGCAATTCCAATTTGTAAGGGAGTTCTGCGCAACTAAAATACCAAATGGAAGTAGGTATGTGGTCGCCGGGGAATCGGTACCAGATTGCTCCCGGTTGATGGCTCGCCCAGAAAGGATAACGTTTATCCTTTATTTGTAAGGACAAACAAACAAACAAACAAACAACAAAGTGAAATAAATTAATGATGAGATAACAATTGAACACTTAATCGGAAATAAATTTGCGGTAGCGCCGAGAACTAAAATCCGAACATTGCGATTGCGGTTGCGGCTTGATGCAAATCACTTGCAAGCAAGCTTTTGTGATTGCATAGTTTTTGGGGTGTGTGGGGGTCGCAGGAAACATTTGTTACCACCGATTGCATTGTATTAAAACTTCATTAAAGCCGGCCGGCCATTGATATTCATGGCAAAACAATACCGAGCGGTTATACATTATCCTTTATTAAATCCTCCGCAAACGCGGTAAATACTGGACGGGAGTGAAGGACGCGCTTTGAGGGTGGGACACACAGCATCCCAGCAGCATCAATAGAATAGGGTTATTGTTAGTATTTATCATTGTCATTTGCCCGGAATGAACCGAACTCGACTGAACTGCTAGCGAAGAACGCACAAAGCAAATAACAAAGAGAAGCGCTTTGTTCAACTTGTCACAGGCATTTCAATGATTTTTAATTTCATGCGAAAATTTCGCTCAAAAACATATTTGTTTGTTACTGGGCTGGGTGGGTATTGGGGTTGAAAGTATCGGAAAAGTATTAATGAAATAATACGACAAGGAATGGCCTTGCATTGTTTTGAATTGTCTGGCACGTGGCCAGATCAGTCGGAAACGTAGTCGTTGAGAAGCGAAGATGCGCAGAGGATCAAGGCAACATGATTTTGAATTATTTCAATCGGGCGATGAGGATGAGAATAACAAAGCGTTTTTGCCGTTTAACAGCTGGATGTGCGTCGTTATACAATAATAAAAATTTATATTTATCTGGAAGCGCCAGGAAACGAAATTATTCAATTATAAATGGGCTTGGGCGCTTGGTTGGTTGCCTATATGGCTTGTTGGCATATTTTCAGCAAGGGAGTTTATTGTATTAGGGTATTTTAATTCTATTGCCTTAATTTAATGCGTTCGACTACAGGCAAAGGACATTTTCTGAGCTTAATGAGTTAATTTTATGAATTTATTACATTACTACAAGTTTGTTTGGCGTGTCTTATTGTCGTCGGTTAAAGTGTGTCATGCATTTTTCAACTCAGACCAGAGGCACACACAGGTCGGAGGGAAGCTTCTTAGCATCGTCGTCACGAGTCGCACTTGCGCATATGAAATTACATTGCTACGTGCTCATAACCATCTTTGACGTTTGCATTTGCTGGCGGCAGGAAAAACTGGCTCTGAATAAGAAATAATCTGCGTGTGTTCAAGCGATGAAACATGTGTTTTCTCTCGTTAGTCTACTTTCCTTTCCGGGGAAGGAACAACAAAAATGACAGAAATACGAGTGGATGAAAAATCAAAGATAAGGCGCTTTAGAAGTGAAAAGTTTTTTCTTTTCTTTTCTTCTGGTTTTTATTCATTTTCGGTGTGAAAAGTTAGTAAATGAGGAACAATGTGAAGTGAATTGGAAATCTTTGAGAGTTTTCGGTTTGGTCTTTGGTTATTAATACCATTCGGCGGCCTCTTCCTTTTCTTTTTCTTCTCATCTTTATCTTTCATTCTCTGGAGCGTGATGTGATGGATTTGAGATTTAAGATTTAGGATTTAAATTCAGGATTTTAGGATTCAAGAATCGGGATCTTAAGTAGCGTTAAAGAAATCTCACATTTAATGCATATTCGTTGGTTAATGGATATCCCCAACCGCGCCATCTATTTTTATGCAAGTCGATGAATTAAGAAGTTTCAAGAATGCATTAATTGTCCTTCTGGGCGAATGGTAATGGCAATGGCCAAGCACATAAACGAAACTTTTAAATGAACGCGAAGACAAAGCAAAGCAGGCAGGCATCAATCTTTAATCCCTATTAGACAGCCGACAGCTATTACAGCGCGTGTCGTTTTGGCACCGTTTTAAATCCGCACTAAGTAAGTAAGTAACTAAGTGAAGTGAAGTTAAAGGTGGAAAGCGGATAAAAAGGAAACGAAACGGGATCCTTACTCACTCAGGCAGCAATTGCGCGACAAGCGCCGCGCCGGCCGATTTGTTCAAGGAGAAAGCGCAGACCTGCCGAGATTTGCGTACAACTGTAGGAAGTAAATTGGATTATCTCACGCCCCAAAAACTATCGTCACAAAAATACAAATCCGGCGACGCAACGTAATGGTAACAGAAGATGCTTCCCATCCATTCATCTATCCAGTGATTGTGCCTGATTCTGAGACTCTGAGATTTCGCCCAAGAAAGGCATTACAGATGCCTAATCTTGGGATTTCGTATCCACGCTTAATTATTTCCCAATGGGATGCTTCCATTTTGTTTGCGGTGTATTCCTTCGCAGTAGATAAGAAGTTAAACTTGAAGTTGAAGTGAAAGTTGTTGGGGTTTAGGCTCATCATGACAATAATGACAATAAAGAAGTACATAACTAATTTTTGTCCTTTTTTTGGGAGTTTTTATAATATTTTATGGCTTGTTGCGTGTGCCAAGAGCGATAATAATGAAATGTAAACCAACATAAAAATCTGCGCCTTTTGAGTTGGAAAATTCGTATTCATACGTGCGAAGAGATAAAATAAAATAAAGCAAAATGTAAACTGAAACCACACAACGCAGCGAAGCGCCGAAAATTAAGCTTTTTGCAGGTTTATCACGCACGCAGGGCAAGCGCATACGCAATGCAGGGCAACGAGAATGGGGTCAATCTCTCTATCAAACGGTGCATTTTCATCACTTGTACCCTAAACCAGGGATGGCCAACTCGTCTGACTCTTTGCGGCCCGCGTTTTGAAGTAAAGTACAACTTTAAAGTTGAATATCTCGCGTTCTAGAACGAATATTGGAAAACTGTTTTCAGTTGGAACTAATGTGGCCCGCGTAGAAAATGGTTGGCCACCACTGCCTTAAACATTAATTATGCATTAATTTAATTATGCACGATTAAAAAAATGAGTTGTCAATTAAGTACTTGCTTATCGGTGTTTAATAAGTTTAATAGAAAATAAGTGTAGGTATAAGCATGTTGCGATCATAATCGAACGTAACATGGAGCAGAGCAGAGCAGGACTTGGCTGGTGAATGATTAATGAAGCTCTCAGATTGCGGGGGCGGCGGATATAACACGAGGACGCGCCGCAACACACCTTCGCCCTGGGCCCTGAGCCCTGATGTTTGATAAACTATTACGCGCCGCTCCACTGCCAGCGTTCTGCCTCTCTTCGGGGTTATTTACGAGCTGACGTGGGATATCAGTGTGCCCATCTATGCAGGAGCAGCACCCACAGCCGTGGCACACGCTTATCCCCCGACCTCGCCACCTTTTCATCTTCCACTAATGAAATCCGTCATCGTACGCATGTTACTAATAACCGCACGTCGCATTGTGCACGCCGCGCCACGTTGCGCTGTCAAGGGCACGCGGCCAAAGGACAATACCCTTCTCATCTGACTTGCTCTGCGACTCGATTCATGAATGTTAATTGTATTTATTGGTAAACATTACCATTGAATTAATTATTTGCTGGATTACGTGACGGCTTATGTTGTATCCAGGGCATCAAGGGTCAAAGAACGGCGCGGCACTTTTGGGCAAAGAGCGAGGGAAATGAAATGAAACGAAATGAAAGTTTGAAATTCATTTTGTTTTCAGTTGATTGTGAGTTGAAAGTGGATGGCTGGCTGAGTTGGGATGCTGTTTCATGTTTATGTGGAATTTAATGTTGATTGTACTAGCCAGACAGTGCCTAATCTCTCAGCTTGTTGTCGCTGTTGCTGCCAGCGATCGCAAGCGAAAGCGCAAGCACAAGCTCGTCATTTACATTTGTATATTAATTCTTTGTTTTTTGCACTCTGCCTCAGTTGTGGTCTTTTTTCATTTGCGTTTGGATTATGCCGAGCTTATCCAACTTATATTGACAAACATTTCTCTTGGAACACAAAATACGGCAAACCGGTTTACGTACAATAATATTTTTAAACGTACACGTAAGTGCAAGCGCAATAGTACACGTAAACATAAGCATAAATGTGAAATACACAGTAATAAAAATGTAAGAATACCTGAAATAGTACAGATAGTAGCGGATACATGCGGCAATAAATAATTCACGCGATGGTGATGGTCGAAGGAACGGAGGAAAGAGGGAATGAATGAGCACGTAGATCATACGCGTACATGCGGCGCTGCTGGCTTGTGGCGGCAACGGCGACGGCGACGGAGGCGGAGGCGGCGAACAGCTTAGATGTGCGATGTGATGTGTTCGTAGGCAACCCACTATACTTCCAAGTATGTTCGTTTGTTTGGTGCGGGAATGCGGCTCCGCGGCGAGCCACCTCGGGGCAAAGACATGTTGATGCGTTGGTTATTTGTTGTTGCGCGCGTGCCCGCCTTATATGCAGCGAAATTGAGTGTAAATATAAGGAATTGCCCTCGTTGGGCACATCTCTTGCATGTAATGCGCCAAAGCATCGCAATTCTCGAGGCTCCACGCCTTGCGGTTATGCCACATCTATTACGGATTTTTCTGAAACGCACATGAAATTAATGAAATCAATAATTGAAATGCCACCAGATGCGGTAACAAGTCCACAAGTCCACGAAGTGAAGTGAAGTGAAATGAAGTGAAGTAAAGCGTGTTAATTGGTCGCGCACTTTTCGTGGCCTGGCTTGGCTTGCGATTGCATTTGCGACTGCGATTGCCGACACTGATAAATCTGAATTGGAATTCGCATTCGTATTCGAATCTGTTGGATTCGACGCAACTGGGGAGTTAGCCCGCTAATAGTGTGGCGATAATTTATGGAGTGCACATCGGGCGCGCGTATATTTATGCTATTCCACAATCGCCTCTTCTGCGTCTCGTCCTGGCATTATTGCGGCGGTGGTGCAGCGCCTGTGCTGTTTGCTCATGCACGCCGGGAATAAAATGCCAAACGATTCCGGCTGAACGAATCAGCCAGCTAACGGGCGACGAACACGTCCTGGCATGGTAGGTAGAGGATATAGGATGCGACCGACCACAGTTTGGGCAATGAGAGGAGTCCGTCCACCTGCAGCGCGAATTATATGCATTTGCAAATCGGACGCATACAAATTGCTCTAATTCGGTTGTAGATCTTATTAAATGCGAATGCTATATGCGCATGCGTACTTGGTTTATAATGAATTTAGCGCACCAAGGATTAACTTATGCAAACAAATTGCAATTTAACATTCAAACTAATCGCATACAAATAGGCAAGTAAATAGGTACCTACTTATTAAGCGGTTTAAATTGTTTACGATTTGGAGTTTTGTAGTTCTATTTTTATTTAGAAAAGCAATTTCTTTGCGCAAAATAGAATTGAGTAGAAAATGTACCTACGAGTATTGTTGATGAGGTCCGAGTATAATGGAAATGCAATGGGAAATGCAGTGCGGAGCGTTGTAAAGCAGCAACGCGTAAAATTTCCGGGTATAAAGTCTTCGGACGTGCCAAGGACGCTTGTGCTTACGCTAGCGCTAGCTCTCGGTCAGATAAATTCAATTATTACGCCCTCATTCGCAAGACATCCAATTTTCCGGTATTTATTTTGGAAGCGAGGCGCATTTGCTTGGCACTCGAGCTGCCCTTGCCGTGTTTCTGCGCACGGCTCAGTAAGGGCGCTTTAATAACAATTGCGACATTACTTGCGTGTGATGCCAATTACTTACTCACAGGTAGACTGAGTGACAATCATTCTAATTTATTCAAATTTCAATGTAAACGTAGTAAACACAAGTGTCAAGAAAATGAAAATGAAAGAGGAAATTAATTCGGTATTTAATTTAATTACTGGTTCCTGTTAATGAACAAAATTTAAATTGACGTTAAATATTTTTCGTATTAAGATAGAATGCGCGTTAATAAGAAATTGATATTAGGTTGAGATAGATTTGAGTTTATCGTACGGAGCTGAGCTTAGGATTTTGCAGAAGCAGAGGCAGAGGCAGGGAATGAGGGAGCAGCGAGTGTTGCTGATGATGATGAGAGCAAAGCGCCCGGCAGAGTATAATAATTGCATGAGCACTCCAGGCACGCATTATCCGCGCAAACTCTTTGAGTGCCCGGATAATAATCAAGCTCCAGCCAGAGCCGGTGCCGGAGCGAACGACAACCAAAGCGCAAGCGCCAGAGCCAGAGGAAAAGTACGTGAATTGGAGGAATAGATGCGTCCGACAGATTTGTCCTTTGTTCTCCTGCTACCTGCTTGCTCATCGAACAATAAACAGAGTAATTTATGAAGTGTCTTTCTATGCTCTCAAAGATAAAAAGCGCTTGTCGCTGAACTTACAACTGAAGATTAAGATTTAGCCCAAGGAGATTAGTTTTACTGTAGGTATGTACCCACTAGTTAAACGTCAATTCAAATTTGTCCTTTCCGATATATTTAGCCAAAGGCAAAGACCTGACAGGAGAAGGATTATCACATTCGCTTCCTGGATTTCGTAATATCAGGATTCGTTTCATGCGCCTGCAGGTACAATATGTCTCTAGTGTCCTGGATTCAGGATTCTCACTCGTGATTTGAATTCAGACACCGACTATCAAGATTTTTCATTCGAGTCTCTAGTGTGCTCTTCGATAATCACGTCTAGAATATTTCAAATTAAGATTGCTTGTTAGTGGGTTAGTGGTTTATTCGCTAACGAATAGAGAAAGAAAGGTTCACTTGTAACGGGATGTAATTTAATGGAAACCCAATGAAAACAACGGAGACAGTACGACGCAGAGCCGAGCGGAAATGCAGACTCCTTGGAGTTTTAAACTTGAATTAAACGTAATAGATAAACACTTAAACGCTTAAAACAAATGCGCATCGCGTTGCTGTCCCGGGGAAACTCGATTAAATTCTCCACCGGCTTCCTGTCGTTTCCTGGTTTTTGTTATTCTTTTCGTTCACTCGCAAATGCAAATGCAATGCAATGCAATGCAATGTGAAGCGAATACAGAGTAAGAGTAAGTAACAATTTTCAATATCCCCAGGGCACATCAGCAAGAGATTACATTACGTTTGATTGCAATTGCAACTCAATTGCAAGTGGCTTGATGCTAATTTCTAAATTCTTTTGCATTTTTCTTCGCTTACTTGGATGTTTTTAATCAAATGTAAACGTAAAATGTTGAAGTATCGGGAATGGAAATTAATTCTGGGGTTCATTAAATTATTCATTATCCTGCTGGCCAAGGGGAGTCAAGTGATTCAAGTGAAAATCGAATCCTCATAATGCTTGTCAAGTGAAATAAGGATTCAAAGTTTCTGAACGCGTTGCTCGTATGATGATGATCACGAGGATGGAGATCAATTGTAAATGCATAGGCATGAGCCAGGACTGCGTGGCGTGGTGGTAGGTTTGAATGCTGAATTATTCATAGATTTAATCAATTTTAATCAGCGAAATGACATTTTCAAAAGAAGGGATGCGCCGACTGAAAAATGTCAGATAAAATGAACTAGGATAGAGGATACTGGGAGTAGTTTGAATGATGTGTCCTGATGTCCTGATTTATGAGTGGGTTTCGAGGGGAAATTACTTTTTGATGAAATATTTTTTCTGCTGATCATGCGCACTCGTCATTTTTCTAAATTATTTTTTAATGACTTACTTTTTTGGTCATTTTTAGGTACATATTTTTTATTTTATATTCAGTATTAAGTACCCACTTACTTACCTACTTTTGTATTTTATGTAAATTTTCAATTCCCCAAAAGACTTATTTTATTTTGAGGAAAGCTTCCCCGTTTGATGGCAACTCGTTAAAGTTTAATTTAATTTCAATCGGCGAATGAAATGACTGCAAAAATTTATGGCCGAATCAAAAACTTGGTAAAAGACTAGACGGACGTAAAACTATATAGAAGAACAATAAATCGGCTTTGCGCGTACATACCATGCGCCATTCGCGACGCCAACGGTTATTAGCCCAGGCCGCGATTTCATTTCCTTGGATGCGTTTCAGATAAGAGCGAATAGCTGGGGGGCAGGGGGCAAGAGGCGGCTTCCCTGAAGATTACTTGAACTAATAGGCCATGCGAATTATCTCATGAATTTCGTGTCTTGGCCCTTGGTCTGGCATAAATTATTCTTCTGTGGAGTGAAAATTTGAGTAATGAGTTTGAATCCGCACCTGAATAATAAATGATAATTGTGAGCAGCAGCGCCAGCGTAACAAACTTTAACTTCAAGGATAAGTAACTTCAAACAAAAGCAAACCAGATCCTGTGTGGGTTTAGTTATTACAGTATAGGGGGTTGCATATCTAAGAGTGTTGTGGTGATGTAGTTAAGTTGCCTATGCTGAACATAAAGTTTTAACTTTACTTATGTACATTTACGTTGTTTGTTTGGAGTATATTATAAAAGTTTTACTTGAAAGAACGCAAGCGCAAAGGCAAGTTATTAATATTATAGTATATTATATGCACATTATGAAAGGAAGTTTTAAATTGAAAATTGAGATTTGGCAACGTTGCAAATTGGATTAGTAGTAGTCCTGCTGCACAGGCGCAGACGCAGTAGCTGAGTCAAGGAGTACACTCATTTATAATAATCCCAGACGGGCATTTGTGCCGGATCACCACTAACCGAATACACTAACTAACTTTCCAGCCAGATTGCAGTGCAGCGTTTCATTAGCTAGCCAGGCCCTTGCGGTGTGGGTGTTGTGCATTGCTAGTCAGCGAGTCTGCTTCGTTAATGATTTATAGTGATTGATTTCTGCACAGATGTACAGCATATGTACACTCAATTAAGGCATAGATTTACATCTCGTAATGCAGTATACACCATGCCCTGCCATAGCACAGCACAGCAGAGCATAGCATAGCGAGCTTAACCCCGTGATTAATGGTGCAATTGTATTGAGTTATTTCGTTTTGGCGTTTAGGCAAGTAATTAATTGCGCCATTTGTTGAATAAATTATGAAAAAATGTCATCGGTTCAATTGCTTGTCAGGTATTAGTTAAATATACCTACTAACCATCTAATTATCTACTTGAAAATTGAATTTTAAAGTAAAATTTATCTAAAATGAATGCACATTTCATATGAAGGCGCAAATGATATGATATTTCATTTCATTACATTTCTCCGCTTTTCGTAACTTTGCCAGAGTTTAAATTTACACCAATTGTTAAGTTCGTCCATTAAAGTTTACCTTACCTACTTCTTCTTCTTCATAGCGGGAGGTAAAAGTACGTAAAATACGTAAGTGGCGAAGGTGACGGCACGGCACGTGTATCCGTTCTCTTGGCCGGGCGGCGGCTGGATGGCTGGATGGCTATATCAAGTCAAATGTTTGCGAGGCGGTGATAGTTGCCCTCTCAGCACACATGGGGAGAATAGATTATTCCAGAAATTGAAAAAGTTTCCCGACTATAACATGCTTAATAAAGTCTGCCAGCTCGTGCCTCCTGCGTTAGGAAAGTTGAGTTCAAAAGTGCGCTTCGTCGCTTGCTGAGTTGTTGCAACTGCAACTATTTCCGACAGTAACGGCCTCTTCCCAAAGCTTCCTCGGCTTGCGTCCTGCAATCAGATTCCTTGTCGGTATAACAAACAAACCGACACCGCGCGGCGCGGCGTCGAAAGTCGTAAAGCATAAGCCGCCGCAAGTGAGATTTGTTTGTATAATAATATTTAATCCGAAATAAACGGCGTTAAAGAGCCGAAAACGCCGCTTGCGCTTGCTGTTTAATGGCCGGTCTAGTGATAAATGTCAACGACTGCAGCGACACCACGCGCCTGTGATGCGGATATACGAGCAGTGATTTCATGATCATCGCAATAATAATAAAATTACATGGCCGCTGGTCGCTGGTCTTTTGATTTTTATTACCAGCATGTATTATAAATGCTAAATGGACATAAGTAATTCAATTTTGAATTAAATCTTCATTTGGCAAGAAGTAAAGATTCGAGAATAAGTTTTTGTCATGTCATGTTGTACAAAGTACGAGCATAATATTGCTTGCTTTAATTAAACTTTTTCTTGTGTGTTGTAATCTGTCTTCTGCATATAAGTGAATATTATTTTTTCCGTCCGGCCCTGAATGATTTATCGCAAAATTAAGATGAGTGTTGAGCAAGCAGCTGGGCGGCTGGGCGCTGAATGCCAGCCAGGAAACGAATTTATTGCAGTTATAAATTAAAACACGCTTCTTGTTTTCAACTAGATTTATGCGGTAGTGCTTGCTTCTTTGCCTGCCTTGGTCTGCGTCGCCTTGCCTTGGCGTAAGAATATGCTTTTCTTATTTTTTCCTTCGGCGCCAATGAAAGAGAGTTGAAGAGCGACATTGAAAATGGCAAATGAGTTTCTTTTCCTTTCGTTTTGCATTCGTGCGGTGGCTTTCTGCCTAATCACTTCTAAGCCATTTATCTGTCGCCTCGTGCTCTCTGCACGCATGTGCAACAAAAGCTGCCGTGACCGCAAATACCCTGCCTGCCTGGATGCTTGTCTGCTTAGGACAATGTGCTATTTGTCCAGGAATCCGGCAGAGAAAAACCGTCAACGTCGACAAAAGACTTGCCAGTTCAGCCAAGAGCTCAGCTCAAGCCTTCATATGAAGGCGCGAGCGCAAGAGCAAGAGCAAGTAAAATTATATTTAAGGTGCATTCGTATTCGCGTTCACATTTACTCACTGTTAAGTCGTATTGTGTATGAACTGCAGCATGCATTCTGGTTTCTATTCAACTGCAATGGGATTGCATTGCATTGCATTGCATTGCGAATGCACGGGCTGTTTACCCACGCGCGAAAAACTCGTCCATCCGGCAAAGAAATGATTAATGCAACTCCTAAATGCACGCGACTTGCCAAATCGCATTACAACTTTTTCTACCTTTTCTTCGCCTTCTCTCGCCACTCTGCTGTCTGAAATTCTTAAGTTTAAGTTTGCCATGTTCATGTCGAAAGGATAACAGTTTGTTGTCCTGTTTGTTTTGTTCTGATGTGCAAGCAAAAATAAATTTATTCGGTAGTTTTATGCACACGTGCAAAAAGTGCAATGGCATTTTTGTTTGTTTGCATCCATCCAGCATTGTTACATGCGGTTGGCGGCTGACAATTTCAGTGCTTCATCATATGGCCGCAGGAGTTTTTCACGTTCAGACATTTGCAGTTCAGTCTGTCTGTCTGGTGGTGCATAGTTTTTCATTAAGTTGCTCAAAGAAAGGATAAAAAATCACGTGCAACTTTAGACTGTGCCCTGAAGTAAAGCAGGACATAGTTAAGCAACGCAATGTGATGTAAAGGCAAAAAACGCAGCAGAAACAGAAACAAGCGCTGAGTGAGCACAGAAACAGGAGGAGAAAAAGGGCAAGAGTTGCAAACTATGCGGGAAAAGTACGCAAGTTTTAACGATTAACCGCGTCGCGTCGCGGTGTGCCCGCCGTTCTTGATGATTGAATGCATTTAATGAAGAGAGTGTGCTTCAGGCGACAGTTTCTACTTACACTCGAATCTCTTTGTGCCTCTTTCTCTCTTTATGAACATGATCGAAAACAGAACAAGAAGGAGAATGGAATGCAATGTTGTGTGATGTAAAATATTACAGGAAAACTTCATAATGTTGATGATCATGCTCGTACTCATGATCATGATAATTAAACAAGTAATTATCAGTCGTTGTGAGTGGAAATTGTGCATTGTATGCAACCCACCACACAATAAGTTATTGATGAACTAAATATTAATTAACTTGAGTAGCTAGTATGTATGTACATAGTTAATAAACAATTACATTAATAGCAAATCGTAAAAAACTTTTGCACTGAAAATGAAAAGTTAGTTGGTTGGTGGCTGGTGTTATTTAAATGTACGTGAAATGAAATGCTTTTAGCGTTATAGTTTTAAAGCGAACATGAAAACATTGAAATATTGTAATTTCAATTCACATATGCATAACGGTATTGTGATTGTAATTGAATAGAAGTTAGGATTTGAAAGCCAGCACACCGCTGTGCTACTTAGAATGCAATTATTCGCCAACAATAATTCATCTGTAAGTGCATAAAAAGTGCATTGCGTTCGCAGGCCCAAAGCATGCGAAATTATTTATAACGTTTGGGTATGGAACATTGAGTTTGGTATCCTACATGCGACTGGGACTGGGACTGAAGTGAAGTGAACTGTTTAATCGGAAGTGCGAGTGAATTTCGCAATGTGTTGCAATTGTGGTACGAATGAGCGTTCAGGTACGAGCTTTGAGCACGAGCACGAGCACCGGCACTGATTTATTGCAATGAGTTCGTAATTTACAACGCGGATTGCTATCGCAGAGCAGCGTAAAGCAGAAAAACGCAGGACGAGGACGAGGACTAGGACTAGGGGTAGCACGTAGGGATGTAAGGTAATATGTACGTGCGAAGTTGACCCGCATGAGCGCGCCACTATCGCTCTACATTTGAACTGAACTTCTTCCCGCTGTGAAATTGGCGCTTAATAAAAACGGATATACTCGCCACTCACTTCCTCTCTTCCTCTCACTCTCTATCTTTCTCTGGTAGTATCATTGTAGATCGCAGTTCAGTCCCAAACCGGAACACTAATGAAATTGTTGTTTTCATAGTTTAGTTGCTTTGCTTTACTTACTTTACTTTGTTTCGTTTCATGTTTTTAGGTTATGTTCGTAATTTAATTAATTTAAACAAACGTGTTTTTTATTGAGACTTTCCCTTTGTTGTTTGTTTGCACTTGATAATTAGTAATTTGTGCGCAGAATGTAGCAGAAAATGTTGAAAAGTGTGCATATTTTCCCAGACGGTTTAGTAATGCATTTAACCCTGAATATCAAACGCCTTTTTATATTCAATTGCACGTCAATCGAATGTCTCAAGCTTTTTTGTTTCATTTTCTTTTGCCTTTTTAAGTTTGTTTAACTCAAAATCAGTGTATTTGTCTTCGGAATCCATTCATATTTAATATTCAATCCCTGAATTCCCTGAAGAAAGCTGATTTTTTTGGGGATTTATTTAATTCTCTGCTGGCTACGAGATGAATTAATTCAAGTCTAACGCGTCGGCGTAATTTGACGCTTTACCTCGTTTCAACTGATAAGAGATGGTCGCCAACTTGGCCATTAGCGATTCCCTGTCCTACTTGTTCATCTTCATCTTTTTCTTGGTCTTCGTCGTCGGCTTCGGCATAACTCATACGAATTTTTTAAGATCTTTTTGGCGGCGAAAGTGAAACGGAAGGTGCGATGATGCTATGCTGAGACTTCTTGTAATACTTTCTTCCTGGCGAAACCAGGACTTAAACCGTAATCTCCTTAGTCTTTCGTCGTTCGCTCGTCGTCCCTGCGTTTTACGCTCATTGCCCAAAGTTCTAAGATGTTAATACTTAGCAGCATTTATCAAACGTCTGGTTGCCGATGTGAAAATATTTAAGTCTACCCTTAGTAAACTCTTATTTTCCGCGGTCTTGACAGAAATATTTTGGTTTCTACTCATGCTTTACTCATGCAATGCAATGCAATTTAACTTGATGAAGATGAAGAAGAAATGCACGCGCGCAGTAGAAGGAAAATTCATGTTGAATAAATAAACATTGGGCTTGCACTTGTGATGTGCTGTCTTCTTCGAGTTTAGCGCTCTGGAACAGCTTTATTCCGTCGAACGGTGTGAATCTTCAGCACTCGGCGCACCTGTACGTGGGTGGCTGTAGCCGAATAAACGATTACGTTTCGCGGCTGGGCCAAGTTAGGTTATGACAAAATTCGTCGCTCGCTCTGAGGGCTCGGATGGCGTCCTGTCAGTACCACCACTACAACTATCTCTTCCCGCCCTTCATTCCAACGGTAGTTGAGGTACAAGTACCTACAAGATAATATTATCAAGGATCACTTTAACGTCCTTTCTATGCTACGCTGCGCTGCGTTTGCTGATTATTCAAATTTCATGTGAAGATATGCAGATATGGCAGATGAACTTTGATGAAACGTTTCGAATTTCTTAAAATTGTACGCGTTTTAGGGGTGACTTTGCTTGGTAAGAATTCATTTGCCATTGGGTTTGTGCAATTGTCGGGCACGTTTTGTTAAGTATTGCATTATTCAAACAGGCTGTTCATTTATTTGCACCTCACTGCTTGCCTGCCTGTAGAACTCATACAATTGTATACTCAAGGCTTTTCGTCGCTCAACGACGACGACGCGCGACGTGCTATGCTGTTGAGGTGTATGGTTTGGTTGGTTTTGGTATTGTATTGTATTATTGCAGTGCTGAGCGGAGCGGAATGGAACGGTGCGATTCCTTCTGGCACCATTGAATTAATGAAAGTGCTTAACCCAAATTTCCGATATTCGTCCTCTAAGTGCTTCCATTATTTATTTGTCTTGTGCTTTACATTTGACTCAATCATAAAAAGCGCCGCGCGACGCGCACTTCCACACAATTCCAATCGCGAACAATGCGTCTTCAAGTGGCTTTTTATTTCCTTCCTAGCCTAGCCTGGATTGCGTCTTATCGCAGTTTTGCGCTGCGCTTTTTGTATTTCAATTCACTTCTGTACAGTGTTTCATGGATGCAAATCTTAAGAGCTTCCCCCAACAGTCATTAATTAATTCAAGGAGGATTGAATTTGTTAATCATTTAATCAGTCATAAATGAGATAAAGTACAGAAAATATTTATAAACACTTTAACATTTGACCTACAAGTTGGCCAATAACAATCCAATCACGTCGTTCATCTTCCCTAGATTTAACCAAGTTTGTCCGTTATTTATTCCTTATCGCTGAGGCCCGGGTTTGCTGGCGAATGAAGATAAGCATGAATTAACATCCATAATTTTTCATCTCATTTTCTGTTCTATTCTGTCCATATCAATTCAAATGTAGATTAATAGTGGGTTGCCTGCCTACGTTTACGTTGGCAACTCATATTGAAATTGAATGAAAAGTTTAAATATGCATAAATATTATACTTACGTGTGCATATACAGGCGGTGGCTTTACGTCTACGTCAAAAATTAATTTTCTGTGTGCATTGCGCAAGAATAAGTCATCTGAGCGTCAAACACACTTAGCAACAAGACGATTAATCATCTCCTGTACGTACAGCGCATCATGCATCAACTCGCAAAATGAAAATGTAAATATTTACTCGTCGGACATGAATTATTTTTCGGACTAAAATACTCATTAATTATTTCCTCTCTGCTCTTACTCTACTCTTCTCTTTCCTTCTCTCATGTTTCCCTATTTTCTTCTCCCTTGCTGCGCGGATTTTATTCACTCTGGTTGTATTTTTACTCTGACGCTGGCCAGGATTATTTTATTTTGTTGTTTAAGAAGTTTTTTATTGCGACATGATAAATTATTATCTTTGGGAGAAAATTCTAATTAAAATGAATGCGTATACCTACGTACTGAGTGCTCAGGGGTAGGTAAATATTGTCTACAAGTTTAAGAGAAATGCAATGAAAATGCATATGAAAGCGGTGATATAGAGTAGAGTAGGCCACCCACATGTCTCCATGCAGGTGCGGTTGATAAATGAGAAGAAATCGCGCTTGCGATTGCAATTTGCACAGGACTGTGCTTGTGCTGTCAAACAAAAACCGGAACGGAAGCGAAACGTGGCAAATGCATCGACAAAAGCTGGCAGAATCTTATGCATGGCTAAGTAAACTTTAAACGGCGCGCAAGCGCACATGTCGCATTGCCTGATGCGATGTGCTGTGATGCATTCGATATCATGTTTGCCCAAACTATCACTCATTGCCTGGAATTTCACGATTCGAGTCGAGTGCTGGCAGAATGTTTGCCAGTTTGCCAGTTGTCGCCGAAAAAACAACATTCGTGCCTGCGTTTTCGGTGATGAATCGATCACGCCGAATGCCCAACCCTTCCCTTCGCGTCCCGGTGCAGTAAGTGTACTAATGTTGGCGATGGGGCGTGAGATTAATGCATTTCCAGCCAAAACATCGCCACCCGCAACCGTCAATAAAGCATTTAAATGATACGCCAACGCAACGCCATGAATTCTTTTGAAGGCGCCATCTAAAGTTCGCAAAGCGCAAAAAAAGAATCTGTAATAAATGATTCTCTTCCACTTTGGATATTTTATGTGCATTTGGCATAAAAACACAGAAAGGACAATAAACAATCAATAAGTTGTCAATCTGTGGCCTGGCAGGGCTTAAGCAGCTTACACTTGCAATCAGGACAAACAAGGGAATAAACCGCGCGAGCGCGAGCGCAAAATGATAACAAAACAAACACTCGACTCGTCTTGCTGCAAGTGCGCATTGTTCTGAAGCTCGCAGAGCGAAGAGGAGCTTCTTGTGACTTCCTCCGCATTGTGACAAACGCGCAAAGCGACATTTATTAGATTTATCGATGATGTCGCAACATGTGTACACGTTTCATTGAAATCAATTGTGTTTTTCATTACATTCTTCACTTTTCTTCAATTTACTTTACTTTGAAGAATTTAAAGCTTAATATTTCTTAAAGTCTTGTAATTTATTTTAGTTCACATTGATTTTGATTGATTTTTGTCTGATTGTTTTGTTTGACTTTTCATTTGGGTTTTATCGATTTATAACAGCCTTGTTTTTTTACTCACGCGTTAGTATTTGAGATCAAGATGGCAGAATGTGAAGCGAATGAAAAATATCGGCAGTAAATGTGCAATTCTATTGCCATCAAGCGCAAGCGCAAGAATAATACGGATATAAACTATGATCCAATGAACATGACACTCACTCAGTCAGTGGGTCTTTCGTGTGCATCGTGGCGTGTATACTTGTCAATTTATTGCGTTATTGCGAGGGAATATCGCAAATATCATTCGGAAATATCGCGATATCAGCAAATGCCGCAATGACATTAGCACGTCAGCGCGCGTCAAATGACTATCGACTATCAGCAGTAAATTTTGCGCCGAATGAAAGCCGATCAAAATCGAGAATAAAACCTAATTTGTTTTTGTTTTTTTGTTTGTTTGTTTCATATTTCATTCGATCAATTAACAATTAGTTGACATGCCAGATATTAATTACAACAATTAGTCGCGGATGCTTAATGTGACTTGGAGTTATGTCTTCATTAGTGCGTCCGCGTTCAGTCTTCTTGTCTTGATAGATTGTAATTAAGATCCTGCTAATTAATTACGCACCTATCACGTAATTAAGGTAATTGCTAATTAGTATTTACTTTTTTCTCAAAAAATTAAACAGAAGCTTTCAGGCTTCAAAGTGACTAAGTACGTATGATGTACCTTACCTGGTAATTTAATTTTATTGAAATGTCTTACAATATTGTACAATATTTTGCGTCGTCAAAGGGTTGGTTCCTTTCAAAGGGAGGCAAGCAATAATATTCTAGACCATTTCATATTATAGAGCTCGTTTCCCAGCAACAATGGTCAGCATTCGCGAATGTTTGCACTTGAATACTGATTCTAATTCAGATTCAGAGTCAAATTCAAATACACGTTCAGAGTCAAATATAGATTCAAATGCGAGCCTATTTACCAAAGAGATATTTGCGATACCGACAAATCGAAAAAGTTGCCCATGTTTGGCGAATTACTGATAGCACATCCCAGGCCACACAACGCATGGCAAGGCAAGGCAAGAATTGACCCTTCTGGCTCGTCCTCGATTCTGTGCGACTCTTTGGCAGTTTCTAAGCGTGGGTGGGTTCGATTGTATATTCGATACACAGGTTCGATCCAAGCTGAAAGTCAAATACATATAAGCAAACTGATATTAAGTGAGCACTTGGCTAAAGTAGCCAAAGTACTCGAAGGACGAAGTCAAACGCAAGAAAAACAACGCACAAGCTTACAAAAACTTGTTTCGTATATAAAATAAAGCAAACGTGGCCAAGTAGCCAAGCGACCTGCCATTCTGTCAATATTACGTCAACTCACAATTGGTCTACTTTCCTCGCAAGTGCCTAGTCGTTTATTTTTTCTAAAGTTCTTCTCTCTATTGTATTTTTTCTTGAATTTCTTGAATTTCAAGAGTAATTTCACTATAAACTGACTAAAGCTCTGTGGAAATAGAATAGCTGACTTGAGTCTTGAAGGATAAGCCGTAGCAGAAGTAGAACATCGGCCGCAATTAAATCCCCGCCTCGGCGGCGAGAAAATGATCATGACTATGACGCTGAAAGCATGAAGAAGCGTTGGATCTCAACATGGGCATGCGAAACCCGCACGAAAAGCACGAAATAACATATTATTAATTCAGGTTCTAAGGAAGGACTAAGACAAATGGCGAGCGGGCACTGCCGTCAGCGCCACCATTATTTTTGATTTACCACGTCTTGCTAAAAATGCCTGGAAGCAGCTACTTAAACATACAGTTTACAATACTTTACAAGACCATCGTTTACGTTCCCGTTCACGTTCATGTTTACAAATGTCTTCTTTTTATTTTACACCATAAACTGGCCAACAGACCAAGAAAATATATAAAATGGCCTTGAAAAGCAAGCAGAAAAAATCAGGGTGTGTGACTGACGTCGTTTATTATCTGGTGCTAACCTAACAACAGGGAACGTAGTGGCAGGCATGCTTTCCCTAACCACGAATGAACACTTCAACGTCATAAACCTTACACGTTCGGGCATATTTTCCGCTTAGTAAACTGCAAACTACATTTCGGTGGCGAAAACATGAACTAACTTCTATTATTTCCATTGCTAATAAATTTAAATTGATTTTTGTCTATTTTTGTTCCAGAATTGCCATTTGGGAAAGATAAAGAAGGGGTGAGTGTTTATACAACTTGTTGTTATTGCATGGCAGTGTGGACTCGAATAGTTTCCCAATGTTTATTCAATTCCTCGGCTCTTGTGCTGTGGTGGTTTAGAGCCCTCAAGAGACATTTAACTGCGCCGCGTTATTCCTTCGTTGTGTGTACATACACACCAATCAACTATTAATAATCTGGCATGCGAGGTGAGCCTTCAGCAAATTTCTGTTCTTGAAACGGGCGAACTCGATATATCCATACATCCATGGACCAGAACGTGGCGTTCGCGTTAATATTCAAATTGATGTTGATCTACTTGTATCAGTGTATCACTGCTGTACGCTGTGCTGTGCTGTGGTTCCTCCTAGATGTCGGTGCTGAAGTATTCAATGCTCGATAATCTATATGCATATAAAGCGAAATTTGCACTTGCTCACTACCTCCAGCTTAGAATCTTAGTGCGTTAAGTAATATGCAAACGCCCCGTTTCGTGCTGGGGTAAATAATTGCGAAAAAATTGGGATAAAGGGAATTCATTGATATAAACCGAGGCGGACGTGGGTTTTCTGGGGATATGATGTATCTACTGGGGAGCAGGCCCGATAATAAATCGCACAATGCCCGACACCGGATGCTGGATGTTGGATGAGAAAAAACCATGCGGATCCTCAAAGAGGCGCATCAACTTCCTGTCAATGTTTTGCGCTTCACGCACAATTTCACCAGCGCCAGCGCCTGGTCGAAATTTTCAGCGTTTATTTATGACTGGGTGTAATACACTTGAGAGTATCACTTTCATTTCTACTTAAAATGAGGAAAAAAGGAAGAAAACACAATAAAATAAAACAGAAAAGGCAAAGGCAAGGAGAAAGAATAATTTTAAGTAGAAATTGTCAAATGGCCAGAAAGATTTTGCAGAATTTCTGATTGCTTGATGTATTCTCATATGTGGTGGCGAGACGAGTGAGTGGTGTAATTTTAAACGCCATTTACGTACGAATGGGAATGCAAAATGCGAAGAAATGGTTTCCGAATCTGTGCGTTTGCTTTCCATAAAAGAAAATGTTTCATAGTGGTTGGGAGCGGAGCGCGAAGACCGTTTGTCTGAGAAGTAAGCGAAATCTTTGATGCAGATTGTGTTAGGTGTGTGTTTAGTGCTCCTTCTATGGGGATAAATTTCGCGCGAAATGTCGGGGGCGAATATAATGCGCCGCGATGAGATTAAATCGAGCGCGACGCGCCGCGCCTGCTTTCATCAGCAGCCTGTTTGTGCCTGCCTCTGGCAAAAAGCAGTGCGTGATGCACGTCCAGAGGATGCGAATGTTGCTAGGAAAGAAATGAAAATACATTTTGTATGCGCCAGCACTGTGTCGGTAGTAAAATACAATAGAAATCATGCGCTTGCTCTCGCTCAAAGCTTTCCATATTTGTAAGAAATCTTTCAACGCTCATAATGTACGATGTGTGGTGGTGTTTTTCTTTGGTTTCGTTCTTTTTGTGCAATTTTAATTTTGGTTTGTGGTACTATAGTATAGTAAGTATACATTTTATTCCATTTGTAAGATCAAAAATGTTATTGCTATTTACGCGTTTGCACGCAGTTCAAATGGATAAAATGAAGTTGATGGAATGCCATGCATGATGCCTGAAGAATGAATGGGATTTTCATTTAGTGGCATTTAATTTAAAGCATTTATTTAATTTTTGCGTGAACGAGTTGCACAAATTAGTGTTTGGTATGAGTACAGATTTAGGCAGATACACAATATAAATAAACTCACTCATCACAGGTAGGCTTGTAATATAAGTTGCCTATATGAAATATTTTAATAAAACATCAGTTTTTTGATAACGTGCACTAACCACTGGCGGCGCCACTTTGACTCGTAATGAAAATGTAATACTTTTTTAATACAGTGGTCGCCATTCGAATGGCGCTGTTGTTTTTCCATTTAGTTTTTAGTTATTTCATTGGAATGTAATCCATGAATAACATATATCGGCTCTGGATGTATGTATGTATCCATTGATAAATATTCAAAACGTAACAATATTTAGCGCAGCCCAGAAAACTAAAATTGAACACCACGAACTGACTGTGTACCTGCATATTCAATACAAATAAACTATTCATATAGGTACATATCTGCATTTTAAAATTTCCTGAAAAATGTACGAACGTTCTTTGTGCATTGCGTGCACATTTTAGTGGAAAAATATTATGCGGTAGAAAGTTATTTGCAATTTAACAAGCGCATGCGCATGCGCAAGGCCAAACGTAAGCGGAAACACAAGCATCCAATGAAAATATTCTATTTTATTCAAAACCCCTACAATTTTTGGAAATGTTTGTCTTTTTGGGTTATATTTAAATTTTCCGCTTCCTGTATTTATACGGATTCTGACCCTGAAGCTGTATCTCTAGCTGTGTGGTCCTGAACCTAAACAAAAACTATGCGCGAGTTTTGTTACAATTCTCCGAATGAAATTCAATACGCGTACACGAATGAATTTTTTCCATTCGTGTTTGTTGCTCGAATACGCGTGAAAATGAAAATGTTTTACGGTAGGCAACATTGTAACAGAAGAAGTGACAGGAAATATAACGAAATGCCGATGCCTATGTTGATGCTAAATCGGCCAAAACAAAATAAAAAGATTCGCTCGGAATTGGAATGCACGTAAACTGCGGATTTCCGCTGCGAGTCCGTGGAAAAAGTTTATTTAATAAACAAGCAAACCGAATTTTTTGATTTATTCTCGAAATAAATAAAAGTAATTCGCTGAAATGCGGCATCTGTGCGCCGATGAATTATGAACTGGCTAATGAAGTGGAAAACAAGCGGAAAACACGATTTATCAGACGACATCGCATTGCCTAACGGACAACTTTCTTAGCAGGTCATGAGGTCGAACTTGAGGCGAAGGCGCCGGTCACTGGTGAAAACTTACCTTGTTTTAAACGGTTTAAATTTAATTCACGAAACGTTTTAGTTTTACAGCGGTTTTAGTTTAATCTTCTCTTGCTGTGAGCGTGAATCATGTGTGATTCTCTTCATAGTTTTGCCAATTTACAAGACGGAAGCGCACCACCGGAAATACAAACATAACTCTCCTTATTCTTATGCTTCGCGCAGCCGGGACGAGATGAGATTTAAGATTTAACATTCAAGATTCAAGATTCGCCTTGTATTAGGTCGGATGTGATGGGATGTGCGATGCAAACGAATTAAACCCAAGGCAAGGCTAACAGGGCAGAGGGTAATGAAACATGCGCTTTGTGCTCGTAAAACGACGCGCGAAACAAGTTAACCAACAATGTAGCAAGTGTACATACTTTATGCTCGTTTTAATTCAGAAATCACAGAACTTACTCAAAGTATACATAGTGGAATATTTAATTTAATTTAATTTTTACAATGACAAGTGTCGGCATTATTGGTCTGTGAAGAAAACGCTGCCAATGCGCAGCAACAGTGCGAAAGCCTGGCAATAAGTGGCGATAAGGGAGATGCTAAAAAACAACATACACATACACATACACTAGGCCCAGATGGCGTGTTAGGTTGTGTTGTGTTGTGTTTGTTTCTTTGTCAAGAGCAATTTTTTCTTCGTCTTGCTTGGTTGCTTGCGCTTGCGCTTGAATATGTATTCTTCTCATTCTCATAGTATTTATTTGTTGTTTCGTGTATCATGTTTCACGTTCTTTTCTCCTGCTTTCACTTTGCTTCCGGTTTATTTTTTTCCCTGTGTGGTGGCACTCAGTGGAACGAACACTCAGAGACGCAGAGACGCAGAGACGCAGACGTACTCTTGTATAACGGAAGGATAGGTAATGGTTCCGCGTTGAAAAACAGACGGACATTAGTGCGGCGCATCTTTCAAACTGGCTGTGTTTTGATGTGTGGTTGCTTGCGCTTGAGTTTGAGTTTGGGTTTGAGCTGGAAGCCCATTAGAATCTTTTACCCAAATGACTGCACACTCCGTCCGGTTCGGTTACACAATGCGATATTCGTTTCTTTTTTCGAGTTTGTTACAGCACTTGAGTTTGGTTTTTTCAGGTTCTGGTTTGCGATTCATTTGTTTGTTGCCCACCAATAGCACGTATGTCTTTACACACATGTAATGTAATACAACGGATGATTATTCTAAATCAAACAAAAAAAGGACGATTTTTTATAAGTATGTACAATAAGAAATTGTAATTTTTTGTTTTTGGCGAGTTTTTGGCAAGGATTATGACGCGACTGATGCGTCAGCGAGGGTATTGAGACGAGCAGGCGCGTAGTAAGGGCGGGCGTCGCGACGCTCGGCTGGCTGGCTGGCGGAGGTCCTGCAGGACGCGCGAGCGCTTTCCCGATAGTTGCATCCAAGCCGCGGCGCGAATCGGGGCCACTGTGTCGTCGCCCATTCTTGTTCGTTCGTCGTGCTTCGCGTCGTCTTGTTGTTGAAGTCGTTCGTGTGCAAAATCAATTAATGAAATTAATTGCATTCAATTAATTCAGTGTGCTGTTAACGTCATCGCATTCGGCAGGCGGAAGTAACTTCTCGTGTTACTCCTTCTCCATTTTCTTCGGCTTGTTTTTGAGAAGAAGATTTTAATTTAAATGCAAGAAAGGCAAAAAGTAATAATTTGTGAGATTTTTAAGATTCAGGACGAAGGACGAAGAACGAAGGAACGAGCGAGTGTTTGTCAATGACTTGTTTGCTCGCAAATTAATCTGCAATGAAATTTAATTACTCAGGGGCGTAATTTAAAAATAGAGTGCTGTGCTTGTCAATTCAATTACCTTTAATTAATTTATTTAGTTTTATTTAATGGATTAGCGACTAAAAAACAAAAACAAAGACACAAATAAAAACAATACTTGTGCATGTACATATATAGGCAACCACACCCACAAATATCATATATTTTCAAAGATATTTCGGCTGCAAAGTAGTAACGCAGGCGTGCTTAAAGGTTTTGGGTAGCAATTTGTAGGCGAGTATCCAAATTATAGTTGTAACAAAACCGGCACAACACACGGAGGGCGCACAAACAAGTCATATTAAGGCAAACTTGTTGGGTGGTCGTTGGGCGGCCGGTTGGTCGTTGAAAGGAAACTGCTAACGGAAAGCCAACGTCCTGTAACAAACGCAAACGTAAACGCGAACGCAAACACCACTGAAAGCTGTCGAGGTGTATTATGAATAAAGTGTACAAGTGGATAACCTAACATTTATCCCCTGAGCTTGAATTTGAGCGTGTTTGCCATCAATAAAATTATGAATAAAAAATAACTTAAGAAAGTCAAGCAAGAAAGCATTAATTTTCAATAATTGTGGTGGATTTCACTAAAAAAGAAATAATTGAAAGAAAACACACAAAAAGTCATGAAATTATTTGATATCTCAGGGTATCTGGAGTGTAATTGACGGACAGGTGTCGGATGTAATTTAAAAGTTGTGGGTCTGCGTCCGGGTAGTGCTGGTGAAACCAAGTTTTAATGGATTTTTCCGAAGCGCCGGACCCGGCCGTTACATTGCATTTGTCATCCCAGGGCCTTATCAGTCGGCTGTTAAGAGACTAACACACTTGCTTTGCTTTGCTCAAAGGCCGAGAGTTATCCACATAGTCGAGGCGAAGCGAGCCGAGGCGAATTGAGTCCTGTAGTGTCCTGTCTGGTTTCTCTCATCTCATTTTTCACTTTAAGAAAGAACACAAAATAAAAAGAAGGACCTACATCTTAAATGACTTGATTGCTTATTTTTCACAGACAACTATAAAAAGAAACTTAATTAAAGTCTTAATTAGGTAATCAGTCAATAACTAAGACATTTTTCAATTAAATATTAAATATAATGAATGTTATTTTAAGTTAATAACATCTCTAATAATAAAATAACAATTTTTAAGAATGCATTTGGCAGTTTCTCCTTTCTTCGTCTTTTGAATTTGGCTTGAAATTGCAATGCGAAGACGTTAACAGCTTGATTGATGAATATGCGCGCGCGTTCGTTCGCCTTTTAGGTGTGTGCAATTGTGCCTCGTGTTCCTGCATCTACAGCTCAGCTATCTGCATTGGAAATCAGCGGAAATCTTAAACTTGCGCTGCTGATCTATTATCGATAATCGTGGCCGGAACGAATGAGTAGTGAGTGAGTACCAAGCACCAAGCATCCAGCAGGCAATATAATACATACGCGTACAAAAGAAAACAAATTGTGCTTGCGCTTGTGCTCGGCGATGACGGATTATAATGCAGTGCGCGCTCTAACTGATTGCTCAAAAGCGCGCCCTGTCAGCCGCTAATGTGTTGTGTCCCTGTGCGTGGCGTGGCGTTTGATTAATTCCGAGTGCCAGTGATAACTCATCGACCCGTGGCATTATGTAACCAATCTCACATTTCAAAAACTTGAAAAAGTTGGAAAAACATCGCAAACAAACGCAACCAACACACAGCACACAGCGCACAGCGTCAAGGCGGAAAATTGGTGGTTTGGTGTCCTTTGGATTGTCAATTTGCCGCGAACAATATGCTGCCTGATTGCTGGATACAATACGTGATCAGTGGGTTGCTGATCGCACATGCAACTCTTGCTGCGCCCTCTGTGGTTACCAATCAGGAAAATCTCCAAGGTATTGCAACATTTTCACATTTAAATTGAACAATGTGTTTTTCTTTTCCTTTCATTTCCCTTCTGTGGTCTTTTGATTGTAATTTATTTTGACAAATGCATTATTATTGTATCAGTTATGACATAAGAATGAAGAAAATAAGTGCTTCGCAGAGAAGTTTGATGCAATCGAGAAAATCCCTGGTGCTCAGAATAAGGGAAGAGAAAGAAGTCGAGTCGTATAGATTGGCCTAACTAAAATTAATGCCTTTTCTTGAAGAGTCGTCGTCGACGGCGTACGGCGTTGTCGTTGTTCTGGGTCCAAAAGAAGAAGAAATAATACAAAAAAATATATAAAATGAAAGCACGAAGCGTGCCGAAGTCAGTCGCAAAGGGTCGCCTGCCGCCCCTGAAAGCGATCTGAAAGCAAGTCCAGTTCAGTAAATAGTTTTCTAATGCAATTTCAAGAACGGACCATGAATGGTCAAAGACGTTGAGGAGTTGAAAATTCAATTAGAACAATAATTTCTACATCTCTGTAGGTTTTTGAGTTATGGACGCATAAATATAAAAAAAATTGCCTTTTCTTAAAAATTTCGTTTCATAAAAATGAACTAACGAAGCAACAAACGTAAGTAAAGAAACGGCACGATTTATAAAAAGCTAATGAGCATGTTTTCCCACCTGTTCCATTCGTTGGCGTGAAAAATTTCATCAAAGTACATGTGTAAATGTTTATTCTTTGATTCTCCTTTTTCTTCGCTTCAAATTAGCTCATTTATTCTTCTTGCGAATTATTATCCTTAAATATTTTCAATTTTCTTACGCTGAGCGAAGGAAAAGTATTGCTGTTATATTTCATATTTTATATTGCACGTGCGCCTTCGAGTTTCATCTGGAATTATTGAATATTATCACAAGCAAGAGTAAAAGAAATACAAAAAGTAAAAAACAAGCGAAGAGGATAAACTTGAAGACGCCGCCGCCGCCGCTGCAGCTGGTGAAGAATCTATGAATTTTTGAATTCATCGGCTTCTGACAAGACGCGTGTGTCGGAATGAGGATTTTCGCACATCGATTTTAGCTTTGCATCAAATGCCTTCCTTGCGGTAGCCGCATTTTCAGTCGCAGCTACATATTATATTTATACGTGCAGAAGGTGCACAAGTGTTGTGTTGTGCAATTTACAGTCTGGGGATTTCATTGAAGAATATTTATGGCTGACGATCTTCCTGTTCGGCTTTATTATAATATAATCCCACGCCATAAATAAATATTTGATGCCTCATAAATTATACTCATATACTGAATATATTATACATGAATGTTTATTCACTTCCTTCCTTCAGCTTCATCTTTGCGAAGCAAATTGAAGAATTGGTTGAGTTGAAGAAAACCTTTACGTTACATTGTTACACTGTTACGTTGTTATATTTCTATGAGTGATAACATAATTTCGAAATCAACTAAGCAAATGTTTGCTATTTGAAGCACTTCTTTGATGCACTTTCTGCAGCCTCAAGCACACACTGAGCAAATAACAAGCAGCAGCAACAGCAGCAGAGCAGAGAAGCGCCGAAACAAAGGCGAAATAAAATTGGCAAACATGCACTGCATTCTCTAACGAGAGTTTATTCGTCTTTGTACACAGAGTTTAGCAGTCGTCACGAAAGTTTCCCTCCCGACTCCCGACTGGCATAATGGGAAATATTTAATTAGCATTCGAGCATGTCATGTGAACAAGAAACGCAATGTACCTACTAATTCATATTTAATTGAATTCAATTGCTTGCTATAAGGCAACTCAACAACTTCAACAACGCAAAAGCGGAATTATTATTGGAGCCGAAGGGAACGCTTTATTGATGCGAGTTTAAAAGTTTAAGGTATAACTCAAATAAAAAACTTTACGCATTTGCGTGCCATTATTGGAGATGAGTTTACATTTAAAGTTCGTTGGTTCGTTGGTTCAAAGTCAAGTCAAACAGAATTTAGCCAAAGTTTAATTATGATACTTACCTACCTACTTGTTTTGCATTTGTTTGCTTTTAGAATGAAATTTAATAATATATAAAGTGTGATAATATTTAATAGACTTACAGGTGTTGATATTTTTGACTCTTTTTAAATTTTTTCGGTCGTTTTTTATTATTTTCTGCCCTTCTGGGTGGTGAATATTGCTTGTGCTTGTTCTGTGCCTGGTAATAATGCTGATTATCATTGCTATTTTCATTGCTAATGGTTATGAAGCTGGGAATGGTGGGGAAGAAGTCATAGTCATATTTTTTCAACGTTTGGTGTAATTTTTTTATCCCTCATTGTGTGACTTATAAAGGGTGAGCCCTTATGAGCATTAATGTGCGAATGAGGATCATTAACAAGCCCTATTAACACGTTACGTAAATGTAATCTTTTTTATCGATTTGTTCTTGTTTTTGCGCCCGCGTTTGCACTTAAGCCTTATTTTAATCTCTATACTTAATACCTTGTTCCAGGTAATGTCAGATTAGAATCATATTAGAATGCCGTCAGCATTTTAGATTATTGTGAAACTTACGTTCACTCGTATTAATATAGATTGAGTACACATATTATGAATGCAATTAATATTAATTTATCAATTTAATCTACGGAAGGAATTACGATGCAGATTAGGGTAAATATTATCCTACAATATGAATATTTGTTGTCTGGGGAATGTGTTTACGTCTACGCAATAATTACAAGAATAATTATAACTAAAATTGTTTGCGATATTTATTATTTAAACAAAATATAGAAAAATAACAGAAGTTTAAAACTAATCCAATTGCAAACGGAAATTTTTATTTTTATTTGTATTTTTGTTGATTGTTATTTTTTTGCAAACAATTGTAATCAATTTACGTTATTGACTACTACAGTTATTGGATTTATATATAAATATTGCAGCAAAATAAAAATGCAACAATTGGTAAAGTGGAAAAGCAGAAGAGTTCTGTTTGTTGCAATTGAACTGCAACTACATTCATGAAAGAACTATAAAGGCAATAAACTGTCAGTTGATTTAATTTCAGAACAACGGAATTTTATCGATATTTACCGTGAGCCATCGGCATGAATTGAAAAATTGATGAAATTGTTCTTGTTGCTGTTAGCATGGTATCTACACATTGCAATATACACCCGAATAATATAATATTGCATTGTATTGTTGAATGCTTTGCTCTTTACAGACAATAATAATAATATTGACAAGCCACTCAGCACAGGACGTGTCTGTCGCGATTGCACTGCAAACATTGCTTATTCTTTCATGTGGTGCTCTTCCTGTAGGTAAATACTGAATAAATTGAACACCGCTCGGAGGGATTGAGTGAGTGGGTGAATATTTGTTCCATTAGGCCATGAATGCAAGGCAACGTGTATCTTTTTACCTCTGTTTGTCTGACTGACTGACTGACTGTCTGTACGAGTACGCTCACGTTCAAGTTTACATTTACGTTTGTATGATTACTCTACTCGTGCATTTCCACGTGAAATTGTGATATCAACGAAATTGCACGCAGAACGCAGTACGAATACGTGGCTTGTAATTGCAGCTCAAGCGATAGCGCACATACCATGTGCCGTAATAGGACACTGGAACCAAGCCTCATAAACCATAAACTTTCCAGGCTCGTAAAATCGTGATTAAACATTGATTTTCAGCCACATTAAATCGGAATTAATTATAATTTATACCTAGGTAGGTATACCTATATCTTCAATATAGATTCATTCTAATTTTGGCTAAGTCATAAATTTATATTTACAACGTATTTAAATTCTTTACTTATGAGGTATAAAAGTTAAGGATCTTAAGTAGGTAGGTATAGTCTTAAGTGAAATGCAATATCGCAAAGCACGTTTACGTTTACGTTTATGTGGATAACTTTGCTAGAAGCGCATGGACGCACACAATAATGTCGTCTTGATTTCATTTTCGTCCTTTTGGAAGTGCAGACACAGCTCGCTGTAGTGTTCTGTCTCGCTGACAGTGAATGTCACATTACACCCCTGGACTATTTCGGTGTACTGACTTAAATTCGGTCGGTTGCTCGATGGGTTCGTCGGTGTGTCGCACTCGTACTCTTTCTTGTGCTTGGTTTCCTACATGAAATGTATTTGAATAGAGTAGAATAGAATAGAGTATAGTTCGGTGGAGTTGAGTTTGGTTGACTTGTCTTTGGTGGATAGAGACTAGACAAGAATAGATGATGATAAGTTGAGTAGAACAGAACACAACAGAAGATAAGTGTAAACGCAACAAATTTGGCTTTCGACGCAAATTATGTACTCTAAAGTGTCTTCTCTTTTCTCTTCGGCACAATTCAAAGCCTTCGACGGAACGTGAAGGAAATAAGGCAAACCCCAAATACACACTGAACTAACTAATCAATAAATACTTAGCCTAAGAGCAGGAGTAAGAGCAGGCAGATGACTTTCATCCATGATCTCAGTGCCTAATAACGTCAAATAATCTCGGATTTGCTTCGCTTTTGATGGAAAGCCGCTTAATTAAGCAGCGACTTATTGATTGAAAAAGTTGATTCAACTAATTATTCACTCCTTCATCAATAGTCACTCGTATTATATAATTATTGTAAGAAAAATGTCACTAAAGTAAACTAAAGTAAAGTAGAAATAGAAAAAAAGGGGAATAGAATAGATTTCCCAAATAAAATAAAGCTAAAGCTAGGAAAATAAATCCAGCAATTGAGTAAAAGCCAGATTTAGCAAAGCTTTAAGGATGACATCATGCGTATAAATAATGCATCGAGCGGGGCCGAATGTAATGCGAAACTCCTGGAGGAGAAGAAAGGAGAGGAGAGGAGAGGCAAGGAGAAAATCCGCGCGACGTCCGTCGAAATGGTGATCGCATTCACGTTTGCGTCCTGGTTCTGGCTCTGGTTCGGGTTCGTGTTCGTGTTCTTTCTGCTCGAGAACGCGTAAGACAACTAGCGTTAAGCGTGGCGTGGGATCGTAAGGATTTTAAACGCGACGGGGGCGGTTCACTATCTCTGCCTGCATGGCTTTGGCTGGGAAGAGGCCAACGTCGAGATGACGCAATGCAACGCAACGCAAGTCGTTTGTGGTAATAACTTATGTGTTTGTTTAATTCACCACCGACGTCGCTTCGCTTCGCTGTGGCAGGCATGAGAAATTAGTTTTGCAGTCTCAGCGAAGACGCAGACGACAATTCATCCCGTATGGGAATATCCGATCCAGATACAGATTGCTTTTCCATATACGAGAACATATTATACTCCTATCCTGGCCGCACTGATTATGCGTTTCGCGAATATTTATGCGCAAACATTTTTCCGGCCCTGGTTGCGTGGTTGTTTGTTCCACGTCAATATTTATAGTTAAATTTGTAGGAGAACTAAATACTGACTGATTAATTAATTATTACTCTACTAAGCAAACCAGTATGGATCGCAAGACAATCAATGTTTACGCATCTTGAGAGCAGAGTGTGCACGCCGCTGCCTAACTAAACTAAATTTTAATATAAATTCAAATCAGCATCAAAGGATGTTATTAAATGTAATATTCACACGTTTGTATGGGTGATACAATCTTATATCCAAGGAAAGCGTACTGAAACCGAACTGAAGTTGAACGTACATACACCTAAACCTAAATCTAAATCTAAAGCTAAACGTAAACGTAAACGTGAATGTTCTTATGAGTTTCTGTATTTACAAGATAGCAGTATAAGTAAATACAAATATAGGGGATGGAATGTATAGGAATCTACCTTATCTATGCGTGCTCCACGCAATAAACGTGCCCCACGTGCGTGTAATTTAAAGATGCGTACTCGTACTTGAGTGGAGGTATGTAGATATTAAGGGCAAATATCGTACAATTTAATATAATATATAATACAATATAATGCGTTTTGCGCTGACAGATGTCACATGTTGTGTCATGTATTTTTGAAAAATGAAAAACGTGAAATTGAAATCTATTTACGAGTATGTACGGGGTACTGAGTCCTGGTCCCTGCCTGTCCTGAGTGCGGTTGGATCTGGATTGATGCATGCCGAGGCGTCTCCACGCCACCACGTCATTTCCTGTCAACGTCTGTCATCCCCGACGAAATGTGCATATTTTATAAGCGCAGGTTTAAGATTTAATATTCAATCGCTTATGATTTTTATACACACAACGTTTTAAGACCACGACGACTCACGTCTTAAGACGTTGAGTAATATTTTTTAGGATTTTATGCATCCCGCGAGGAACTTGTATTTGTTTCTGTATGTATTTTATTTTATGGAATCTCGTCCGTCCCGGATAGATTTATTTATATTTATATCAAGTGGAAAAGTTTTACTGCTGATGTATAAAACTCTCCAGAAACGAGCGAAAAGCAGGAAAAAGTTGCTCAGTTCTTGTTTATAGCGGTTTCTTTCTCGTATGTAGTATACTTTATCATTTCAGGCCTCGCGGAAACTTTTTCTCAGCCCTACATATGAAAATCGTAGTTAAGCGCCAATTAACTAATTAATAGTTAGTTGACTTAATTGAATTAAAGTGGGTTAATTAGTAGAGTAAATCACATATGTACTCAGTGAATACAAATAAGTACTTCCCGTTTTTTTGTGAAACTTTTACGAGTCAATCAACTGTGTAATCACACTCATTGTCAGTGTTAATTAGAATTTTAATTAAACAAACTGCAATGGTAATTTATTTTAATTTCCTATTCGCGGCAGTCAATGTGTCGGCGTGATATTAATTCTCGCATTCATACGTGCGTGCTTCGCGCTTGCGCTTTGGTTTGAGTATTTATGTTTTGTTTGCAGCCGGAAATAAAATATTTCGTGTCGTTTGCGAGGCGCGGACGTAATTTGAAATTTAATTAAACGCTTCGCCGTCAGCGCCAACGCGTTGGAGTGATTTCCGCGTCGCGTCTGTCTATAAGTCATTCGCGCAACGGCAGATGTCATGACGAATTATTTCGTAATTACCGGAAACCTCCTTCACCGAATTTTCGCGGGACGCGTTTTGTTGAGAACTTTTCCAATGATAAAATTGACAATGTCTTGTCATTGAGGGAAATCTGTGTCTTTTGCTCGAAATGTTCTTCTTGAGACGCGTTTTCGCTGCGGATCTGGATCTTGGTTCCCGGATCCCGGATCCAGTGACCGCAACTCATGTCCTGGCTCTCTCTGTCCTACCGAAAACTTGGCCATTCGCCCGATTAGCGAGTTGGAACGCACGTTTTACGACCGCTCTCTTCCAGAACGACTGCGAAGAATATAATTTTCTTTGGTAGCCATGATAGTCCTGACTCTTTGTCCTTGTCCCTTGTTTCTTTTCTCTTCGTGTCTTCCCTTTTCCGCTTTCCAGGATAACCAACGAGGTAGTCAATCCCTTTTTTATTTAGGGATAGACTCCCTTCTCTTTTCCCTTAAAGTTTTAAAAATATTCCGAACCAAGCAGATTATTTCTGGAAATATGCTTATTTTACAAAAGCTACGCGCGCACCCCCAGTGTGCTGTGAAAAACTATACTGCTATCTTTATACTCCGCTTAAAGTATTCAAATATGAAGACGATAAGAAAGCTTCCCTTGGCTTTGTTGCTACAAATTGCAGACTCTATTCTAGCCTCTCTTGTTTTGTTCACTGTGCAGCTCAAGGCATAGGCTTGGGCATGTTGTCTTGTCTTATCCAGAGATTTTATGTCTCCTTTGAACTGACGTCAAAGCTCAACGCAAACGCAACGAAATTCATGCCAATAACAGACGCAAGCACAAGCGGCATTTCCACGAATTTAAACGCGACAATACGTGCTGCCTGCTGGTTGTTGGTTGTTGGGTTGCCTACCACTATACAGACACGCATTCACGCTTTCTGCCTTACATTGTTGGTTGCATTAGGCAGGAGCTGAAAGCAGCCAAACTTTAAACTTTCCCCGATGTAACAGCGAGCCGAGCCGTCAATGATGAAGTTGTCAGGTGCACGTTACCTGACGAGAAACAAACAAGAATGAACGTGCTTTTGTTAGGCTAATGATCTATTTAATTATCATTCATGGTAATTGCAGTCGGGTGACATCTATGAGTGTAAACAACACGCACTCATTGCAAGCATTGCCCGCGGAGGAATGGTAATGAGACCGCATTAGCATCGCGCCCGGAATTGCATTCAATGTCATAATGTCGCTGTGCTGTCGTTGTCGCATTCAGAGTATGACGGCGATTACGAGGAGCCGAATTGGCGTCGTTATAATATGCACGCAGTTGCAACACTGTCTCGATCCTGATAGCTATCCACTGCCATCCTCCGCTCCACTCTGCCCTGCTCTGCTCCATGTAGATTATGTCGTGTAATTAACTGAAGAGCGCCGAGCGTGCTAATTTACATTAGATTGCGACGGCTTTCCGTCCAAATGCGGCTAATAAAGCTCCAAATTACATTAGCCCTTAAGTTGCGAAAGCAAATGTCGTTCCATCTATCTATCGTTGCGGTCGCGGAGTATCGATATCAGTTTCTAATTACCTTTTACAATAATTTGACTTTGAGCGCAGCCAAGTATGAGTATGAGTTTCATACTTAATTGCTTAATCAATTCTTGGCGACCACAAGATGGCCTGTCATTTAAATGTTGCTTTGTGATGAAGAGGGATATGAAGTAAACCCTGTGATGTTATTGTGGTGGCCTAGGTATACTCGTACGTGTAATGCGATAGGAAGCGTTGAAAATTCCTGCATCATTTCAGGCGCACTTTAGTCGCGTTTTCGTCCTTTTCGGCGTCCACCGCCCGTCCGGTCGTAAACATGCATTTTATGACAAATGGCCGGCGCGCTGCCATGAATAACGCATGCAACATTGAATTTGCGAGTTTATTCAGAAATATGTAGACGTGCAAGGTCCTTTCTTGCACTTTATGCTTTATGGTGTTGCTGTATCTCGTATGTTCTAGCTGTTGCAATGCGCATCCGAATATTTCATGTATTTCAGCGATACGTATTATATGTATGTATGTGCATATGTGTCATTAGCATGTGACAGCTCGGCGTTTGCAAAAGAGAAAAGTCAAAGAGAAAATATACGTCTGTGAAAAATTTTGTGCGAATTTACGGCGCGGCGTGCACTGTTTTGCGTGCATTCTTTGCTTGCTATTTTGAATTCGATTAGTATTTTATTCATTCAAAATGATGATAAATCATATTTTTGTAAATATTTCTTGTATTCACCTGAATATTATATTCTGCAAGGGATGATTTATGTCCTTGAATATCCTGCGCTTGCGCGTATGCGTATTTTGTATTCTCATAAATAATAATTCATATTAAATAGGATTAATCCATGAAGCAATAAATATAATTCAATCGGATATTTTTTATTTATGGTGTTATATAATGCTGAATAGAATTTAATTTAGAGAATTGGAAATTGTTTATTGTTTTTGTTCCGACGCAAGTACAATTACAAGCGAGCAGCGCATAAAAACTAATAAAAATTATTTATGGTCATGTGCAACCCAAGCCACGAGCCAAGCCCATGCTGTTACAATCCAGAAGTCCAATGAAAATATATTAGCAATTATCCAGCCAGCGAGGCGAAATTACACACTAACGCGAGGGCGTGACTCGCAGGCTCGCAAAGTTCACAAAGGTGAATAAGCATAGCTGGCATATAGGCAAATAGTTTTATAACGATCGCAGTTCGTCCTGATGAATGGCCATTTCAATTCAATGGGTTTTATTTCATTTTATTTTATTGCTGATAAATTGAAATACTCAGCTCGACGTGATTTTCAATGAATTTATTTCCGGGTTCTTCTAGATTATGTAAATATTGACAAAATAAAATAAATAATAATAAAATATGGAAGGAAAATGAAAAAAAATATTGAATTTGAGGGTGATTCGCATAATTTATTTGATCAAAGATGTCCCGCTGAAAATTGATTAAAAGCGTAAAGTAATAAAGGAGAAGAGGTCGCCAGGGGCTCAATATATTTTTATAAGCGCGTCACTTACTTATAAACTTGAAAGCATCGCCATTGCATACGTTATCTAAACAGCTGCCACGTGGACTGGTAGGCAACCCATCGCCCATCGACGGGGAACACGCGCCGCGTCAAATCTTATTAAATTCTTTCGCTGCCGGCGTGGCGGCGCGGCGCGGCGCGCAAATTTAATTTCTTCTCAGTTCCCAGCCGTTCGCCTAATTGATTCCTAAGTTCATTTCAACTTTTTTCCATCATTCATTCATTCGTTTATTGACTAACTAACCAATTAATTAGTTAGCGCTGATAATGCGCTAATGATTACATAAAATAATAAAAATCATAGTTATTTCAGATTAGAAAACATTTGAAAATAGTTACACATGCAAAATTTCATTTCTAGTTTATGTGCATTTTAAAGAATGCATATCTGAGGAATTTCTCCATTTCTCCATCTCGCTGCTAACTTCATTTGAATATTTTAACTTGCACTAGCAGTAGCAGATTCCGGCTGTTTGCTTTTTTCCGTTAGCTTTGCTTTGCTTCGCCTCGTCTCGTCTCGTCGCTGGTATTTCTTTTGCAGTTTTTACCCGTTTCGTTCTCTTCGTTTTTTTGCTTCCTTGCGCTAGCATCTCTTCTTCGGCATTTGTATTTCGGTATTCGCGCGCGCTAGTTATCCTTATGCGGAATGGAATCCAATGCGTTGCAATAGTCAGTCAGTCAGTCAGTCAGTCGAGTTTCAACATTTTCCCATTTCTGCACAAGCTGCTCATTGCGCACTTCACTTCACTCTACGTCTACGCTATGCCGTCTTCGCCTCGCTGCTGCTGAGTTTTAGTTGGAATCGGAGTTTCGCTTCATCCAAATGCCACAAGTCCCACTTCCACGTACAGCTAAGCCCACTTCTTATCCATGACTGCTTGTATAGTTATTATCCTTTTCGGTATTTCTTCCCCGCATATGCTCACAATATTATATGAAAATTCAGGAATACATTTATATCTGTTTAGAGAACGTACGAGTACGTATAGTAAAACCTGTGAGAAAATACCAAAATATACTTAAAGTTTATGAAATCTTGGAAATATTTTTGAACGTTTTCAGATTTTTTAAATTACTTTCTACCTTAGAGCCACGTCCGGCTTTCTTTGTTGACTACAAAGTTTGATAGACGGTGTGTAAACTCTACTTATTTCTTGTTTTTTTCTCCTTGGTTCTAGTATAGGTATGTTTCACTTTCTCATAATATATTTGTATTACTTACGTCTTATTAAGTTTAAAACCTAATCGAAAATTTTAAACTTTAATAATATAGTATTATGCAAATTTTAATACACGTAATATATTTACGTGCTTGTCTACTTTCTTGCTTGCTTGCTTGCTTGTCTGCTGCCTGTGTGAGTGGCTGAAGTTCTTAGCATTTCGCATAATGAAAAATCCAGCGTAAACGTAAACGAAATTTGCATAATAGTTGTTTATAAAATATGCATAATCTTATTTACAGCTGCGTGCGCTGCTTGAATTTAGCGTCGACTTGGAGGAGTTTATGACGTTGTTGCTTCGTACGCCTTGTAGTCACTCATCTACGGCTTTGTTTGGTTCTTCATTCTTCATTCTTCACTCTCATTCTCTCTCCATTCAATACGATTTAAGCGCATTATACACTCGCGCTCATCACTTTATTTGATAGCGCACGCTTTCTCCCAGACTCACGACTCATTTTCGTGCGCTTTCCCGCCTGCAATGTGCACTTATCTCAGCCTATGTGGATTTTCAGCTTTCCCGTTTCTTGTTTCCTGCATCGTAAGTGCATCGTAAATGCCATATTCTTTTACGAAATACACCTATTTCCTTACATTTCTATATGAAATAATCTATTTCTGCTTTTAATTTAGCTAGGTTTGTTATTATGCTTTGAAACTGAACCAAATAGGTTAGTAATACTTACGTAAGAAGTGGCAGTACAGAGACACTCAGTATGAACAAATGGCAAACATTCGGGGGCGTATAAAAGGACCTCTTGTGCATGCTAGGGCACAGAGTAGAGTACGAGCCTCATAAACTTTCCATCGACTTTATTAAGTTCTTATAAACTTCTTCTGGGGCGCTCGGAGCAGCGCATTGTGCTTATTTAATATATGCATTATTAGGAGCAGGGCATGTTGCAGAATCTTCTTAGAATTGTGTACTTTTCATCATCGTCCCCGAACTTTTCGTACGCTTTATAATCTTGTTACGTTTGCTACTTAAACCCTTTCATGTCACATCCCAGTCCAAAAAAATACAAAAAATATCTGCCAGTTATAAAAGTGAATTGAATTAAATGGTTCATAAACGAAATTCAGTTTATAAAGTGCTATTATCATAATTTATTATCAATTAAATAGAGTTTTTGCATTTTAGCGCGCACCGAATATTACGCTGTTACATTATGTGACTATGAAGTTAAAACGTAGGGAATCAAATGACATTAAAAATAATTTACGGACGTTTTAACGTGACTCTGGCCATAAATTTCACGTATTCGCAGTCGTTGGCAGACAAAGAAAAAGCGACTAATGTGACGCAGGATGCTCCCGGTGTGGTCTTAAACCCTCAGCACCGCAGGTACAGTTTCTCCTGAAACTTCCACATCCAGGGCATCATCGCTATGGGTGGCTGGCCAGTTGGCTGCTTGCGAGCTCTGAGAATAAACGACCCGTTTGGGGATTACGCTCAGGTTCGTTCGGTTCGAGTCTCATGCGAGTAGCCTGCCTGCGTGTGACAATCGCAGAAGTAAGGGTAAAGGCAAAAGGAGACCGACACACAAGTCGTAAGTGAAATATTCGCCTTGCACCTTGGCACGCAATGCCATAAAGTGGTGCGTTTAATTTAATAAACATCTGCGACAACAATTTGTAACCACATTGGAATAAGTGTGAAATACTCGTAACCGTATATTTATTAAGCAAAGGTTACGTATAAGAGGCGCTTTTTCATCTTCTTGAAGGAGCATTAGTTGATGGCAAGAAACACATTAAGGGCCAGGGCAGGCCAGAAGGAGAAAAATGTAGGGTGTAATTAATTAGCCTTATCTTTCGCCCGAAATAATGGCGTTAGAATTCTGGCTGTGACGTGTATTCCTTCAGCGTTTCGGCGCTTGGCTTTCAGATGAGCGAATTAATTAATTTCAATCCAGAGTGACTCTGTTTGTCTATCTCTCTGTCAGGAAATCGTTAATTTGGCATGCATTTAACTGATTGATTGATTATTAACTAATAATATTCAAACATAATCTGATTATTAAATGAGTATAATATTGAATTAATTTGAGTTTAGTGTGTTTTCATGGCAATTAAAATGCTAAGGAGCTTACTTATCATTATTTTTTTATTGCAGATCAACAATATTGGTATGAACAGGCACGTATTGCTATCAGAAAGCGATTGCAATATGCGACTGATCGACGGCCGCACGCTAAGAACGTCATCCTCTTCGTTGGGGACGGCATGGGGGTGGCAACCGCGACGGCAGCGAGAATTCTGCGCGGCCAGCGACTTGGGAAGCGCGGCGAAGAGCATCAGCTTGCTTGGGATGCATTTCCTGCGGTGGCCCTCGCCAAGGTAAGTCCTACTACAATACCAGTATCGCTGGTACTTCTTAGTTTGTTACTGCACATAGTTGCACACCTTCCTCCCCAAAGACGGAAGTTTGCGTTACCAAGTTACCAAGTCGCGTGCGACTTGCAAGCATTATCAACAAGTTTCCATCGCTTTTTGATGCGAGTTTCTCCTCGATCATTAGCAATTACTCGATGATCATGCGCTTGCTTACTGCTTGAAGTTTAAAAGCTTTTAAAGTAGCTACGGAAATATGGTATTCGGTCTTGCAAAAATCAAAATTAATCCTTTATGAAGGGTTAAATCTACGCGCGTCCCTGTTTCCCTCGAATTCATAATTCATTCGTGAGTCGCTGGCGGTTTATGTATTCTTGAGTAATAACCCTAATAAAGACGTAAAACCCTCAAGATATTGAGAGGTTTATAGCGTGCTGTGCTATACGCGCTTTTTTTACCCCTTTTACAAGTTTAATTCGCTTTTTTATACACTGTTTACTCTGTCTCTCTGCGGCGCGTTGTTATTATTACATCACTCACAAATCCAACACTTTGCAAATAAAACCACAAACATCGTAAAAAAGCGTCAAAACATTCTCTTTTCAAAGTTCTGGTGGAATTCAGGAATGGCTTTAAGTAAATTATGCCAACATTTGTAATCTTTATCCTAATTTACTAGTAGATTGAGAGAGTTGGCCACTGCCACTGCATTTTTTAAAAAATCGTGTGCAACCATCGAAAAATTGATTGTAATTACACCCCGACAATTTGACAACGGCCCAATGAACGTGCAAAAAATCGCATCGCATCGCATTGCTTCGGAATTGCGCGCAGAAAAAAAAGAAAACACTCCCAGTCGCCGCCGAGGCGATAAATAAATGCAACGTTACGCATGTCATTGCTTTTTGCCGCACAAAACGAATTTTGTGTAACACGAAACGAATTTTGCTGTCGGCGCCTGCCATTCCTGTAATTATTAACTTACGCATGTGGCTGACACAAAAAACAACAACAAAAGGATGCCTTCTATTCGATTCGATTTCATTCCATTCGCATTTGTTACAGAATTGCAAAACAATTGAACCAAAAAATGGCTTTATTGCAACTGAAACAATACACACAAGCATCTGCAGAAGAAGCAATCAAAAGAGTGGAAAAAGATGATTTATGTTTTAAACATGATTTAAGCGTTTCAAATAGCTTGGCAATCAATGAAGTGGGTGAACTGGGAACTGCCTCCCTCCCGGCTAGATGCTTTGATAATCGTATGCCTGGGGGCGGCAGAGCGCAGTTCACGTTAACGTTTCAGTTTCAGTTTTGTATACATACGTGTTATCCTGCCATCTATCTCGCGACGTAATTGCACCGCAAACAGTCTCTCCAGCGCGTGTCTTTATCGACAACATATTGTTCAATCATTAATTCGATCGTAAATGTCTCCAACCTTAGATTTATGCTACGCCACTTCTAGTTTATTCGCCTTTGTGGCTTTTATCCTGACATCTTTTATTCGTCCTATTGAAAGACCGATTTTCAGTGGAAATTTCTAGTTAAATGGCAAAAGGTAGAAATTATAAGAAAGTTTCTAAACGTTTCCATTCTCTTCTCCAAGAAAAGAAGAAAAAATGCAGGATTGCAAGCAGAAAAAAGTTTAGTTTGGGAACATACTTTTAAACCACAGGCATAAGCGCAAAAAGCAGCAAAGTTCTCGATTTGTTTCAATAGCGTGGCGTGGTTGGTGTAACCGTTGGACTTAGTTTTACTTCAAATGCGCGTTTTAGTTTTAGTTTAGTTTGGTTTAGTTTTAGGCATGGATGATAGTCAGTGTCTGCATTTAGCGGCAGTTGCCGCCGGCTCTACCTACAACTCGTCCGGCGTGCGATCAGCGCTTGATCTCACTTCTTTTTCTTTTGCTTACTTACTTACTTTGGTATTCGTGGGACAAGAAGCATCTCGTTCGTCCGGCGCTTAGTGGAAATTTATCGCCACGAGGCACATTCGCGCAGCTAATTAAAACTTTTGAATTATCAGCGGCGAGTGAAATAAAATCGAGGGAGAAATGGAATGGAATGGAAAGGAAAGCGCAACCACCAGCAAGTTGCCAGTAAAGTAGCGTTCAAAGCAAACAAATTCCGCAAATTCGACGCGCATAATAGTCTTGGACGACGGATGGACTTAAATTTTGATGCAATTAATTCCAGTGATTCGATTCAACATTCGTTCGTTCGTTTGTTCTGTCGCGCTAATTAATTGTCTAGGAGATATGTTGAATGCGAGTTTATGAAACTAATTAGTCCGTGGAGAGTTTCATTCTCAACTTGGCGAAAAAATTTACATAAACTGGGATTTATAATGAAAAATCCAGAAGGAAAGTTTGAAATATTTTAATAGCAATTTCTCTCGTGCTTGTGCTTGGCAAAACTAAAATATGAAGTGCATTCAATACTCGTTTTTTAATAAAAATGTTAATGCGAATAATGTGTTCAGTGCCTTGTTATTTGTACGTGGCGTTACTAGTAGCAAAATATTTCTATATAGTTTTATATTTAAATAATAATAGGAAAATCAGGTAATATTTTACTTTTTCTAAAAAGTATTCTTTTAAATTTTAACTTGGTTATGGAGGAAATAAAAAATGACAGCGTTTTGTCCTCTTGTGATGTATAATCCTCTAGCGCTTTTTCACTTTTTGCACTTCAGATCACAGCGCTATTTGCAACAAGAATGTAGGTACATTAGTAACACGGTCATTACCAATAGTCGTTGACGTAATTGGACAATGCAGGCTCGTTGTAAAGCCTATATTGCATTTTCTAAGGGTTGCATTCGCATTCCTATTCCTATTCGCGTTCGTAATGGTATTGTTCCTGAATCCTGGCCGCGGTGCGCGTTCTTGTGGTCGACCGCAATGCCACGGGTACCCAATGCAAATACTACCACTATTGCCACCGTGCACGCTCATCCTACCACCAATGCAGTACACGTATAGAGATACAAGAGTGTACACGATGCAATACAGTGATTAACAAACCGCCTAGTGCAGGCTCAAGCCCAAGCGCCAGCCACTGACTTGAACTGCAACCTTTTTTTCGCTGCTCGCTGCTCAATGTGTGCAAACTTTGTATCGTTATGCCGCCTCCACCACGCCATTAAATCCACACATACACGCGTAATCCACGCCAACGCAAATTCAAGTGCAGACTTGTGGGTGTATCGGAGTGTAATTTGCATTCGCAGTTGGCGGAGGTATTCAGTCTCGTGATTTTTTGCCATTTTTTTTTAGTTGATGCGGAATGAGGTACAAACCGAGAGGCGAATACGAGTAGTGCTCTAATACCCAGCATGGCAACCAGGATGAGGTGGATTTGAAAAAGCTAAAGCAAGCTTAGAGCGAAACTGAAACCAGAACTAGGCAACAGCCATATCTGTAGCTCTGGTCTTCACAACGACGTCATTCGCTCAAAACATAGTGTTGCCGTGGATTTAATGACTGTACATATAGTTAAATTCATTTTTATAGCGTTACACGACTTGTAATTAAAATATTTCCGCTTTTAGAATTTTTTTAAATTAAAATTGCGAAGAAATATTTTGTTTAATATAAATTAAAAATAGGAAGGTATGTAGAAGGTACCTACATACATATCTTTTCAAATTGTAATTATTTTCAAGAGGTAGTTAATTAATTAAATAATTAATTAATTTGAGTTCTATCACATGTAGTAGTAGACTGGCGGTTGGTTAAATATTATTCAAACCTTTTTGGTTGTTATTCAAAGCCAGGAACCATAAGGTAATAAGAGTAATTTAATTATAAAAGAATATAGACTACCTACCGTGGTGGTATGAGTACAGAAATTAAATTGTTTAATTACTAAGGACAGTATTTATTTTAATTCGACATTTTGTTGAAAACAGGAATCCTTTATTATTAATTATTGTTTGTGTGCGGCTCGTAATACAAATAATTTATTATTGGATTGCAACTAATGGAGGTACATTTATATATAATTTATAAACTAAGCTACACTAAACAAAACTAATCAAATTCAACTCGTTGCTTTATGAAATTAATTCATTGTTGTAAACAACACTTCATTTTCGCAGAGATCTATTTAAATCGACGGCCATAAATTAACATAAATAAATCATTAATATAATATTTGGCGTAGGCGTAGTAGACGGTAGACGACGGGTTGCATAATGATGAACAACATGTGCGTGGTGTATTGTGGGTGGCTGATATATGGATTATGGATGATAACCAATAGTTTCATCATGTCATCTATGATATGTTACGTGTTAATTCCTTTTGGCAACATTTATCGCTTGAATGATTTTTGATTCATATTAAACTTTGATGCTTTTTTAAACTTTTATTTAGACTATTGAAATAATACGTGATCTTCTCGTCTAGAATGTGGAACGAGCATATACGAACTATACGCGTGCAGATATGTGTTCTTTCATTCATTCATAACAGTTTCTGTTATTCCGGTTTACTCATCGCTGTAGTGGCGTCTGTTGAATAAGAATCAACTAGATACTAACCTAGAACCAGAGAGCACAGAGTACAGTTATACAGTATTCACTTTTCCACACTGCAAAGCCACCAACACATTCAGATTTAATTTGTGCTCACAAAGACCCATGACATTGCGCGGTCGTGTAGGTGGAACACGTTCAAATCTAATTTGCCCTCGCCAGGCAGACACGTTTCCTAATAATTTCACATTAAAATCTACTTCTACTTGCGCTCCAGGCTAGATATTCTCTTGCCATTTAATTTTTTATATATTTATTGTGTAATGCCATATTATTTTAGGTTATGGCAACAGTCATTAAAGAAATTGTTTGTCAGGGTTTAGTTAGATTAAAGTAATGAATCAAAAAAGCAGAAAAAACAGCCTGAGTTTGCATGGCTGTCCAAAGAAGAAAAGATGGGGTTTTGGTTTGATTTAAGATCTTGTATCAAGAGCTGAAACCATTTAGAAAATTAGTTAACGTTGAAAAAGTTTGCCTAACGACGCGTTTGCCTCAGCATCAGCAGTGAGATGAAATGAGAGCTTGAAACACGGTTGAGATTTCAGTACTAAAGGTACTGAAGCCTTCAGTCCTAGGTATATACTTTTATGTAGATTAAAGCACTTAATTTTATACATGTCAACATTAAATTTGATTAATTTTTGGCACTCGAACGTCTTAAATAGACCCTTAACGTGATAAATCACATTTTAAGGGCGTTTCTTCCTGTTTCATTATAATAATTAATATTTTATAGTTTAAGAAATGTTTCAACAAGCAATAAATGTCGCTTCGTCAGTTGGCAGTTTGAAGCTTGTTGCATTCATATATGAACCACTTGGATATGCATCGCAAACTATAATAGCTTTGTGTTGTCGTGCAATAAATTAGTCCAGGTCCCTCTGAGGGTGATTATCATGCTAGCTGGTCCTCGGAAAGCCGTTAAGCATCGCTCGACACTCTAGTGGCGCTCCATCATTCATCCGTGTCGCGCAATAAATAGCGCATCGCTTGCTAGTTATATTTATTGGTATCGAAATGCCGAGGAATGGGGTACAATTCTCCCAGCGCCCTCATTCTGATGTGAGATTGTAAATCACAGAGCGTCATCTAGTGCACCACTTCACAGCGAATATTAATGATATTAACGATCATTAATTAATTTCACATTAGCAATGCATAAAAACGAAGTTTTTTACTTTTATTTTGTTTTAAATGCTTTGTGTTGTTTCCGAAAACAGATGAAATTTATTATTCAGGACTCTTATCCGCTATTAGCTATCCGGAGAAAAGTTTCCTTGAGTTTGTACCTCGTAATGTATCCTGTCCTAACCTTGCAAAGAGCAGCGTATTCGTATACGCATTCTAAGCAGGTCGTAAGTTAACTTTAACAGAATGGCACGCCGGAAACGAAAAATTTAACTTTCAAATTGGCGCGTACGAAGAGCACGGTGTTCCTTCCTTCTTGCCTTGCCTTGGTACTGCTGCTTGAGCAGTTTATGCAGCCGGCGGAACAGATGAAAGGATCAAATGGATTTGGGCCTGCTTTAAAACACACTGCGCGTGCACTTCATCCCAAGCCTTGCGCTGTGCAGTTTGCGTAGACTTGTGACATCTAGCGAGGCCCCTAATGGCACATATCGTGTTTTTCGGGCCATTAAAATGCGCAAGCCCAATAATGCCTCGACAGAATGGCATTGCCGCATGACTTTCTTCGCAGAGAGAAAGTCATCGACTGGAAAAACGCCCCTGAAATTTTGTTGTTACCGCCGTTGTTGTTTGTTCTTTCCACCAACGTGAAATGTTCTTTCGTTAACTTAAGTACGTGCGTGGGATTCAAATGGATATTGATTCTAAAGAGACCACCAAGAAGGAAGGAAGGAAGAAATGTATTTTCTGCTTCTTGCAGAGCGGAAAAATAATCATCTGATTTTTTGACTGTTTGACGGTTTCTTCTTTGCTTTTCTTCTTGTTCTCTTTTGATCATTATCCTGGAGAAAAGTTGAAATGGACGTTGTAGGTAGACTTCTATAGACGCACGGTTTTCTACTTTATGTTCAGGTGGTTTCATACTTCTTTACTTACTTTATATGCATAAGTTCACTGGGACGAGTAGAGTAGCAAGTAATGTAATGAGAATCACCACCAGAGAGACAGATCAATGCAATACAAGAAACTGTGACGATGTTGAAGAAATGCGCAAAGGACGAACGAATGTGTTTCTTTTTGTTGAGCCTTAAGCTACAGCCAAGAAAGAATGCGAGTGCCGAGGATGAATGAGTGAGCGAACGAACAAAAAAAACTTTGTTGGAAATCTAATTACGCGCACGGTTATTTCGTATTCATGAAATATCCCATGCAAAAGAATGCAGAAAGAAGAAGAAAATGAGTTTGTTAGCGAAGAACTTTATTTACACACCATTTTGCGTTTTGTTTTTTATTCTTTTTTCTGTGCTTTTCTGGAATATTCTTTAAAACTTTAATTTTATTCTTAAATTTAGCAAGTAATTAATTGCCTGGTATAAACTTAACAGCACCGAGAAGACAGTTGAACAATAGATTATTAATAGTTTGTGCTAATTACGATGCGACATGTATTGTATGCACGCCGGATGCATGCCAGCCTCGTCTCATCTCGTCTCGTCTCTGGAATACAGGAATAAATCCAGCTTTATCATAAATATGTATACACAAAACTAAAACACACAGCTCATAACTGATCATAAAGCTGTCATCCGGCCACGTCGTGAAAACTTCCACTTCCTGGGGCGGGATAAATAATGATGCATTGAAATTTAATTAAACTGTCATTAATCCTCATATGCAATTGGCTTTTCATTTGTCTTTGTCTGCAGACGTACAACATGGATGCGCAGATCGGCGAGTCCTCGGCGTGCGCCACGGCGTTGATGTGCGGCGTGAAGACTAACTTTGAAACGGTGGGCTTGGACGCACGCGGCAAGTTTGAAAACTGCTTCTCTAGCTTCTCATCCAGGGTGTCGTCGCTTATTGAATGGGCGCAGGAATCTGGTGAGTCAAGCCATCATAAAATACTTGAATTCTCTTCTTCTTTTTGTCCTGGAAGAGAAAAGAAAGATTACTAGGAGATTGAACTCCCAAGAATCCAGACCTCCCTACAGGACGAAATGTGCATAAAGATATAACGAACGCGCGGATAGCCTCTGAGGTGGCTGGAACGTGAGCGGTATTAATGATGAAAATCAAGACGTGCCAGTGGCGTTTGTGCATCCGCGGCTACCGGAACTGGGTCTTGGGTCCGAGTCCAGCTCCGCATTTATATTCCAACGTGCATCCGCGTCGTTCTCAGTTTATTGCGCCCCCACGAACGGGTATAAAGTAAATTAACGTAATGGATATCCGTGTGATAACATTGATAAATAGATGAAGATTTATACAACTTTATGCCACATTGTTGTTCATCAAATAATACCATAGCACGCTAAGACTAAGAACTTCTGGATATCTTATCAACGATCAGCCAGTAGTTTGTTCTGGACATTTTGCAAGTAGCAAACTTTATTTTTTGCAAAAGTGCTTTCTAAGATCAAATAAAAATGCGATCGAACATCGTAAAAAGATGAATATTTTACGTTATTTTTTCTTTATAGGCAAATCAACAGGGATTGTCACAAATACGCGCATCACTCATGCGACGCCAGCGGCGCTGTACGGGCACTCGCCGTCCAGGTACTGGGAGGACGACTCGAAGGTGCCGCCGGCGGCGCGCAAATCCTGCAAGGATCTCGCACGTCAACTCATCGAGAACGATCCCGGCCGTAACATCAATGTAAGTGCTTTTCATCATTCTTTCATAGTCGGGGCTCAATTGCTCAATCTTCGAGACTTTATTGTATGACAAATGAATGTGCCAAGGAGCGAATTCTGTTTATATGATACCACCTCATATTAAACGAATCTTATATCTTAGTTAGCAAATGCCTCTTATCAAAGAGAAGATATTAAACTTCCTTTTGGGTTTAGTTTCAACTTCCACCAAGGACTAAACGTTCCAAACATTCTACCGCACTATGCTCTAGGAAGCACTAGGAATCTAGGAAGCACGAGGTGCATATACTAATAAGACTTGAATAGTTGGTGCTTTTCGGGAATGCGGCGCGATAGCTAAACTTATACACTACCCAGCTAAATGCCCCATAACCCACATGCAAACGAGCAGGAATTGTCTGAATGCTTGTATGCAGCTCAAGTAACTACTTATGCAAATTTATTAACCAATTTGATATAATTACTTAGTAATTTCATCCTTCCCCCCCAAAAAAACAGAATAAAAGAATAAAAAGAAAGAACAATGGAGAAGAAAAATAGGAGATATTAAGTAACGGACCATTAACTATCATATCACATTATGCAAAAACTTTTAAGTGCAAAAAAAGAAGGCAGAAAGGAATACGAATAAGATAAAAGAGTAAAATGTTCTAAACTTTCAGAAAAAGACTAAAATGCTTGGTTCGTTCAATCGGTGGCTTTTTTCTGTAAAAGAATCCAAAAAGTTTCTCGGAATGACATCGCGACGAAGCATTTAAATGCTCGCGCTTAGATTTTACCACTTTGCTTGCCGACACATACATACCAGCGACAACATGAACACTGACGAAGAAGAAGAAAGGCGAGCACGAAACGGATGCCAACCAAGGGTATCATATCCTTTGCAGTCGTTTGCTTTTTCGGTTATTCTACCAAGCAGACTAGGAGGGAGTCCTGTTCTTCTTCTGTCCACCACATCCTCACACATAAAGAGCGAGTCGGACTCGCTTTTGGCGCAGCGCACAAAATCAGTGTGCGGAGGCGGCATCCAAGATGGAATTTATCTGAGGAACTTTGCACCAGACTCGTAGACTCACAGATCGTCTGGTGAAGCAAGAGCAATTCCGACGCTAGTCAGCCCGTAATAGTGACATACTGACACTGCTCTCGTAAACATCCTGCTAAGACGTAGCCAGGACGAAGAACCAAGGACGAACGATGAAAGAGCAACGTTTGCCAATGTAAGCGAAATGAATCTTCAAACAAATTGTGTACGTTGGGGGAGGCGGAAATAAAGGGAATAAAAAGTATGCCACTAATGAAACACTAATGTTTTCTTTGTTTGTTTTATTTTTGTAGGGAAATGGCTTTAGTATAATTGAGACAATAAAAGAAAAATTTAAATTACATTATCATTTCTTTTTTAATTAAACACTATCCGGTTACACAAGGGAACAAACAGTATAGTTTAGAAATATCAGATCATAATGGCTCTTAGTATTACGAACTTAAAATCATTCCTTAAATTACAAAATAACACACCATTATCAAGCAGCTGCGTGGCTCAGTTGGTAAAGTCATGGCTTGTCGACTGAGAGGCTTGGGTTCGAATCCCAGGCACCGGTATATTTTCTGCCGTTCCTTTATATTTGTTAATATATGTAAAGGTGTAAGTTATATTACAAAATAAGATGCCACATGCAAACGTCTATATAGCTCAGTTGTTAAGTCATTGCTTACCAACCTAGCAGTACTGGGTTCGAATCCCAGCGCAGCCCATATATTTAAATTTATATTTGTAAATTCGAATTGTCTGCTTATAATACACATTAAACATACTGCTCACGAGAGTTTGGTGGCTCAGTGAGTAGAGCACATGTCCAGTAAACGAAAGGCTCCGGGTTCGAATCCCGGCCGAGGCGACGGAACTTAAAAAGAAATTTCTAAGTGCCAGAGCCTCGAGGCAGCAGTAAGTACCAGTGAAGACTACCGAGGAGGCTTCCAGAGGATGGTAAAAGGCAGAAAAGGAAGTAAATAAAAAGAAATAAATTGAAGGGTCAAAGTTCATTTTTAATTTTTGCGAATACAGTTCCTATTAAGACAGTTCTCTTAAAGTCCACCCGCCCCGTCAGTTCGACCGTTCAGCTCTGCAGTCCGTTAGAGACTGACTCCCATTCCCGATCTTTCTTACCAACACAGTGGGAGCGCTAGGTCCATCTCTGGACTATTAGCATAAACCTATTTACAGAACACTACAATACAATAAATATTAGTTTTAAACCACAGATGTCAACAATAGTAAATGTTCAAGTTTGAAACTAAGTGCTTTAATTTTCAATTTATACGCTGGGAGAGTAGCCAAACGCACCTCTTCGCTCTTCTGCGACTCTGATACCTACAACTCCGAAGAGACTTCAGCCTCTAAGTTGAAGCTGTCCTGAATTTACCTGTCCACTCCCCTGCGACCCGTTGTCAGAAGGCCGTACGAAACAGACCTCTCCACTCTTCTGCAACCCTGATACTCCGAATGAAAAATCCTAAGAAATATTTACCTTTTCACGCTTCTGTGACCCTGATACTCCGAGTGAAAAATCCGAAGTAATTTCATTCTGTAAATTGAGAAGTTTAAGTTAATATTGGTTTAATTAGCGTAGAAATTGTTTCTTCTTATGATTTGTAATACAACTTAATATCAATAATATATTCAAACAATACACACTACATTAATGCATTCGCATGTACAAACATTCGCATTCCAACGGTAAACTAATGTTTACTCAACTACTCGAGGTCCATAATTGTGCCGCACGTTACAGAAATATGCTAATATCTGCGTTCCAACAAGACGTTCCACATACATATGCTTCGTGACTTTGCGTCGTTGGCGTCGAGACGCACGGCGTCGTGTCGCGTACGTAACTAAACTAATAACACATGGCAAAAGCAAACGATCAGCAAAAAACTACCAAAGCACAAAAAGCCCTTAGAATTGCTTGTTGAACGCAATGCAATTAAGAAACGTATAAAATATAAATAACTCTGCAATTGCTTATAAAAATTCTGCAATTTCTTAAAAAATACTCTCAGAATAACTTATTATCTCAGCCAACGGTAGTTTACATTCCTTCGAGACTTGCAAGTATCCCCGCCGTGTTATTCCTCAGTGTTCTTCAATCCAGAGAAGCAGTTTGCAGTAGCAGTTTGCGAATTTCGTGTTTATTGTATGTTTACGACGCGGAAACTTTATAATTCACTGGGAAAATTCTTAATTAGGCTCGCGCTGCCTCCACTCCACTCTACTTTTCTTGTTCTTGTGCATGTTTCACTGGTACGTGCTTCAAGAACAACTTCCTCCAAGAGCTTCTCACCGCCTGCAAGCTCGAACGAACAGGACATAATGTAACGTGTAATATTTTACTTAAGAAACACTATAAGTCTAAATTTTGCAAACACTTTAAAGAAAAACTCCCCGTGCTATATAGTTCAACGTCTACTTCTACTTTTAGCAATCTAAATTTAAATTTAAGTTAAACAGTAATACGAAAATTAAAGTTGGAAATTGCAAATATACTCTCCCTCTCACTCACATCCCTAGCGAGCGTGGTTATTTATTGAACCGGAAGTGATATTCCAGTGCTAATATAGGTTAGTATGTATAGTACGTATGTAAATCCGAATGCACTGATGCGTTACCACACGACTAAATTGCATCTCGACGCCACGCCAATTGCAACTTGTGCAAGAAGGGCACAACTACTTACTTTAACTAGTTTTCGCTCCATAGACGCGCAGTGCACGTTTCGCTTCGACGTCGATTTCTGTATGTGCCTGACTTAACTAGACTACTTTACTAGTTGCTGGAGAAGTAGATTGTTGTAATTCTAGCTGGATATCTAACGTGGCGACACTTTCCAACTTTCAACGAGCTGCTTGCTGATTACCAAGAAGAATACGTTGTGACTACCAAGTGCAAGCACAAGCGCACTTCGTTAATGCTAATTAAATCTTTCAATTCGATTACTACGAAACAGATAAGTCAATTAATTAGCCAACTCAAGTAAAAACTATTAGCACTGCAATGCATCTTGTGATTGATAATACGGCTTGTCATCTTAGAAATTGATACAGTGTATATATGTACATAAACCTACTGAGATCAATGTAAATCAACCGAATTAGTCGCTCCACGAAGCATACACGTTCGCACCTAACGTATGCATCCCTTCATATATGCAAACATTCAATCTGTATCCAATATTCGTGCATACAGTAGTTGTTGTTGACAGTGTATAGGAAAACACATAATTTGCAGAGCAATGCATTGATGCGCGTAATCTCTGATCTGTGCTAATACGCGACGAATGAAATATAATATCAATTCGCGTTTGATCCTGCTCACTCACCCGATCTCCTGCAGCAGTGCGCCTGCTGTAAAACAAAAGCATGTGAAATGGAGCGCCTCTGGGAGTCAAAGACTAATCCTCCTCTGCCTGTTTACTGGCTGCTTTAATAACATTAAGTTGTTTAACATTAACTGTTGATGCTAATTGCCAGTTAATAAATAGTCATTCGACTGTTTGATCTATTTATGCCCAGAGAATCCACAACTTCATTCCAATTCTAACCTAAAACCAAACAGCAAATAACAAAATATGAAATTGTTTCGTGTTATGTTTGAATACAAACCTTGATTAAACGAAAACATTATTTATAGGTAGCAGGTGAAAAGTTGTTACCTAAAACAAATGGTATAATAAGTCATCAAACATAGTATAGTATTATTATTAGAATAAGTAAACTTGTGCGCACTGTACTCACAATAGAATACAACAATACAGAATAGCATAGCTGGTTTGGTTGCCTACAGTGAAGTAGTATTTGCGGCTGCAATATTGGCGCTGTAGATTTGAAATTATTTTCGGTGCAAATGCAGTAACCGTGCATGCAATGTTGACACATGCATGAATATATGACGAAAGTGTTCGCCTCGAAATTGGCAAATAACGTTGAATTGAACTCGCTGCGCTGCTGCGGGGAAATGGGAACGGCAAATTGCGCTTGCGATTGCTATTGCGAATGCGAAATTCGAGTGTTCGGCTGCTGGCGCGAATTGAAGGTGACAAGCTTTGAACGAATCCATTATATATGTACATTATTATTGCGCGTAGATGTTTACCCACGCCGTCGAAGATTTGCATTCCGTCCCTCTGTGCGCGTACCAATGCACTTCAATGAAACACCTAACACATTAGCGCGCTTGCGTTGGGGATATTAAGTAATAATTGCATAATAACCCATCACGGCAATTATCAAACTCGTGGTACGTATCCGTTAATGATAATGTGTTTCTGCCTACCTTCCTACGTTCCTTCTTCCCGCGAGTATCATAATCCGTAATGTCATAATAGGTGAGAGATCATTAATTACTAATTAAACTTTCAACTAAAATTAAATTTCAATCCAACATCTAGCAGATGAGCGCACGCAATAAGCGAACAAAACATTGTAAAGACGCTGCAAGCTTGGATATGATACAATCGACGTGGAACAAAAAGGATTTAAGCAGCGAAGAAGCTCGACACGAGCGACACGAAGCCAGGAGACGCGGGAGAATATTAATTAGCGCCGAATCGCGCGTAATGCTTCTGTTGGCTGGCGCAGCTAATCCGCAGATTACGCGTTCCCTATTATTTGCATGAATTAATGAAACACAACGGCAAGCGTGTAATCTTCGCTTCTGCTTAAACTTCTCACCAGCAACAGCCATTGAAAATCCACTGTGAAGAAAAAAGTGCATTCAGAAACATCCACTTCTCAATCTTACACTATATGCAAGCAACCCTCGTAGCAGGAAAACCTTCCGGCTCCGCAAACGCAACAAGCAAGTCAGTCGGCAATCGTCTTAATGGCATCATTAAAATGCTCGTAATTTCCGTTTAAGTGTTTTTTGGGTTTCTCATTTAATTCGCTTCGCGCAGAACAGAATGGAATCCTCGTGGGGCTTAATTATTATCATCAAGTTGGGAATATTAAGCTATTTTTTCTTCATTACTAATTCAAAACCAACAAACCCACGCATTAACAAACTATTCCCGTAATTTTGTACAAAGTTTACAATGTTTAATAAAATCACACAGCGCATACACATTATTGTTTTGTAATTTGAAGTTATTATCGTCGCTAACAGATTTCACATTTAATAGTGAACAAATGTGTTATGCTGGTTGCCGTCCAAGCCTAAACGCAAGCCGATTGTTCACGCATGAATGTTCGTTCACCCAGCGATGGTAACCATTTGTACAGTTGTTTTCACTTTGAAACGATTACATTGTTGGCTGGAAATTCAATTCAAATAAAAATGCAAATACAAATACTGTAAGTACTAAATGCCTAAGCCTAGCTAAACTGGTAACCTAATTGCCCACCGCATTTAAATGCCTACACAAAGCACGGGCGGCGCTTTATACATTTTTAAACGAGCCAACATTAAAAATAAATAACGTATATAACTCGAAATCAAATTCGAAAAAAAGCCAGGAGGAGGACCCTTTTATGTCGTTCTCGGTCAACCGGAAGTCCCGGGAAAGACAATTTAAGTACATATCGCTATTTATGGGCTGGTTGGCCAATGTATTTTTAACCACCCGTATAGAGGGCGCTGTTACCCGCTGTTAGGAGAAATGCTATAAGCATAATCTGATAAAACATATAAAAAAAACGAACAAGTGAGCGCCCTGTATGTGTATGAGCATATTGTCTATAATCCCCAACCGGAAACGTGCGTATGCTGTGTATGCAAAGCCCTTTATAAACTTTTTCGTTTGGTTTGGAGTCCATTAAAAAAGCAGCTTGGCTTCGCATGGCGCTTGCTTCGCGGGACCAAAATGCGCTCTGGCGACACGTTTCACAACCAATTGATCTTTCCGAGTAATTAAATTTCGTTGTTGGCGCACAATGCGGTTGTAGGCGGTGGCGCGTCGCCTTGCTTAGAACAGAACAGTATAGGGAAATTCCGCGCGGTATTTTATTAAATTGTCAATGGCATTAAAGCACGTCATTCCATTCACCTTCAAAAGTTTTAAACTCATTTCTAGCGAAATCACATTAATTTGAACGTAATTTCTGCAAAATGTCAGTTGACTTTTGCATCGATAACAAACCAAACCGGTTCAAGCAGTGGCCTGTCAGTTATTGGAAGACTTTGTTTGTTATCGGTTCATTTACATTACAATCTCACACTGACTGACTGACTGACTGTTTTGTTATACGTTGTGTTGCCCGCCATACTGCACTGCATTATGGTCTGGTCGTTGGCATTCGCCCGCAGGGCGAGGCGATCTGATAAAGACCTGGATTGAAAATCCCCATGCGCTTCTGTGCCTTGTTGGTTTGCTCTATTTCGCGTGCATGTGTTTCGCGCATCTACCTACGTGTACTCGTTGTTCATATGCTTTGAAAGCCATTGGTAACCTAATACGATTCACTAACACTAAAGCCACTAACATACCCCGACCTGTATGCAGTTTTCTATTACGAGTTCATTCCCTGTTAACTTTTTTCTGCGTTAACTCTCTTCTTGCTCTTTTTCAGGCTTCATTTTATCATTGTATGCACCATTCATTGTTCTCTGCAAATTCTTGCAAATGTATTATAATTTACTGAACTTTGGTTGGTTGGTTGGTTAGGAATGGAAGAGAAAAGTTTATTACAATAACTGATAGTAAATAGAGATAAAACTGCCGTGCAATGAACGCAATGCACTTTTTCAAGCTTTTCTTGGGCTTTGCTTAGAGCCGAGAGTAAATTTTATGTCGTGTTCATTTTTATGAATTACCATCAACCATTCATGCCATTTATCACAATGTAATGTAATGTCTTTGTAATAGCATGTCTCTGTTTTGCGACATTAATTCAGTCATACTGGGAACTTAGTTTTCTAATGGTTTATGGTACGAAGCTGAGGCAAAACAATAGCTAACATTACATAGCAAGCAAGCAAGCAAGCTTTAGTTACATCTTGGAGTTGGAGTTTAGCTACTTGGTTTCAAGACTCGCTCCCTGAGATTGTAATGCAATCGCAGAAGGGACATTGTAAATAAACCTGTAGGAAGGATGGAGGTTCAGTTTCACGGTGCAATGCAGTTGCATTGCACGCCTGCGCCTGCAAGCATTCAGTCACTTTCAGCAGGTGTATAATAGATTAACCTCCCATGAATCTGTGTACTTCCCCGGTTTCCCAGCTGGCCCATCATTTGTTATAACTGCTGCGTTGGACCTTTATAAATCTTTGTTCAACTCTCCAAGTTGTTTAACTTTAAAATGTGGACTGGGAAACGAGAAAAATATCCATTTAATAATTGTTTCCAGTCGTAGCGCTTCAAGAATATTACTTTTATGGTAAATCTTTATTCAGTTTAGGACTTTGTCTGTGGATAGGACTTGTCTTGACTGCAAGTTAAGTTTGACGAGTGCAAAATATAAAATAAACGCGACTCAAGAACCCACTCACTCCGCCATCCCAGCCTGGCTTATAATGAAACCTGGTTATGAAAACCGCGTTCTCGGCTGATACGATGCGTGAGCCTCGTTTCCTTGCTGCTCTACTTGAGGCAAGACGTGACGCTGCATATTACCAAATATGCAACCACCTCGTAAAAATACACCACACAGCAGAGTGCGCCTCTTATATTAAAAATTCCTGCTCAGCTAAGACGTCCGCCTTCTTCTTCATGCCCGGTTGACTGAGATGTTTATGAATAATTCTAGCAGTTGAATTGCCCAAGATTAAAATTAAGATTAACATTAATTCATTATATATCAGAATTTCCGAAGGGAATTTAAATTTGAGCAAGTGGGTAAACATTATGTAATTGATTGCAGGTGATTCTTGGAGGGGGACGACGACACTGGCTGCCCAAAGTGGCTCACGACCCCGAGCAGACCAAGGAAGAGGGACGGCGGCTCGACGGCCGCAATCTCATCGACGACTGGGTGCGCGATAAGAAGAAGCGCGGCCTGAAGGCCGAGTACGTGTGGAATAAGGGCCAGCTGGATAAAGTCAACCCGAATCAAGTGGACCATTTGCTGGGTGAGTGTTTTATTGCTTTTATAAGTGAGCAAACAACTGGCAACTTGCGACTTCCGAATCGAATGAGGTAAAAATTAAGCAAACTCAGCAGCGTCGTTCTTTCTTTCTTGTCTTCTCGAATAATATTTTAACCCAGTTTCCGTTTCCTCGATAGTACAAATCGATCGTTGTTTTACCTTAATTGCCATTCAATTGAACTGCACAAAATGATTTCTTGACAGATAATATTCATATTATCTAACTTTATAACTTTATAACAAAACAGTGTTTGTCGTTGTAGTCAAATGAAAATGAAATTGAATATCAATTTTCTTAGAAATTGTGAATGTTATTTAGATTCTTTGGAGCGAGTTAGTAGCAAATTATTAATCTCAGAAGCAGAAATCATATATAAAATTAATTGGCGTAGGATTATATTCCATTTCATTGTATTCTATATTAATTTCCAACTAAATTAAAACCTAGAAGACAGGCATAATTACAAAAAGCGTGTATAATTTGGAGAACAACGCTGCAGCAAATTGCTTTCTGAAATTTATTTGTTGTGTTATCACGACCCCTGCGAAATACTTTTATTAAGCGCACAGGCAGCCAGTAGCCAGCAGGCGAGCGGGCGATTAATGAACGCTGGGATCGCGTCAAACAGTTGTTAATTGCGCGCATTAATTAAGTCTGCGACATTTTACAATTTACAATTCAGCGACACAACACTACACTATAAAAAGTAAATGACTCAAGCCGAGTCGCCATCTATATAGTCCAAGCTCAGCAGGCTGAGGCTGGGCTGATATAGAACCAATTTTTCAAGAGCGTAATACGCTTTTAATTGGAACGCAACTGGATGGATTCTAAGCGAGCGGGTGAGTAATTACTCGCACGCAATCAGTGCATTGATTTTCTTTGTGCATTGATTGAGACCGAATGCCAGAGTAAAGCAAGATGAATTCACATTGAAAAGCCAAACATGAAACCTGAGCGAGTGGCGAAAGCAAGAGAAGAGAAAACAACATTTGCATGCAGGGATTAATAATATCAGGGATAGTGTGGAAACACAAGTAAATTAAATTCCGTGAGGATTACAATTAACTTGCCATAAAACTAATTAATATTTTTGCTCTTTGCTTTGTTTTGCTTGAGTTTAAATTTGCAATTTACACTCGTAATTTAAAAATGCTAATTCTAGAGTGTGATTGAAGAAAGATGGAGATTTCAAATGAAGATTGCGATAGTGATTAAAAGAAGCAGACGCGAAAGAAGATATTAATTGCTAATTAAAAATTGATTTCCGCTTTGTAGTTGCGCGAACAATACTCAAGCCAGAGCAAAGCAAGGCAGAGCAGTATTAAGTTCTTTTGTCGGGCATCGTATCGTAGATCGGGAATCAATGCCTTGCTTGGCTTGGCTTGGCATCCCAATGAAACAAAGGCAAGCGCCTGTCGAAACGAACCAAGCGTAGCATGCGGTCCTCGCCACAGCTGCCAGCCAGTCAAGGAAGAAGGAATCCTGCGAAGCAGCAGCCGAACCAAATTTTAATTACGAAACGAACGCAATGCATCGCAACGCAATATCAGGCGTTTTTCATCGCGTAATTAAAAATGGAATGCAGAAATAAATAAACCGCTTGTTCTCTTATCTTGATTGCTTTCCTACTTCCTGCTCTTCTGCTGCTTCTTTTCAAAGCTAGTTTGTAAGACTACGACTTGAATTCTATAAATGAATTCTCTCACAAACTCTCATATTAAACCTGATTTTCTTCAAACATTATTATCTTTTCACGGTTGAATTGTCCCTGCATTCGCTTTGAATGAATATAAACATAAAACATAATATGAAATTTAATTAAAACACTTCCACGTACAATAAAACCATTGCTTTCGCGATGGCTTTAGTTTTAAATTTTGCGCGCTTGTGCTTTTGAGAGCACTACAAGACTATCTTAAAACCGAATCTAAATATTATGTTCCTCTTGTATTCAGCTTGCTCTTGCTCTTGCGCTTGCATTTAATTTCGCTTATCGTGGGCGAGAATCTAAGTCCGAAAATTATTCCGGAGTGTACACCTCAATGAGCTTCTTTGGTTTGATGTTGGGTTAGGTTTAGTTTCGTTAAGTTGAGCTGTATATTTATTTATTCGTTACTAGAATATTCAAACAGCAGAAGGAAAACACAGTGCTGTGCAATGCACCTTTCAGCAGGAGGCATATTTCGTGTTTGTGTTGCGAACAAACTGTGGGAAAGTTCAGTGCAACCTAAAGTTTGCCTCTCACCACTGCAGGCAAAACTGCAACCATGCTGTTGTCGCTGGAAGCCTGGAGCGCTGAAGAAAATTTCAACGCGCCGTGAACGCGAACGCGGAATAAATTTTTGTGATTTATGACGCGCGATGTGCGTACCGCCACTGTCATCCGACGTTGCCACTGTTACCCTTTTGCCGCCTCCACTCTGCCACCCACATGGCGTTCATTTATCATTCCGCTTCGTTAGCGCATCGCAGGGCATCGCCACCACCCTTGGCCAAAAAAATACCCGCGCACCCGCTACGTGTGTGAGATAATCAACTGCGATTTATAATTAACTTTACTCTAATGTTGCGTTCAAGTTTTACACAGCTCCACAGCCATTTTCCACTCAGCGATTACGCATGCGCTTTGATTGTGGTGAAGTAGTATATAGAGTGAAGACTTAATTGTCTCACTTCCATTTTAATTAGGTAAATAATTCATTAATAACCTAATAACTTTCCTTTCCTTTTCTTTAATGGAATATTAATATTCCATTAAAATAAATTTAATTTTTTCTTGATTTCATATTATTTAAATTACTTCCCTGGTCTGAACCTTATTGTGCTTCACTTAGGGTTAACTTGATTTAATTAATTACTGACAATGAGTTTAACCCGTTACACAGCAGCCGCTTGTTAATTCTTTGTGGATTTCCGCTTCAGACTGGGCCCAAATTTGGCTTAATTAATTGGACAATAAATAACACGAAAACTTGTTTGGTTTCTGGCCTTCTTGGTTTGTTGGTTTCTTTCGCTCCGAGAGAAAGAAGAAGGTGAGAGCGAAGAGATCGAAACGGGGAGTGGAGGAAACTGAACTGAAAGCAGATTGATTCTATTCCATGTAACTGACGAGGGTTACATTGCAGAGTGTAATCAAGTGCCGGAAATACGGCAAATAAAGAAGAATAAACAACAATAACAATTCGCATCGAAAAAAGCTTACTGGCTATCGGATTAAAGCAATTAATTCCGCCAGATTTGGCGTCGGATGGATGGCGATCAGTGATACAGATTCCATTGTTTTCGGCCGGCATGAACATTAAACATTTATAGAACATTCAATTATGCGACATTCTTTATCAATTTTTCTATTCGTTGAATAGAGTTGAATTTATGAGATTGCGGTTTTATCCGATATGATGTCTACTTATTTGTATTCAGTATTCAGCATGTAAATCAGAAACAAATTTCAATTTGTTCACAGTCGAGAAAAGATAGTAGAACAGAAAAGAGAAGATGTATGTAATGGTTCTGGGATAATCGCCATGAATGCATTTTGTTATCGATGCACCACAACGCATCCATGAGCAGAGCAGCGTTAAACGTTAAACGCTGAACTGCTCTTCTCTGCTTTGCTCTGCTATGAACTAAACTATACTAAACTGCACTACACTGAACTGAAGTGAAGTGAACTTAAATGCTAAAGCTGAAGGCGCAAAGCGGCGTATCCTGTCGTGTCGTGTCGCCTCGTGGAAAATTCAATGGGAAAACTATAGGATTGCAGGCCTCGTATAGGAAAATGTGAAAATAATAATAACCCCAAGCGTATTTACAACATAACTACGCGAACAACTCCCGAGTGATAAAACTCCCACTTGTAAAATACTAAAGTATACATTGCAACAACAACAGCAACTGCAACAATATTCCGTAAATGTTATTGAATACTTTTTAATAATATATGAGAAGCACGAGCAGCAACTCTGATATATGCGCGCTGTAACTTAACTCACCTAACATACATTTTTAATATTGAACTGTAAGAAATTCCAAGTTGAAATTTGCTTGAAACTCAAGTTGGCTTTTTGTACACAGGGTGCGAACTCAATATGATTGGAAAACTTTCAGCGCAACGCATAATATTTGCTCTAAGAATCGAATGATAAATGCGCAAACTAGATGTGTGTGCTCGTTGGTGCTGGTGCTGGTTCTGGCGCGTTCAAATATATTAAATGTTTTTGGCTGATGCATTCGAAGCATTGCACTGCAAACCATTTCCTGCTCCCGATCACACATTAATAATATAATGCTCCCTGCACTGCACAGACATTGCCCGAATGCAGTAATAAATGTGTGTTTTTACAAATCGCATGGAAATTAATTCACGTACCATGCAGCGAAACTTACGAAGTGCACCCACCCGAGCAGATGGTGGCCCAATCAGGGAGGAATTCGAATTTATCTCCATCTGGTATAATAATCCAGAAAGAGAGTCCCTATCCTATCTCTGGATAAATTTAACACCCTTGTCGAAATTATCATCTGAATTTTGACATCGTATGAATGAAACGACACGAATGAAATGAAAGGAAATGAAATCGAATTTGTAGTTTTTACAAGCTTGAGCTGAAGCTTCGCCACTTGAATCCTGCCAGCTCCGGATTGCCTGTTGGCGGCGCGACGCGTCTCTGCAATAAATTTCACCGATAGTGGTGCTGCTTTTCATTTCGATCGCCAACGCCATCTCGAACACGAACGCGAACACGACTCCGGAACGGCATATGCCAGGAGTAATGCGACGCGAGCTCAAGGTATAATAAAACTCATCCAGGACGAGTCATGTATGTATGTATCCTCGACCCATGTTATTAGCAGTCAACTGGCAGATTCTGTATAGTATATGCTCAGCATTTCTTCTCCACCAATCCAACAAAAAAGCACAAGAGCAATAAGAGTTGCATACATACGTAACCGTAACAGTGACACCATCGCCAGGATATGGCAATAGAAGTGGAAGGCTATTGTCCCTGGCAGTGATTTTTATTGTTTTGCATTTTGCTCTTCTTTTGCGCATTCGTACCTATCGTGTAAGTGATAAAATAGGGAACAATGGCTGGGCTGGAGTGGAATATTTATAATGGAAGGATAATACATTTGCTGTTTGCTATTTGCGCGTACCTAGGGGCAAAAATAACCTCCAAAACGTGGGCTTTCGCTGTGAAATTGTGAATCCCCATGGAACTTGGTATGAATTATTTGAATTACACAAATAAAGTACGCATATGAAAAGAAAACAAAAGTAACCCACGCATACGCATGAAATTAATCCAAGAAAACGAAGAGAAGGAAGCATACGAATATTAATACATACTTTGAAAAAGTAGCCTGAGTTTAGTCTTAGACAAAAGTGAAGTCAAGTCGTGAAGTTTAGGTTTGGTGAGTGATAAAAAGGCGTGTAATAAATCTAAGAAAAGCTTGTTTTTGATACCGTCTCGTACATCAGATGAGATATGCGTGCGCGTGCATTTGGTATTGCCCTGGCTTGGCATAGCTTGGCTTGTTTTGCGCCCAGACTAAGCATGATACAGCCGCCTCCAGGGATCTTTTTGCACTAAATAACCATAGTTAGATATAAGTTACGCCACCGCCCCTGCCTTCGTCGTCCCTGCCATAATATAAAGTCATTGCACACACGCCTATGTTTACACTACATAACCCAAGGCTCAAAGCGCTGCGCTGGAAGCTTCAGGCTGAAGCAAAGCAGGAGCCGAGACATAAAATATTCCAATGATATGGAAGAAGTAGAACGCCGAGCGACGTTCTCACTTTTTTTGGTTGCCCGTCAGGCCTGCGTTTTATATTTTATATTGCCACTCGTGCACAAACATAAAACGTAAAACGTAAACGTAAATTGTATGTTATTACCAAAGAATCTCTCTCTTCGGCGAAGTGCTTTATGAAATCCGCAATTATAACCTTTCCACCCACGATCCTCTAAGATTTAAAACATTGCATTACATTTACAATTATTTCCAAACCAGCCAAGCACCTAAATTTCCTGTTCAAAAATTTACACTCCAGAAGGGATCTTACTTATGAAAACGTGAAATGCTGAAAATTTCAGCAATATTTTGGTATTTGAATAAAATATTCGTTTGATACATTCCTGAATTTTCCCTTTTAACCTCAACTCTGTGCGGTTGTTGCTTTCCACGCAATCAGGGAATAAACAAGCGCATAAATAAACACATTGTTTAATTTTTTCTGCTGATTGATGATTGCTTTCTCTACTGGCCAAAGTCACGCACAAAAAATCACGAAGGAAAAAAGCGAACAAAACCAACCAGCCGATATCAAAAAGAAATCTCCCACGTGGTTTGGGTGGTTTCCTGTTTGATTTCCACGATAAAAATTTTAATTAAACTCTTTGATTAAGACAAATATTTTTAGAAAACTCGTTTCTAACTAAATACAAACACATAAAATGTGAAAAATATCATCGCAAATAACTTACATATAATATAACGTTTTTTAAATGCAATTTCTTGGTGCAAATAATAAACTTGTTATTTAATTTGCTCGATTGTATGGCGAGTGGCCTGGAAATTGATAGACGTCACGCGAAAAAAAGCAAACACAATCGTCGAGGGTGCACTAGACGCCCGAAAAGCTCCTCGTGTACACGCAATAATAGCAATAATACGCGCCACGTTCGTCGAATAATAATCGCGAGTTTATATCCCTGAAGTGTTACCACACCACGCCAGGCCAGGCCATAGCAAACCATCTAACTAACTAACTAACAAACTACATAACGGGCGAAGTGAGTTCGGTTTATGACGGCGATCGTATAAGTGAATTATGGCCACTGATTGTCGGCTCGCGACCGCGCTTGCCACTGTGCCACGTTCTGCAAATATCAGAAATACTTCGTTCGCAGCGCGCGAATTAATAGCTAATCGCTGCTTAACCATCTTGAGAATAGTTCCTCATAAAACCTCCTTCTTCAACGTCTACCCTTCTCGCCTTAGGTACCTACTGCTCGTACTATAGAAAATATCCGCAGTAAAATTAAATATGTACTTGCATTTCATTTCTCAATTGCAATTCCAATTGCAAGTCAATCATTTCTTATGCAAAAGCCTCGCAATCGCATATCCCTCAAGGGAATATCCGAACGAACTAGAAGAACGAGTACACACAATGCATAAATGGAACCAGCCAGCCAACGCTGAGTTGAGCTGGACTGCTTTACTTTCTTGCGCTTTTCTACTTATTTATAATACAGTGCCGTACTTATTCGACATTTCCATTACCAAGGCATATAAATTTACCTCACAACTACTCATCATTGTTGTGTACAAGAAATCAATTGAAAAGAATGTGCATACTCACGTTTTAGTTGAATTTAGGTAAGATGCATTGTTGGCTGCATATACTCGCAGAACATCCTGTAACAGAAGAAACATAACCACAATTACTTCAAACTGAATTGAGCATACTGATCATACTCGTAACATAACTACTACGGTTGTAGAATGGCAATCAGAAAATAAAAATATTACCACTGCTACTGCTGCTACCACAGTAGAGAAGCAGCAAACGAGCAGAATAAGATATAAAAGTGATGTTGCTAGAATTGCATGCGGAAGTGCAGTTTGTCATCTATTTTTGTGCATATTTGTATTACATTCAACGGTGCTCTGGCACAGCATGGAATGGGAGTGGAAATGTAATGGAAAACGACAGGACTAAAGGACGACACTGTCAAACGCATACATACTTTTCATCGTTCTCTTCCTTTTCCTTTTCCCTTTCTTTCGATTTACTTACATATCACATTATGTACACAATATTTAGTAATTTCACTGCTTTCTGCGAAAGGTACAAAGCACACGATCAGTAAATATCAATCAACTTTCAGTCAATGCAAAGCCCATTGAAGAAGGAAATGAAGCATTATGATAGTGAATAGCAAATGCAAGGCGTCTTTGGCTTTGACACACTCGACAGCAGGACACAGAGCAGCATACGAGGGAGGCTTTTAAGGCACCGAATAACGTAACCGTAGACGTGCACGTAAGAAGGACGCGAGCTCATTCAAGAAGTGCAGTCAAATATGGGATGGATGTTATGAGTATTCGCGTGTTCCTGATGTGCTTCAACCGAAGTTGAAAACAACTCACTCATACAATACCAGCAAGGACGAACACGAACACAAACACGAGTCGAATACAAGGAGCGAATGCGTTTTAAAGCTTTTAACATCGCATCGCTTCGCTTACTGCTAAAGTTAATGTGACCTTTCAAAAGTAACTAAAGTTTAATTCGTATGTCATGAAAATAATAACATCATAGCTTGCTTGCGCTTGCAGTTCTGCACTTTCATGACTAAATTACTTCGGACATAACAGGAGAACATATTCATTTTCTGTTTTATTTTCGGCTATCTTCATTTTCAAATTTAAATAGATAGATATAAGCATTTTTAGAAAATTCAAACTGACAGCCAACCTGTCAAGATGATTGCTGTTTCCTGGAGTGGAACCCGAAGCACTTTACATAATAGAAGACACGCATTCCCGGGTCGCTGGCCGTCGAGGAATAATAAGCTTTATATATGCGCATTACAATTTGCCCATCTCCTCTGCGCAAAGCCGTCGCGTATTGCGAGAAACGGGCGCAAAACGAATAAACGACCACTTTCGCCTTTCATTCCTGTATTCTATTGCGTTATTATTATGATTGTCCCTCCATATTTATTGTTTTAGACACTTTAGACACTAGAGCGGCCGAGGTAACAACCCAAACCTTCGTTTGCGCTTGTTTAGCACTTTCAAGTCTTGTTTTAACTATTGTAGATAGTAATGATGATACTTCAACACACTATACTTAAACGCTGTTTAAGCGGCGTGTCCACAACGCGATAATTGCATTTATTATAATTGCAATTACTACAAATATGTCATTATTGCAAATGGGAATCGGTGATTATCAATAATTTGAATTTTGAATTCAGCCCCTGGATTCGATTGTTAATCACAAACAGGGAATTGCTTTGCATTGTGTGATGCGTACAGGTGATTGATTGAATATTTATTATTCATTTCGATAATACCGATGTAGAGTTGGCGAGCTTGCGTTTGCGCTTATGCGTGTTCTAGGACGATAATCAAATTCATCCAAATTGGAAAAATGCCCGCCGATAACAAGCGTCATCAATCACGTGCGTCAATTTGCAAAATGGTCTATGTTTTATAATATTATAGTTGATATTAGGTATAAGATATGAATATTTATACGTTCCTATTCAAATATTGAACAATATTTGCAGTTACATTGTTGTTTCGAATAAATATACGCAAATATTTAAAGGACACACACTTTGTTAACAACCACAGGAGCCTGGATTTGGAAATATAATAGCAGTTCAGCTGGGCTAATTGCATTCCCCAATGCTCGGGAAATCGGAAAATGATGAAACGGTTATGCATGGTCATACATGTGGAACATGCGAAACCAAATTCTTTACCCAAATGAGTGCGTATTATGGATAGATATGTTTTCTGGTTGGTTTGTTGTAACAAGTGCGCGCAATTACACCCCAACCAGTGCGTTGACCAACTCATGATCACATCGAATTGTTTATCGTGATTTGATTACGCTTTTATGATTCCACACGACCCCAAAGCGAATACAAATTTACGAGTTTCTGAATAATTTTTAATTGAAAAATTTGCAAATTGAAAAATTCAATGAAAATGCTTCAAATTCATGTGGTTATTGTTGCTTGTTGCAGGACTCTTTGCATATTCCCATATGGACTTCGAGGCAGATCGCGACCCGGGCCCCACGGGCGATCCCTCCCTGGCCGACATGACCCGTTCGGCGCTGTCGATACTCCTCAAGAACCCCAAAGGATTCTTTCTGTTTGTCGAAGGTGAATTTAGCGTACATGCGTTAACATATATTTACATACGGTCCGCATGCACTCGCTGGGGACAGGAACACAAATCCAAACAGGAATACGTATCCGTGAATGCGCTCTATTGATTCCCCGCACTCGGCTGCAAACATCCACAAGTATCTCCTTTGGAGGCTTTGCTTCAAGTCTCAAGTCCTCAAGTCCTTTGTTGCACGCCTCGCGTCCTACGCTCTTAGCCACAGCAGCAACAATGTCAAGACGATGTCAAACATGTCAATGTTACGCCCTTGCAGCAAAAACTACATCTTCTGCAGAATTTCACCTATTTTTCGTATTTAAATTCATGCATGAAGGTGACCCTGACAGAAACCAGATAAAATATTTCCAAATCTTCCTTTTTCCTAGAATTTCTGGAAAGCAGCCAAAAGTCCAACTGCAAACTCCGGGAATAAATATCCGTGCCAGTCGGCATTTATTTGTCCCGGGAATAATAGTGTCCGACCTCCTGCCGGAAGAAGAAAACAAAAAGCACGCAGTTCCGAGATTCACTCCGGGTCGACCATTGATTGCGTTATTTCTTTAATTACGTGTTGGTTATGATTATGACCATTGTAATACGGAACAAATGGGAACCCAACGATTCCATCCAGGAGCATAGCAGAGCAGCGTATCGCATTGTCAGTACAATACAACAACATCCCTATTCCTATATCCCATCCGTGGTAGTTAAGCAGGATTTAATTAAAACTTTTGTATTTTTCATTAACGAGCGAACGTCTGCCTCTTCACTTGTAATGCCGATTGCACTCTCGCTCGCGCTTACTCCTCGGTTTCCATCTTATATCTTTTTATATCCAGCGAGGAACAACACTTAATTGAATTGCCCTACGGCGAGCGAAACGCGATTGCGCTTTCTGCGAACTCCGTATGCTTCTTCCTGTTCCTTTTGCACAAGTGCCTGTGTGGTTGAAAAAATGAGCATTAATCAGATTGGACAAATGGTTTCCTTCCTTCGTAGGTGGACGTATCGACCACGCACATCACTATAATAACGCGTATCGTGCCCTGGACGAGACCCTCGCAATGGAGACGGCCGTCCTGGCAGCGCTGGCTTTGGTCAATCCCACAGAGACTCTGCTGGTCCTCACGTCAGACCATTCCCATGTGGTCACCCTCGGTGGACAGGCGACCCCCCGGGGCCATCCAATATTGGGTGAGTGCGTTGCCCAAACGTGCTGATGATGATTTCCTCCTATTGACAAAGTCTGTCCTCGAATATCCTCAAGTTTAAATTGTAGATTTGAATTTCCACGCATTGCATTGCATTGCGATTGGATTTTTCATTCTTTTGATTCTTCTGTTCAACTCCCCAGGTCCCGATAGCAAAGTTTCGGACGTCGACGGCCAGCCGTACACTACCATCCTATATGGGAACGGCCCCGGCTACAGTACGCCGCGCATCATCCCGATAAATTCGACGACGGTCAGTGAGGATCGCAACCAGGTGCACGGCTCCGCTGTTCCTCGACAATGGGCCACACATGGGGGTAACTTTTCACACTTTTCCAATTTTTACCTATTCTTTTCACTTATTGTCCGATGAAATGCATTCAAGAGGTCGTCGATCGTCATATTTTATGAATTTGGTACTCACCCCAAAGGGGTCACGAGTAGTGATCGTGAGAAATGTTTTAGTAAAGAGTGCACGTCCCTTTGGGCTTGCGAAAACTTCCACTTTGACCATGTTTGCAAGTCATTAAAGTAACAAGTGCAAGGCAAGCGCAAGGCATGTCTTGCATTAAAAATCACATGCAATTGCATTGCACTCTGTACACTTCTAAATTCTGTACTTTTGGAATTTTTTTTGGGGCGCAGGTGAAGACGTTCCTGTGTATGCTTTGGGCCCCTTGGCGACCACGCTCTTCACGGGCACGTTTGATCAGAGCTACATCCCCCATGCGATCGCCTACAGCGCCTGCATCGGCGAGCATCGGCTGCGCTGCCACAGCTATGAGAACTACACGGCGCCACCGCCGGCTCCAGCGTGCATCGCGCCCGACATCGGCGGCGGCGGCGGCTCTGGCTCTGCCCCCGTCGTCATCGCCAGCAGCGTCATGGCCGACGACGGCACCAGGTCCAAATCGCGCGCGAATAACGTCATCCTCGTATACGAAGCCACCACGACGCTGCTGCTCCTGCTCGTCGTCCACTTTTGCATCACGTAATGAATCTTCGTGGCGAATTCTTATCTCAAAGTATGCTTGTTCGAAAGTGTTATCAACGATTGATTGTTAACGGAATGTCAGGGTAATACACAAACCAAAATACAACAAGATTGTGAAATCTAAAGCGATTTCAAATTCATTAATTACACTAAACAAATAAATTTTTAAAAACCACACTCGTAAATTAATTACGTTTGCGTTGCGTTGCTTTGCGGTTGTGGAAAAGTGCGTTAATTAAAATTTGTTAAAATTGGTTGAAACCGCAAATAGTTTGTTAACTAAATAAACTGCGCAATTTGATTAATTCCTCACATGAGCAGTGCTGAAAAATTCCGTTTTTTTTTCGATTCATTGTCGCACATAATTTTCTCGTTAGCAATCAGCAAAAGAATGATCATAACGACGAAATCAATAACACAAAACTCAAAATATGAATGTGAATAATAATAATACATAATTGCAATGTGGAATTAATATGTGTACATATGCATCGCAGCGCGTGTGCTATTAAAATGTGTGATTTTGTAAATAAACAGGAAAATGAAGCAAATGAAACGTGCATTTAACTCATTCATCGATTAATAAGTGCGGTGTGCTGAACTGACCTAAACTAAACTAATTAAATGAATCAGTCATCGTGAAATTGCGCAATTGATGACTGCCTGTGGTTGCCTATCCTACCATAAAATAAATGTAATAAATTAATTAACCAAGTACGACATCAAAACTTAATCACAACGTGCACATTATTATTGGACCATTGACCATTACGTATGTACGATATTTAAGCTAAGAAACGAATCTTAAGAATCAAACAACTTGTACCTACAGTTATCAAACCAAATATTCCGTTCTGTTCTGTTCTGGTCTTATTTTTGGTGCTGTCTTAGTTGCCTAAGTAGATGATGTTACTTTAAGAAGAAGAATCTATGATATACTAACGCAAATCAAATTGTTTCTTATAGAGATATTTACGATATTAGGATAAGAATTATATAATTATAAATATTTATCAACCTGTAATATATTATACAAGACACTATTAAGTAATGTTTTTATCATTTCTTTATTAATGTCTGGATGTCTTCATTTCCTGTTAAGATGAATTTGTACATACTTAAATATACTTACTTAACTTTACTAATTGTCGCAAGTGAAACAATGAATGTTTGAGTATCGAACCTAACAAATGGTTATTGACATACGAAGAGAGAGAGTGTCAGATAAATTAGGACCACTTTATTCCTTCCCGAGGTCGCCCTACTGTAGGGCACTTTGTGCAACCGAGCGAAATCAGGAAATTTCCACGCTTTGAAGTCGCATGCCTTGCCTGCCTGCTGGCGTCTTCTTCAGCCTGTGAGTTCGAGTTAAAAGTCGACATAAAACTTCTTCTTGCCACGATATGCCTCGACGCAAGGCAGCCAATAACTCGCGTCAAATAGAAGCGGTAAACTTACCGCTGCCGGCAAAGACATGGGTGTCCTTTCTGGCGCGCAATTTTGCGCCGACGAAGCGCACAAAAAATCAGTTCCAGCTCCAGCTCGGCATGCAATGAAGCATTCGACTCTTCCATCCGGTTATCATCATTTCCGCCATCTTGTGTGCTCTTCGCTTTGTGAAAAAATTGTCAAACCGAACAAAACTGACGAAAAACGAAGGAAGGAAAACGGAAGGAAAAAAACAAATGAAGAGGGAAAATCACATAATAAGTGACAGATGTTGTCGGCTTACCAAGCGTTCAATTTTTTCTTGATCTTATGATAAAATTTAAAAAATAGGAAATCAAGCAGATAAAGAGAAAGGACACGTACAAGAAACCAAAATGAAAGAAAAGAAAAGAAAGGAGTAAGAACGTCAGGATATTTATTATCGCATTTAATCGAGCTATATTTTCTCTAAGTGCACACTATTCCCATTGTCACTGCCACTCCCACAGGCCGCCGGCGGCGTTGGCGGTGGTTGATAATCTAGGTGTTACCCAACACAATAAATTTACACAAAACGTCATTGATTTTTATGCATTCAAAGTGCCATTTTTCCCTGCCATAAATTCTTTTCTCCCTATTACAGTTTATACTATTAAGATATTTATTCACTTGAGAATATGGAACGAAGAATGTGGAAATGAATTCACCGCCATCAAGATATAATACATACTTAACAGGACTAAGAAAAAATATTAAGAACTCTTTCTCAGAAACGAACGAAAGATGCAATAATGACTGCCAGGCAGCAAGGCATTTGCGCATTAAATTGACGTAAAGATGATGATAGCGCGCGCGACATAACCGTTCAGGACTTGACTCGTAAACAGGGATGCGATGTAGTGCAATGCAGTGCACTGGGAATACGCGTGCAAATTGCTCACTGCACTGCAGCGTCCGGTTATGATCCTCGAAAAGCATTCACGAGACGCTGAGACTAACCTCGTCATTAACGCGACCTCCTCTTCAAAGAAATGCTTGGCTTTTGCTGCGCTTCCTTATTATTTTGTTTCTTGCTCTTGGAAGACCCAAACACCAAGTCAATTCCAGTCAGCTAAAGGCATCTCGAACGAAAAACCTCTATTAAAAAACCTTCTAAAAACGCTCTCTACTTGCATATTCTCTGGTTTGTATCCAATTCTTATTTATCCAATAGGTAGGTATATTGTTCGTACCCGTAATGTAATGAAATAAGTTTAATATTGTTTAAAGCTTGCAAGCTGTAGGTAACTTGTGCAATACATCATTTTTCGCTTTTGTTTTATTCTCACGTGTTTTTCCTCGCGTCTCCAGTGTTTTCGTGCGTTCGAGCATGAAAGATTGCTTTTTGACAAGCGTGTATTATAATGTATTGTATGTATGTACAGTATTCAGGAATAAATTTACAAGTGCGACTTTATTTAATGCGATTATAAAGCATGCAAGCGCATGAGATGTGCTGGTGTTATGTGAAAACTACCATAAATCAATTATATAGTGATACAACTTCCATTCAAAACATACCCAAGCGCAAGCACAGCGTAAACAAAAAATTAATTAATCTTGACTCTTTCATCATCGCTTTCCACCTTGTTTCATATTGAAAATAATGCAAATATGTTTTTCTGGCCATTCAGTAAGTAAGTAAGTGGCGAAATTAATAATTCACAAAGAACATTTTTTTAACACTTCGTTAGGCGCGTGCACTTTACTAACGTGGTTAGGCGCGCGGGGTGCAATTGCACCCCACTAGAAAAACTAGAATAA